>OZ005655.1:304312384-304612384 GCA_963930645.1 Salticus scenicus
CTTTTTATATGATGAGACTATTTCTTTCAGATTGCAAAGAGCTTTGTCACCATTTTGTGGTATAATAAAATTAACACATGGACAATGGAATTGTAATTTGTAACTTCCTTCTTTTTAAAAATCCTAAATTGTACATCCTAAATTAAAATCTGTTTAAGGCTGTAATAATAACAGCCAAAGTTTTTATTTTTTTAATTAATTCAGTAGTACTTTTTTTTTTTTCAAATTTATTTCAATGAAATAACCTGTTATCATTCACAATTCATATTGATATTTTCTAGTAAATGAATCAGCCAATTCATCACCATCACTTTTACATGGTCATGTGTAAATACAGTTAGCAATTTTTTTTTTTTTTCCTTATTTCTAAAAACACACCTTTTTAAATGATTTTATTTCACTAGAGAAAGTATTTCCTCTTAAAAAGCATAGATATAAAAACTTAGCTGCTTAATCAAAAATAACCTACTTAGCTGCCAAATTTGCAGTCTTAAAAATAGGGAGATTTCTAATTGAAAATAAAAAGGAAAATGAAGATTTCTACTTAAATAAATTTAAAAAACCTTTTCAAACCTTTTAAAAAGTTTTTTTAATTTATTTAAGTAGTAATTTCTCTTCATTTTTTAATTAATATAATTGAAGATTTCTACCCTAAAGAAAGCAAAAACGAAAATTTTTGAAAAATACACATTTAAGCCAAATCAGATTTTGATGCACAGATTTGCTAAATAGCTTAAATGGTTTAAATATGCACTAAATATTACGGAGAAAATAATAATGGAAAAAGATTGTGCTTTGCAAGACATCTGATCGTTGACTGCTAATTGAAAATGGAGAGTAGGGGGGAGTAAAAAATTACACGAATAAGAGTAATTCTACCCCTTTATAGGTTCTAGAATCCAGTTAAGCAAGTTTAAAATGAATATTTACATTTATGTTATGGATAGAGAAAGATTGGAAATCACGAGGCATCAGTGGAGTATGGGATTGCCAATCGTTAGTGGAGGGGGAAGGGGGAGGGGATAACAAAAATTATGAGTAAAAGATATTAAACAATTCTACTTCTTTACAGATTCTAGAATCTAATAAAGCAAGTTTAAAATAGATATTTTATATTTATGCAGCAAATGGAGAAAGATTAGAAATTATAAAGCTTTCTGTAAGCTGTGTGATCACTGATCGTTAGGTGGAGGGAAAAGAGGTCCAAAAAATTATATGAGTGAGAGATATTAAACAATTCTACTTCTTTATAGGTTGTAGAACATAATAAAGCAAGTTTAAAATGAACATTGACATTTATGCCATGGATGGAGAAAGATTGGAAATCACAAGGCTTCGATTGTCCATCGTTGCTCGATTTTTGAAAACTTTTAATGATCACAAAAGTGGCGACTTTAGTGGCGATCGATGCATAATTTTTAATCGCCATCTTTTTTTATTTAGTCGCCATGTGGGATGTGGCCGGTGGCGACCGTTAATTTTGCCCTTTATTGAACTGCTTTAAGAATATTCATTGAGTTATCTGTTTTTCTGGACTGATTTAGGAGTACTCATTGAAATCACAGTTCTATTGTACTGTTTCGAGAAGTTATGCTAAATGAAGTGCATTCATTGACTTTAACGTGCCTGCTTTTGTTTATGAGCTACTTTCTTCATACGCAAGAGTTAACAATTTTCATAAAAATGTTGTATGAAATGGGAAATATAATAAATATGCATTTAAACTTTATTTTGTGTAGAAAATTTACATCAGAAATTCATAAGCATTCATATTTTTATAGTATTAAAATAAAGTTTATATTTTTGCCATACTCTTAGGTAACAGAATTAATGCTGATATTTAAGTTAAATTATTGTATTGCTAAGATAATTCTTAAATTATCTTAATTATTTCTCAATATATATTAATAATGTGTACCTACTACAAAGTAATTCTTTGCTAAAAAATTATAGTAATGTATGTTTATAATTACTATGTCAAAATATTTCATAATTTATTAAATTGGGTATTTCCTATTACTTACTTAAAATTATTTTCTCCTCCGTGTAACACTTTTAAGCTATTAATGGAATATTTTCTTTTTGAACCCCATAGAATGACTACTTTTGGATGGAAAAGAAAAACAGGCCAAAATATGATAAAGAATTCTTCTCTGGGATTATTTAAAGAGGATGATGACAAAGATTCTTCCCCAAAATTGTCATGGGTAGAAAGTTTCAAGCGTAAAAAATTATGTATGCAGGAAAATTGCACTTTAAAATATGAAGAATTTAAAGCTGCTGGTATAAAATTTGCTGAAAACCAAAAGTAATTTTATTTTAATATTTTTACTATAATTGATTGTGTATTCAATTTCATTTTATTTTTCTAGTTATAAATATGTACAGTATACTCTTTTAACCAAAACCTTTTTTTTTTTTTTTTTTTTTTTTTAAGTAGTACTATCATATTTCTTGTGTGCAAAATTCGCAGACATTCCTTGTAAGCAAACCCATTTTTAAACATTTCTTTTTTTTTTTAAATTGGTCTGTGTGTGTGTATGACAATATTTTGTTGCAACTATCTCAGGAACTATTGCACATAATTACATACAAATTAATATGTAGTTGAACCTTGATATAAATTAGTGCCTGTCAAGTTTTGGGAAAAATCACCCAACTGGTAGTGCTGCCATCAAGTTTTTTCCTAAATTTTTAAGATGGCAGTATAGGGCAAAATTTCATATAAATGTGCATAACGAGACTTATTTTTAATGAAGCGTTATGGAATTTGAAAGAATCATTTATAACAGTAATAGTCCACTAGGGATTATTATTATTTTTTTTTTCTATATGTAGGAGCATAACTTCCCACCTTGGTGGTGGAATATCCTCGTCAATACCTTTAAAGTTTTAAAAATTCCTCTAGTAACCTTGTAATTTTCTGTGATTTGGATAGTTATCAATTTTCGAAAAAACTTAATCGTGTTTCAGAAATATCAATGCATTTCAAATAATTTATAAATATATTTTTTCTGAATTATCTATATAATATTTCTCTAACATGCACCAGTTACGATTATATTTTGTAGAAACGATACGACAGTGACAATAAAATATGTGAAGCTAAAACAAATAATACACAAGTAATATTTAAGCACATGGACTCAGTTCAGTGATATAATAAAATTAAATTTAAAGAAAAAAAATGACTACATTTATCTGATTAGATCATTTTATAGAAAATTTTATTTATAAAAGTTGCATCTTTAAATCCTTGCAAGCTTAATTTTAAACACAGCAATACTTTAAAAATATAAACAAAATATGAACTTTTTCATAAATTGATTGAAAAACGCAATAATGAAAAATATAATTAAAATGGGTACTAAGTGTCTTTAACAAAAATTTACGTGAAAATAAATAAATAAATAAAATAAAAGGGAATCTCGTCAACATGGCAGCAAATATTTAAAAGTCGCCATAGGGGTCTTTTACCAAAGCTGTCTTGCCTGGGGACAGGGCTTGCGTTGGTGCGCTATAGCGCGCCATTGACCCCAATTTTAATGGAAGGGATGCAGAATTTTTTTAACTGCGGGTCACGAGGACCCGATTTTTTTTTCCCAAAAAAAATATCTTTCATTCTAAAACAGTAAATTCTCTTTTATTTAATTTCGTGTCACTTCAAAGCAATTTATTTTCCTGGGCTATTTAGCTCTAAAGATGTGTCCCCATTTTTTTTAAAACTTGACCCATATTTTTCATAGTGATGGGGTCTTGGAACCCCACTTTTCAAAAGGTCAGTGCAAGCCCTGCTGGGGAAATATAAAAAGTGGGTCATCAAATATGAATTTTATTTTGAAACTTTTCTTTGAATGATTTGGTTTAACTATCATTAGCGTTTCATCCCATAAAAAACTATTAATAATTTGGCTTCTGATCAGGGTTCCCAGTGTTGACTAAAAAGCAACTATTTGCTACTAAAATCAACCCCAGCTACTATGGCAATTATTTTTGTGTTAAAATGGCTTAAAAGCTACTATTTTCAGGTTAGTCAGCATTATTTTCAGGAAAATGGAGACTGTTTTGAAAAAAAAAAAGTTGTTCCCTGCTGTTTTTTCTGTTCCTTTGCTGCATTTTTACTTCCATTACCCGACTGCCATAGGTAATGAGAATATATATTGTATTCAGTCAAAAAATTTAATTTCAAGTTTTAATCTGATTTATATGTTTTAAGGTCTCCTGTGCCCCAAAAAGGGTTTTTTGACAATTGGTGTGTGGGAGAGAGAGTATGAGTGATCTTCTGACTACCATATCTCTAAAACTAATAAATAATGAAAGACTAAACTTCAAAATTGAGGCAGGTCTAGTGTACAGTAGAGATGGGATAAATAGTTACTTTTCAGTAATAGGTTACTTCATTCCACACTACCTTTGGTAATAGGTTTTTGCAACATATTATTTTTATAACCTATTACTTTTTAGTGTATATGGCTAATGTCTTTCTAATCCTTTCGGGATGATATACAATATATACATGTGTCCTGCATAGTGGATGTGGCTCATGTTTTTAAATCCCAATGCTTTCGAATAGTAATCTTCACTTTATTTAACACTAAAATTTCTTCAATTAAAAAAAGAAAAAAAAAAACATATGAAATAGTGGTAGACAAACGTGTAAGCTTAAGGTTCATTAAACCAATTCCTTTAAACATGAAAACAGAATATTTCAAATAATATCAAGAAACTCGTACACGAGAGCTGTTTTCTGAAAAGAAAAAGAATTCTCATATTATAAGCCATATATGTAATTAAGAAACAATTAAATAATATTAAAAAAATTTTAAGAAACATCTTTAAGGCATCCCAAATTTTAAACTACCGAGTGACTGTTTCTTTTGATTTTCCGAAGAACTTGAACTTTCCAGATTAAAGAAAATTAGTGTTTTTCACTCATACTTAGCAAGCAGTCACATTGAATATATTTTCTAAAATTAGAAACACTTGTTTAAAAATATAGATTTTGCTTACAAAAATAGCATAAAATGATGTATTTTCTCAGACACTTGATTTTAACATAAGAGCATAATTAACTATTCTTAACACCTTTACTCATTTTAAATCTTAAAAGATAGTCTCAAGAAAAAATCAGATTAAAAAAAAAAAGTGAAGAAAAGCTAAACAGTAGAAATAAATAAATAAATATTCTATTTTCTTCTCAAATTATTCTTAATTAAACTCAAACAATATTCTTGATAAAACCACAATAAATAAATGCTCCTGAACACTATCCCAGTGCCATATGCGATTATGCATTTTCAATTCCATCTGCTATAAGCAATTAAAATTATAAACAAACACTCCTTCCTTTCCCTTATCACACTACCGAAACATCTGTTTCCAATACGCAAGCGAATCTAAACCTAGCAAATGTAATCTCATTCCTCACCTTCATGACAAAATAATAATCAACATCTAATAATCACCCCTTACCAATCTCATGCTAGCTGCTTAAATTAACATCCTGACAACATTATTTCATTAAACTGTGGTATCAAAGTATCTCTATACCCAAACGATTTTATTGTCCCATGAAAAATAATCAACACCAAATAAAATCATTTCTAAGTTAATATCAAGAATGTTTAATATCAGCACGATGTTATTTGTCCTATACATTAAAATTATCTTGCTTATTAAAATTATTTTGATTAATATATTTTACAAGGAATATTCCGTAATATATTCTAGAAAATATTCAAGAGATCAGTTGTATTATTTTTTTAACGATAATTTTATGAACATGGTAAGAGATTGCTGACTGAGAATATCACTGAGTAAGCAGAGCTGTATCAAACCGCATGTATTTCGTTACACAGATACGATTATTCTTTCAGACTTGAAGTAACGAATCGGTAAGGGGGTGTCCATTAATTACGTGAGGTGTTCAGAGGGGAGGGGGGTCTCGGCAAATATCACGTAATTTTTTTTCCTGTAAAAAAATAGTGTAAAATTGCGAGAAAATTGAGTTAAATTCTATTTAAGTATTTTATTGTTCAATTTTATTACTGTGATTCTAGAATACAATTTATGCAATCTTAAAAACTGGTCTTAATTAGACTTCAATAAAAATGATAAAGCAAACTGTGTTTTTAAAAATAAATCCAACGCATTTACAGTAAAAGTACAAATTTTGAATAATCTCACATGAGATTAGGGGAGGGGGGATCAAGCCAAATTTCACGAAATCTCACCAGGGGGAGGGGGTCAAAAAATCACCTAAACTGCCTCACGTAATTAATGGACGCCCCCTAATTTGAGATTTGTCTCATTTCTCGTTACTTGCGTATTCCATTACTGTATCCTGCGTCGCATAGATCTTATCGTCCCCATGCCGCAGAACAAAGTTAGAACATTTGTGTGGGATTGTTACTTCTTCGTTATCCGTATGTGTATGATGCTGTATTTAACATGCGGGGATTGTTAGATGCGAAAAGATGGGTGTTTTATTCTTTACTCGATACTTTGATACTTTTTTGTTACCCGTACGACACAATTTGGACTATTAGTTTTCGTATGATTTGGATTTCGATAGTAGCCGGTTTTGATAATATTGTTTTTGTACTTTATAAATTCATTATATAAAAGAAATAATTCAAGCTCTTTACTTGTATGATGGTGTATCATATCAGTTTTGTTGCCAGAAATTCCTCGTCTATTTTGTGTGCAGAGATAAAGTTGAAAATATTAGTTTTTTAATAGGATATTTTTAGTAATATATTACCGTGCTAATTGGCTACAATGCAATAATAATATTACTTATTATGTTACGTGAAATAACACCCATCTCTAGTGTACAGAGGATTTTTCCAACTTCTGGTAAAAATTGGGAAACCAGAAGTGTGACATTGGAAACCAAAAGTGGGAGTGTAAGACTGTATCATCAGAATCTGATGAGTTAAAATTTTAATTGGATCGTGAAATTGGTATAAGACTTATTAGTTTCTAATTTTAAAGGTAAATAGAAAATAAATAAATAAAATGAAATAAACTGTGAAAATTATGCGTGGATTTGCTAGTACATATAATTTTTCTGAAATGAAAAAACAACTAAATGTTAACATTGAAATGAACAACTGTTGTTATAAGTTTTGCATTAATGAAAACATTAAGGGTTTGAGAAAATATAATTTAAAAATAAATAAATCAACAAAATATTTATTTGAAAATGTTTACTCTTCAGTACATTTGTAGAAGATTACATGTCCAATTTTTTCTAATATATATATACAGTACAAAGCCGAAAATCCAGAATCGGCAAAAATCCGGACAATTTCGGCAGCGTTAATCATCATCATCAACAACAGCGTTTTTTTTTTGTTTTGTTTTTTAAGTATAAATATAGCATTTAGCTATATTTATACTTAAAAGAACCAAAAAAGTATTTTATTTCTTAGCAATCTTCAGAATCGGGAAAAAAGGAGGGAGAAGATTATGATAATAGTAACAATTCTTAAACTTTTATCTAATTGAGAACTAAATTCTGTATTCTATTTCAATTATGATCAAACTTTTAATTGAAAAACCTAAAGAACTTTAAAAAAAAAAAAAAAAAAATCACGGAAATGTTTTAAAAATGGTATGTTTTTCTTAATTATTTTCTTTTATTGTAACTTGTATTAATTTTTGTATGCAAATATTTCAATAAATCTGTTTTGTTTTTCAAGTTTAATTTTTAATTTTATTTATTTATTGTTAAAGTTGATAAAAAAAAAATATTACAGAATATATTTTAAAATCATAATATATTATTTTTTACTTGAATTTGCATATTATCCAAGTACTTAAACCAAAATATTATATTTTTCAGGCATGACCAAAAATCCGGATTTTCGGCTTCGTACTGTATATACATCTATTAATAATTGTAAAACATAGAAAGAAATTATCGATCACACATGAAAACTTAGATAAATATTGTATCAATGTGAAAAAATTTTTAAAGTAACCAAAGGATTTAAATAGACTCATAATTTTGTTTTTAAATGAACTATTACTGTGTTATTATTTTATATGATGGTTGCATCAAAGGGATTTTAAGTAGATGTGAATAACAATATCTTAACATAAACAGTTGCTCTAAATTATTAATTATTATTATTAAGCCAACTGGCATGTAATAAGGAATGCTGAAATAATAAAATCGCCAATAATGTAAAATGCAACAGAAATATTATACAGTGATACTATAGCTTACGAAGTTATCACTGTACAATAATATGTATCAAAACCATTTTACTTCTTTTTCAGTATTATCCACAATTTAAACAACTTTCACCAAAACAAAACATTTGTTTATTTTGTGCTATTTTTGTAATTAAAAATTAAAACTTTTAAATGTACACCGAAACATACTCCCAACATCTTGGTTCATAAATTTTTCTTAGATAAATGATGACAATCATAATTGAATTTACATCAGTATTATTGTGAGTCAAATTTATATAAAAAAAAAAAAAAAAAGGAAAGTGTAATTATCTCTTAAAGAAAGAACACATATTTTTTGTTATAATATGGAAAACAATATTAATGCAAATGTGTGTTAAAACCCTTGCGGTTTAAAGGCTGTGAGTATGTTTGGGCCAGGGTTGGGTTTCTTCCAGGACAGTGGAAAAAACTGGAAGAAATGGAAAAAACCAGAAGAAACTAACAGAACACAAAACGGATGTTTCAGATTAAAATATATTAACTACCTATGTAAAAGAATTAAACTCAGAACCATTTCTGGTTTAAAAAAAAAGAAAAAAAAAATCCCAAAAAATATTTTATTAATATAAAAGTACTTAATTTTATACACAAAGATTATTATGCAATGTATCAAAAAAAAAAAAAAAATGCAATTATACATTAGCTACTCTCTCTTATGTGTACTAGCATTCATATTTCAATGTTTATTTTAAGACACTAATGTTTTTAAAACTTTTTGCATAGATATTATCACATATTTATCATATGTTCAAATAGTACAAGTGATAATATAATTTTTTGTTAAAATATTTGTCCATTATTATTAATTTTTTTTTTTTGAATAAAATCATTTGTATGAACTCTAATTGGTAAACCAGTGAATTATACGTATGCATTGAAATACTTTTAAACTCCTCTCCAAGTTATCCAATCCAAGATTTTTTTTTTTTTTTTTCACATTTTTAATTCATTTTTTTCTAAAGTTGAGAAACCAATTTAAATATTCAACTGCTAAAAAACTTTTGATTATACCGTGTTGCACTGCAGTAAAGAAAATGAGGATATAATGACGTTTTGTTTGTAGTACAGTAATTATTGTGTACTTGTTCTCTTAATTAACTAAATGTCATTAAAAAATATATTAATAAACACCTTACTTCGGCTTCATCATTACTTGCAAGAAGCTTTTCCTCGGAGGATCCTCCCCTTTCTCAATTGCAAACTTGTTGAAGTTGGCCTTGGCTATTTATAGCTTCGTCTTGCTCTTTCAGCAGGTTGCACCACTGGGGATCAATCTTGGCAGACTCGTGGTCATTAATGGCAACCTGATTTTTAATTATCAATGGTTTCTCTATAGAACGCGTACATAGGGTTATTATAGTTGGCTATTTTTGTTACGTCATTAAATTTGATATTTATTTCGCTTTCCTGGTAGGTTCTAGCAAGAGCAGTAGTGCATCTGGCATATTTTATATTGTTTATGTGTTAATTTAGATGTGTTTTTATTTTCCTCTTTAGAACCTATCAGGAAAGCGAAATAAATGTAAAATTTAATGACGTAACAAAAATAGCCAACTATAATAACCCTATGTACACGTTCTATAGAGAAACCATTGAGATAATTAAAAATCAGGTTGCCATTAATGACCACGAGTCCGCCAAGATCGATCCCCAGTGGCGCTACCTGCTGAAAGAGCAAGACGAAGCTATAAATAGCCAAGGCCAACTTCAACAAGTTTGCAATTGAGAAAGGGGAGGATCCTCCGAGGAAAAGCTTCTTGCAAGTAATGATGAAGCCGAAGTAAGGTGCTTATTAATATATTTTTTAATTAATTGTGCTTCATTTTAAACTTAAATTAAGTTAACTAAATGTCTTCTATTAGAAAGTAGAGGAAAATGATACACACTATTTAATTACCAGTTAAAGAAATAACATTGTTTAAATAATAAAACTTTATACTGGTGGTTAAAAGTGAAATCGATTTCTTCAATGGATTTTGAGTATTTTGGTATGTGATATGATCTTGGCTAAAAGTCTCATGTAATTATTAATTTAGCATACATAATTAATAATTAAATTTTTATAGGTGTAATTAAATTTATTTAAAGGTATTAATTTGAAAAATTGCGTTAAATACAATTTATGTAATAAATGTTAAAGAAAAGCAGTTTCTTCCATTTCTTCCACTTGGAAGAAACCTATTTGTTCTAGCCATTTTTTTCCCATGGTTTTTTTTTGTGTTTTTTTTTCCACCTTGGAAGAAATTTGCCAACTTTTTCGGCATACAAATATGTTTCATAAAATGTTAAATAAGGAAAGAAATACTGTGAAAGGAAGCCAAAACAGTGGATGCAATAATTTTTGCTCCAAGGAAGTTAATAGAGTGAAATAATTTTCAAAGAATATGTATATAATAAGGATTATGCAAGAATATTGCAAAAATCAGTTAAAATAAGGATTAAAAAGTCTACGAAACAGCTTAAGTATTTAAATACATATCAACAATCAGCTTGCATGCCAAATTAAACATTTTAGCAGAGTTTAGAAAAGCGTGAGAACTGTAAAAACTAGTAAAACTTTTTTTAGTGACTCTTTTGTTAGCTAGGGTATCGTTGCATTTTGATTTCTTTTCAAGTGAAAAGAAACATTTTTGAATAACTAGACAATATTTTTTCTGAAAAATGGAATTTTTTTAATATTACAGTATGTCTTATATTATCTTCTTTTTTTTCTTTGTATTTTAAATGGAATTATTGAAAATTATAATTGAAAATTATAAAATATTTTTGCATTACATTGTTATTATGTGTTCTTGAAATAATGATTATTAATTCTTAATAATATTTTCCAGTTAACAGTGAAGAAATTCATTTCAGGTTTGAAGAAGCCATTTCAGAATGGGATAAAGCTTTAAATTTGGTTCCAAATGATTATAAGCTTTTAGAAATGAAAGCTCAGGTATTACTTGCTTGTAATATTTTTATTTATTTTTTCTATTAAGAGATACTTCTAGCACAGCAGTTAATTTGTCTTTCTCCAAGTAAAATATAGAAAGGCCAAATTAATTTTAGCAAAAGCACAAAGTGACCAGGTCAGGATTTAAACTAGGAACCTACAGCTTAACCCATTTGCATCATAAAGAAATGTAAAATGAAACAACATCCTCCATTTCTATTTTTTAGTTAACGAATAATAATTGTGACCAATAAAGCTGAATGTAGGCATATAGCTCCAGGGATAGTGACCAAGAAATATTTTGAGTGTGTATATATATGCTCCAGTGATAGTGACCAGGAAAATTGAGTGTAGCTAATGATGACAGTAGGTTAATGTGCTGCATTGACTCAACTAACTCATCGATATTTAATCAGCATTAATTGCTTATACAAATGTAAGAACAGCTCAGTTATAAGATATTGTTAGGGATATAGCCAAAGAGAGGTAAAAGGGTCTAATTCTCCTTCTAATTTAGAATTTTCCTTTTAGAAAGTCTAATTTAGAATTTTCCTTTCATGGAAAATTCTAATGTAAATGCACAGATGTTCATCTACAATCTATAACAGTTTAAACAAGCTTACACAGTAAAAACTAGAAGATCTCATGTTGTTCAATTATTAGTATTGCCTTCTCTTCTGTTATCTTTGAATAAAGGTAAAGAGAAATATAAAAACTTTTATTTAATGGGTGTACCAGAATAAAATAGACTGATATAAATTGATGTATAACTAAATTTATTTAAGTGAAACCCAACTTGGTTTTACACATAAACAATATAGATAGAATAATAAACAAAATGCAACATATTAATTTATGTAAATAATCCCTGTTGCTGTTTGCCATTCGATGTAAGCGTCTGGTCCAACTGAGACAACTTTCCATTATTACGTCCTTTCTTATTCTATTTACAGCTCGTTTTAGTTCTGAAATCAGTATTTTTTAACATTTTATTTTATCCCAGTTCATCTGCTGTACAAATTCATTTTAAATCCAGGGATGAGAATTTTCAGACTTTTGTAGGAATTTCAGACTTTATTAATTTTTTAAAAACAATTTTCAGATTTTTGCTTCTAAATATTCTTATTTTTGTTCAATTTTCTTTCTTTTGACTGTTTCTAAACATTTTATTTCCATACATTCTCCAATTTTGCTTATAGAAAGTATGATTTTGTGCATCTGTTTCTTCTTTTATTACTAAAATTAAATTATCTTTGAGTTTTGCTGATACTTTCAGACTTTTTGTTTATTTCCCACTCTCATCTCTGTAAATTGAGTAGTCCAGTGGATTTAAATCCTTTTTTCATCACAAAATAGGATTCTCTTAGTCTAACCTTTTCTGAAATTGTGTCGCACCTAATAACGAATTTGATTCTTTTCTGCTTTTGGGTTTCTGTGAGTTTAGGTTGTATTAGTTTTTTGTAAGGTCTTAATCCAATGTCATTTTTAAGTATTCGCTGTACAGATGGTTTTGATATTTTCAGTTCCCTAGCAAGATTCCTTATGAATATGCTCTTCTCATGTGTCAAGCGACTCTTTACTTTTTGAATCAGATTTTTTGTGCAGACAATGCGTGGACAGTCTGGAGGTTGAGATGTTTTGATATTGTCACTCTTTCTAATCATATTAACCACTTAAAAACAGTGGCACAACTTAAAACACCTTTCAAATGACAAAATATTTTGCTTCTGGATTCTCCACTTTTGAACTTGGAAAGTACCAATTTTTGTACTTCTTTGCTCTTCATACTATCTTGTAGTTGCAATGTAAATTTTGCTTTTGAGTTGTTGCACAGATTTTACCAATGTAATTGGGAATCTATAAAAAACGTATATGTCTATATGTAATATAAAATTTCCATGCATACATACAAATAGTAATAGTCTATTTTATTCTGGTTCACCCGTTATTTCCTGGCCACATTCTAAGCCAACTTTACAGTAATTCTCATTCTTACACCCCAAATTTATATATACACCACATATTATATATGCACACATATGTATATATATATATATATATACATACACACAAACACGTGTGTGTTACTTTTCCCTTGAAAGAAATCCTGAATATACCATTGTGAATTAACATGTTATGCCATAGATTCCAAATTTCAATATGAGATTGATCACTTTTTCACTCTTGCTAAAATTATTTCAGCCCTTACATAAAAAATGTGTACAAAATTATTAATTATTTTCATTTAAACATAATGTCAAATTAATTGAAATTTAACTAAATGTCTTTCTTTTTCTTCCTAGGCTTTATTACAAATAAATTCACCTTTTTTTGCTGTCCAGGCTGCTGAAAAAGCAATCAGGTACAATTCATGTTGGTGGATTGGCTATCAAACTTTAGGGCGATCTCAACTAGGTATTGGTGAATTAGAAATGGTACGCTCATTTTATTCAATATTGTGCACATCACAGATTTTCGAAGATACAAATTTAAATAAAAATGTTAAACATAAGATGAAATTTGTACATTTATGTATCAAAGTCAATTGTTTTATTTATTTATTTATTTTAACAACAAATATAATAATACAATTTTCCTCCTCAGAAATTAAATTTTAAAATTAACTGATGTAACTGCATTTCCGTTCACATCTATCTTTACTTTATGTGTAAAGAGGAAATAAAATGCTTGTTTGTTTAAATCATTTACTTACCAAGAAAAATAAATCAAGATAAGTATTTATACAATAATCAAAATATTGAAATTTTGTTAGAAAAAAGTATAATGATCTTCATTTACATTCTGTGATTGTAGATTGTCAATTTACTAGCTGTTCTAAGTGCTGTTAAATAAACATTGTCCAAAGATTGTGCTTGATTGATTCGCATTTTATGCATAAATTTGTACTTTTGGAAAAATTTGATTTGTTATTGTTAAAACTGTGAAGTTACTCTTGGCGCAAAAAAACTCAAAAACGCCAATACTTCTTTCCAAGAAATTCCAAGAACTCTTTTTGTTTTGGCAAAATATTTAATCCCCCCTCCCCCCCAAACAGTAATAATTACCTGCCAGTTGTAATACCTACCTTTGTGTTACCTACCATTGTATTTCAATGTTTGGAAATGAGTAATGTGATAAACTTATGATTCAATCTTAGATAGAGACAGTATTTTCTGACATTAGTATGGTTAAATACAAATGTGCATAAAAATATGTATCACTTAAAGAACAGTGTTTAAAGTTGATGCCCCACAAAATGAACTAACAATCCTAACTAGTATTACATGAATCACACTATTACACAGTGCTTGAAAGTTGTGAAAGAGTATAGAATGAAATAAGATCAATGAAGCAAACTGGCTGAAGAAGCACTAAACAGATTTAATGACTCTCAGCATGGATTCAACAGCAATACCCAATTTTGATTATAATGCAGCTATCAAAAAATTTGAAAGTGTAAAAGATAGGAGGTATCAATAAAGATGATTTAAGATACTCATTTTATATTTTTATGAACTTTTTTAAAATTATAGATTCTAAAAAAAAAAAAAAAATATGTGTAATAAAATAGATTATCAATTTTAAACTTTTTTTTTTTTTTTAACCACTTATTTATAATATTAGAACACACAAAAGTATATACTTTTAAATTTTATTCTAGAAATTTGTTTTTTTTTTTATTTCCTTTGCATGATTAATATACAGTTTCCTTGATACTGACTATAAAAAATGTAAGTTGTAATTTTATCCTAGTTTACAGTTTTACACTGCTTTATATAAATTGTCATGTTTAAATATATTAGAAATAGAGTAGATGATGTCTTTACACTTACTCGTGTATTCAGGCAGTTATTTAGAACTGACTCAAACTTTTTAAAATTTGACTTTCAATTCTATAGAGAATGAGTCAATATGACTCTCATATTTCAAGTCTAGAGCAACTTCTGCATTTTCAGATTGCATCTTTGGTTGTTTATTCAGTATAGGACACATTATCTGGAATTCTAAATATTGTCATTGGAGTTTTACATATGAGCAAAATGTAGCTCAGTCAGATGATAGGAGTGGGATTAAAATTCAAAACTAATTTTCAACTGGAGAGCCCTAACCCTGAAATTGTTATTACTTGAGCAAGTATTGCCATATATGTTATGTAGGTATGTAAAATTTCAACTGAGTCAAATGCTAGAAAGCAAATTAAAATTCAAAATAAATTTTAATCTGTATTTGGGGGCACAGAACCCTAGACCCCCATTCCTAAATTCGTTACTATTTGAGCATGGTTTGTCATTGAAGTTATACATATATTGAAAATTACAGTCATACCCTCCAACATCCTAATTAATATTCCATAGTATTGTTAGTCCCACCCTTTTTCTCCCACCAATAAATTTTTAGAGTAATATTCTCCAAATGCAATTGCGATTAAATAAGAAGAAAAATAAATATACTGGTGTGAAAAAGAAGGCGGGGCTAACAATACTACAGAATATTAACTAGTGTGTTGGAGGGTATGATTACAATTCAATCAGACAACAGGAAGTGGTTTAAAATTCAAAACAAATTTTGAACTGGAGTTGGGAACCTTAGGCCCCCAAGCCTCACCCATAAGTCTGTTACTATTTGAGCATGTATTGTCATCAGAGTTATATACAGACATGTTACTTTTCAGCCTTTTTAAACTTGAAAATTATTATTCTTGGGATCAATGCAAATCCGCATTAAAACTTTTTGGACATGTTTAGGGGGGGGGGGGGCATCCTGAATTTGTGCGATATATTATTAGCAATTTCTATGTGATTGGCTTTCAAAAAATGTCAAATTCAAACTTGGAGAAAATGAAAAAGAAATAGCACTTCAACTGCATTTTCCTAATGAACTTGAACTACATTATTTTCGTAATCAATTGCCCTAGCAAACAATGCCTCAATAGAATAAACTTATTTTCAAGTATATGTCATAAGTTTGTCTGTTTTTTAAGCACTTACAACTATTTTAATTATAATTAATATATTTAATATAAGATTTATTGTTCTGATTTTATTTATTGTGTGCAGTGGTCGGAAGTAGCGCGCTACAAGTAGCAAAACTATAGTAATCGCTACTTTTTTTAGTAGTTTGTAGTGTAACGCGCTACTTTCTAAAAAATGTAGTGTAACGAGTAGCGCGTTACAAAAAAAAACGTAGTTTCTAGCGATTTTTAACGCTACTTTTACCGTTACTTTTGTTTACCAACAAGCCGCTATTTGTGAACCCCGTGATCATATTTTTTTCCTTTGTACAAAATTCTTAGCTCTTCGCATGACATACGAATGCTCTTTTAACTAGTATCTCATACAATCACCTGTTACTGGATTCTGGTGTTGGAAAATAACCCTTGAGACACTTTTCTCTCATGCATCTGAAGTGCTTAGCAGCAAAAGATCCTGCCCAACTGATGAAAATTCTGAGATGCAGATCTTATTAAAAATGAATAAAAGTGTGATTAAAAATGAAAATATGAATAAAAACATAATTAAAAATTAATAAAAATATGTAAAAATACTATATAAAACCGTTTAAGAGAAAGTATTCAACATGTATTTAAATTTTGAACTAATGCATAACAAAGCACATAAATTGAAAAGAAGTGATTATTTACATTTGGTGGTTGAAAACTAATTAAAATTTAAAATATTGTAGCAACATAACCAAAATTGCAGTAAATGTTAATTGTCAATAGTTTTTTTTTTTTTTTTTTTTTTTTTGGGGGGGGGGGGGGAGAAAAGTAGTTAAAAATGTAGTTTGTAGTCACTACTTTTTAAAAGTAGTTGTAGTTAACTACATTTGTGAAAAAGTAGTTGTAGTAGTAGTTAACTACATTTGTGAAAAAGTAGTTGTAGTTGTAGTTCACTACAAAGAAAAAATAGTTTTTCCAACCACTGATTGTGTGTATATGTATGCAATCAGATTTAACATTATTTTTATTATGGAAAAATTTATATTGTGTCAGTTTCCTGATACCACTTTTGAGAGGGGAGAGAAATCGTGAAAAGTTCAGCCTTTTTTCTGTAAACTTGTACCATGTCTGTATATATGTATGCAAAATTTCAACTCAGTATGATGATATGAAATGGATTAAAATTTTAAACAAATTTTAAACTGGAGTTGAGGCCCAGGACCACTCCCCTAAGTCTGTTACTACTTGAGCATGTATTATTATATTATCAGCGTTATCCATGTATACAAAATTATAACTCAGTTATGTGGGTGAAAATCCAGTTCTTAGGTTTGACTCACACAGATAAATAAACAACATACCATCTTAAATTAAACCATGTAATAAAAAAAATTAAATTCAAAAGTTGAGTTACACATGAATGATCTACAAATAAATGCACATGCCTTTTCTTTTTTAAAAAATATTCTCCTGAAAAAGTCTGTTTTTTTTCATCCTGGAGATCCTGTTATTGATGTAATCAGAAAATAATCTGTATGCTTGTTAACACTTTTGTGCATGTTTTCATTACATTGTATTGATAACGATGAAAATTTATTGTAGTGTAACAGATTCACAATTTGCTGGGCGTCTAACTTAAAAAAAGAAAGAAAGAAACTAAAGATTTAAAATAGTACTTTTCCACTGAGCAAATGCTATGCTATTTGGTATCTTTTACATATGACATTCATTTTAGTTTGTGTTTTACTTGTAGTTAACAAAGAAATAAAGTATTGGTAAATTTATTCAGTTTGAATTGAGGGTGTCACTGAATTGTGTTCATAACATTTAGCTCTATACAGGGGTGTTTGTGTTCAGCAGTTATCTCTGATTTCAGTGTTTTTAATCTAATCCATCTGTATTTTCATATCTTTTATAAAGTCATCCTCTGTTTTCATGGGTTGTTCGTTTGTCATCTAGGTGATATGTGAATGAATTGTAAAAAATATTGAGAGCATCTTCTTTAAATAATTTAAGTATCATTAGATTTTTTTTTTTTGTGGTGTGTGTGTGTGGGGGGGGGGGGGGGGGTTAACTTTCAAGATTTTTACCTTTGAGTCACAATCACCTCTGTATATAGCAGGCAATCTAACAAATAATTAATATTATTTATTTATTTTTCTCTTTTAAGAGTTTAAATTATAAATAATTTTATATTATTGATTATATAAATAATAATAAATTCAAATGGAATAAATTTGTAAATAGCTTATTTTATATAATATTATTTACTTTATTATTTACCAGTAAAAATCACTTTCTAAAATGAATTTTTAAATTAAGAGATCCAGTTTTAATAAAATTAAAGAATACCAAGCAGAAAAAATGAGTAATATGCAATTTAAAACTGAAAGCATTCTATGTTTAAAAAAAAAAAAAAAATCTTGATGAGGTTGCCCTTATTTATGGTCTGAGCTAACTCCTGCTGAGTTTTGTAGCTCAGTGGTAAGCGACCTAAGCTCTAGAGTAGACACAGACACGTCTTTTTATTTATATAGATATTTTTTCATCTGAATGTAATTAGATTAACATTGGGTTATTGTTAGTAGAATATATAAATGTTTTCTGTAAGAATATTTTAATTATTATAAGTTTTAATCATCTTGTTTTACTATGAAAAATAATCACAATTTCTTTTTTCATTGATATCTAAAAAAAAATAATGCATAAATATCTTTTATACAAGCAACAGTCACGCTCCTCATACTCACAAAAACAAAAATGGTGTAAAATTTAATTATTTATATTTCAACTTTAAATAAATTTCGCTTACATGAACAATGTTTCAGCTTATTTGGGGAAAAAAGTAATGCTGCTTCAGCTATCAGTGAAAGATTGAATTTGAAAAATGAAACCATTTTAATTCTTTAATTAGTGACCTTGTATCCATGTGAATCATTTATGAATTATCTCAATCTTATTCTAAAAATCTAGTTTCAAATTTTAGTCTATCTGTATTTGAGTTTAATTTTAGCAATTTTTATAAAACAATCAATTTCTAATTTTTATTTTCTAAATTAATGTTGTTGTTTTTCTCTCTCTCTTTTTATTTAACATCAGTATAACCTAATACAAAATGATGCATATTGGTGTAGCATTTAATATTTTTGTACTATTGGGAAACTGATCGACCAAACTTCATCAGTATGAGAGTAGGATGAAAATAACTAAAGTGGAGAAGGATCATTTGCAGTTTAACATCTTACTTAAGTTTAAAGAATAAAACTGTCATACTGCAATTTAGTTAAAGTATTAAAAAAATAATATTTTATGTTACAGTTTTTATATAAACTCCATACAAAGTAGCATAATTTTCACAGTTTTACGTAAAGTTAATTGTACTTATATTATACCTAGGGTGAAAAAATATACTAAATTCCCACGAATTTTAGAATTTTTTTTTTTTTTTTAATTTTTTTTTTGCATTTACAAAAGATTTACATGTAAAGATCACCAGTGTAAATAATTCTCCATTTAAATTTAATTATTGTATTCAACTATCCCACTTGGTGGAAAAGTCCTTTATAAGTTATATTACAGCTTCTACAAGCTTTTGCTGTTTTTTTTTAATTCCTTATTTCTAATGAATTCTTTGTTATTTATCATCCTGTCTGCATTTTTCTTAGTTATGAAATTTAATACAGTGAAACTTGAATAATTCGAAATTCTGGATAATTTGAATTTTTTAGTCGGTCCCTTGAATTTTGTATTAAAATAATGTTAAAAAATCATGGATAATTCGAATTTAATTTTGATTTTGGATAATTTGAATTTTTTCATACGATTACCTTTAAAATATTACAGTAAAATTTGTTCCCAAGATTTTTTTCAGCTAAAGTGCATTATTTTTTTTAACAGTCTTTCAAAAAAAGGATAAGGAAATACAAGAGTATTTCCTACCTAAGTGCATCATAAGATATGGTCCATACCATATACATGAACTTTGAGGGTTTTTTTTAAATTGAAAATCATGTCTATTGAAGGAGATTCTGTTTTTGCATCAATTGATGGGTTGAAGTCATATGCTATGACACAAAGATTGTACTTAAAGAAGCAATCAAAAACATGTGACTATTTTAAAAATGTGTTGAATAATTAAGCTCATAAAAAATATTGATTTAATGGGAGGTGGTTAATGATGCAGTATTCTTAGATATAAAGTTTATATGTTAAATCTTTGATCATAGAGTTTTATATTTTTAATTTATCTCTTCTTTTTGACAAAATAGTATATGTAATTCGAATTTTTGGGTATTTCAAATTTTTCTCTGGTCCCTTCAACTTCGAATTATCCACGTTCTACTGTAATTATTATACAATGAAAATAATTTACATAAATGCACTTTTTTGTTGTATTCTAGTAATAATTTGTTAACTACTTATTTTAAAGGCTAAAAGAAGTTTTTCTAAAGCGATTCATCTCAATCCAGATGTTAAAGAATTGTGGAAGGAAGATCTCGAGTGGACAGTTGAGCTTATTAAAAAGAAAAAGGAATTAGACAAAGAAAAAACACCACAAGAGAATACACAAGAAAAACCTACTACCTAGCATTAAATTTTCTTATTACATTTGATTTGTCATCGTCTTTTTCCATTTTTGTTGCAAACAAACTTGTTATTAATTATTTATTCTGTATAGCAATTTGTTACTTTAAATAACATGTATTTTATATTTTTATTATTGTTTTTCAAAAAAAGGATTAATAGCAATAAAATTTGTGTTCTTGAAATACTAATGTTATTACTTCATAAATTTAATTGTTTTCGTGTGCCTCAAGATTTTCAGAATTTATTTGACTTATAAATTCTTAACTCCTTTTGTTTTGTTTATTCAGAGAATTCAAAAGATTAAACTGTTAAAAAAAAAGAAAAATTTTTGATTTGTTTATTTAATTAAAGGAAATCAGTTAAATCACACATGCATAAATATTATATACTCTGATATTTTTAGCTGAAATAAAGATTAACTTTTTTTTGTTAATTTTTTTCTGTCAGTAAATTGCCTTTTCTAAAGTTAAATAATCGTAAATGAGTAGGGTGGAATGTAATTGTAATAAATGACAGTTTTAATTTAAAGTTTATGACAAAAATTATTGTTATTTATTAAAATAAACGTTTATCAAAAATACAAATTCAATAAATATAAATTTTGTTTTAAAATTTGATTATTTCAAATTTAGCTTAAAAATGTATACATCTATATGTACTTCAGAGGGTACAATTTTATCAACATTTTTTTTTTTTTTAATATGATGTCAATCAAAATTTTTTATTTATTTATTATTATTATTATTATTATTTAATAATAATTTATAAAACATGGTTTGTTTTATTGCATCAAAACTAATAAACAGATTATTTAATTACTATATCATGTAGATTAAAAAAAAGAAAAAACTTTCATAAAATTAAAAATTAAAAATTATTTTTAATGATGTAAAACAAAGTGATGCTGGTGATTTCTTTACTTGTTGGCTTGATGAAAAATTAATTATTTTTGTTGAATATTACTAAACAAAATATATTCTAGTTCATCTTTATACTCTATGATAAATATGTGCTTTATTGTATGATATTTATTATATGACTACCTCTGTATATATCATATTAAAAAAATAAATGAATAAAAATCTGCTTCATCCTACCTTATTAGGTTTTTGCTTTTAGTATTAGGTAGGGGTGGGAATCGATTAAGAGTTTTAACTGGGTTAATCGTAGTTCATTAATCGATTAATCGGTCGATTAATCGGATTTTTAATCGGTTTTCATTTTTTCTTTATGTAGTTTTATTTCAATGATGAATAAAACTCTCATATTGTGTATACAATATATATTCATAATTTTGACTGATATTTTTTTTTTTTTCAAAAATTTTTGTTTAATCAATTATATCTGTTTTATAACTGAAATTTAAATCAATTTTCAGAGTAATAATTGGTGACTTTAAGTGTTAATTTTATATAAATATTTTCACTTATTCATTTTTTTTTTTAATGAATTAATTTTTCGATTCATTTTGAAAGAAACATTGAATGAATTTAGAAATATTTTAGTTTTATATTTGCAGGCCTTGTCCATCTCTCTTGTCACTATTTTTAAATGAATTCTCAAAATTCCATATCATTATCATAAAAATCTCAAATTCTTATATTTTAGTTCTTTGTCACTTCGGACTAGAACACAGACTGTTATTATCTGTTTCTACTTCAATAGTTACTATCAGCAATTATGAACAGACAATAAACGCTTGAAGATACTGTGAAACTCTGTTGACATTTCCCCCATCAGACGGATAGTAGAAAGCTTTTTTTTTTTTTTTTTTTTTTTTTTTAATATTTAGCATTTCCATTTTTTGAAAGCTTGTTGTTTCTGAGAATACTATTACCCTAGCCAACATTTTCTGTAGAAGGCTACAGACAGTTGGTGTTGCTCCAGCATGCACATGAAGCGGCATTTTTTTTAAAATAACTGTCCTCCCCCTTTTCTCTATCAACAAAAGTGCAACAACTTCTTTTGAAAGGTTTTGTTTTTATTTATTTATTTTATTTATTTATTATTATTATTATTTTTTTTTTTTTTTTTGCTTTTTCATTATTTAATGGATGTTTCTTAGAATGTTTGTTAGCAAAATATGTGAAAAAACATTTTGTAGGCAGAATAACATTTTTACTTTAATTCGTAGTTTTAAAATTTTAATCGGATTTTGAAAATTTTTAATCGAATTAATCGATCCGATTAACTCGATTAAAAAAATTGATCGGGACTAAACATTGATCGATTAACCGAACCGATTAATCGATTAATCGGCACAGCCCTAGTATTAGGAAATATTATTCCTTTTTTCAGTGCTTAATTTGCATGGAAAATCATTCTCACACTTCTTTTATTCTAGGGAATTTTTACATATTAGATGGAATGCATGGCAATATTTTGTACTTTAACTCACCAGCCCATTATTTCTGAAAAACTAAATTCTTAGAATTGTTATTCCTCTCCAATTACAGTCTATATTATTATTTTCTTATGAAAAATACCCACATCTGTAATTTAACATCACACAGCCTTTTACTTCTATTTTTCCCTTAGAACTCTGTCACCTTTCATAAAATGTCCAGGAATGGCTAGAATCTAAATGCTTTTATCTTTTACTGAGCATCCAATCAAAACCATAATTTCAAATGATAGGTATTAGCTGAAATATCAAAAGCAGAAGAACAAACAGTAGACTATATAAGCAAGTTTATTTCCAAAGTCGATAACTCCCAATTTAACTGAAAATTTGAAATGTAAAGTGAGAAATCAAAAGTGATGTTTTTCTGTATTCCACTCTTTAGGTGTACCCCCTCCCCCTTTTTTTAAAAAAAAAATCTTAGTAAGCAACCTTTTTTAAAAATCAAACTTAAATATTTTATAATACATTATCTTTATTTAAAAAAGGGTTAATTTCAACTTATTATAGTTAACTTTACCTTACATTAAAATCCTTAGAAAGTTGAGCTAATATATTTCGGCTTTCAAATGGAGCCATTTTCAGAGCTCATATGACGACTACGGCTGAGCAGTATATTTTCATTTTTCATCCTCTTGTCCATCACTTTCTTCACTTCCTTTCAGAGTGATGAACAAGAGGATGAAGACTAACAACTCTGTAAATGACATCGAATATAGTTTAATACCACCTGAATGGCAACACCTGCTCCAATCTAAGAAAACAAGTGAAGGGAGTGATGGACAAGAGAATGAAGAATGAAAGTATACTGCCCACATATAGTCGTCATACGAGCTCTGAAGATGACTCCGTTTGGAAGCCGAAATATATTAGCTCAACTTTCTAAGGATTTTAATATAAGGTAAAGTTAACTATAATAAGTTAAATATTTTATTTGCCAATCGTGTCCACCCAATTTAAAAATAATATTTTCAGAAAAAAATCTATACACATAAAATGAACCTAATGTATGAAAATTCCAAAATTTTGAGAAAATATTCTAGACGAAGATTCTAGTATTAGTATCCAAATATTCTACTACTATTATACTTTAAAAAAAAAAAAAAAAAAAAAAAAAAAATTGAAATTTTGGAAATCCTTTAAGGAAATAAAATATTTAAGTGTGTTTTTTAAAAAAGATTGCTTACTAAAAAAATTTTTTTTTTTTTAAAGGGGGGCAGGTAGGGGTACATCTAAAGAGTGAAATACAGAAAAACATCGTTTTTGAATGTGATATTCTTTATAATATGAACCAAAAAAAAAAGTCCAGATTATATAAAAAAAAAGAAAAGAAGAAATATGGCTACTGTACAGCTTTAAAAAAAAAAAGTGGAATATAATAAAAAAAAAAAAAAAAAAAAAAAAAAAAAAAAGACTCATGGGGAATGCATAAAGAATCTTGCTATATGAGACATATATTATGAAAAATTGCGCTCATTCAATTTAGATTTATATTGTCCAACAAGTGACACTGCTATTACTTTCTGTGGTTTTCCAGATTGCTATATATCACCATTTGTTTGTGAAAATTTTGCATCAAATTACATGTATAAAAAAAATGTTTCATAGGAGAAAATATGCTCATTAAATTTTTGCACATGTTAACTGGTAAGTGGCAATGTGATATAGAATGATATAGGAAGAAGTTTTATGATAAGCTACAGCTTACTAGTTTTGATTACCCTCATTTCTAATCTATGCAATAAGACTTTCAATACAATAACTTATTTAATATATCTATTTTTATTGTACGAGTATCATTTGTTTCACTTTTTAAATACAAAATTTATGTTTTAAATATAAATTTGCAGATTATCAATTTTTAATCTGATTTTGTTCATATGATTTGAATAAATTGCCTGCTTCTTTCAACACTTTTAATTTTTTTAAATTTTAATTTTGGAAAATTGGATTAATATAATTAATAATAGTGTTCATACAAATTTATGTTTAAAAAATTGGTTTTTACATTTATAAAGTGAAACAAGTGATATCCACACATTAATTATAGACATACAGTACACTCTCAAAAATCCACACATCTTAGAACAAAAGGTTTTGCAGATTTTAGGATAATTTCTTTTATTTATATCTTGGTTTGAGTTGCAAATCATTATGAAATAATTTATAAATACAATGCAGAAAAAAGTGTGTATAATAATAGAACAAATATTTAATTAAAAAATTTAACTTAAAGAACTATTTTTACATTTTATTACAGTTGAAAATTATCCAGATTTTTGAAGAGTAAGATCCATAGTAGAGTAAGATTATTCATTTTATGTCTTAAGGGCCCACTTCACTCACCACCACCGAAAGCCGAAGCTAATGTTGGGAAGTTTTTCTTTACAAATAACTTATTAACTAATGCATATTTATAAATTCTGTTTTCACATTCTGAAAATTCCTAGCTGTTAAATTGATGGACCTTTCATAAAAAATTATTTTTTTAATTTTTTATATTTTATTTTGAAGCTGCAAAATATGAATTCTCAATATGTGAATTTTTTTCATTTTGCAATTTCAAAATAAAATATTAAAAATTTAAAAAATACATTTTTAACAAAGATCCATCAGTTTAACAGTTGGGAATTTTCTGAATGTGAAAACTGAATTTAAAAATATGCATTAGTTAATAAGTTATTTGTAAAGAAAGTTTTCCCATAGAATAACATTGGCTCGGACTTCTGGCGACGGTAAGTGAAGAGGGCCATTAATATTTTTTTCCTGTAACCTGCAAAAAAGTCAGCCATACTTGGATAGTCACAGAAGTTTGTGCTATGCGAAAATTAAGATATTTATCTCCATGAAAGAAACTTCTAGAAAACAAAGTCTTTTTTCTTCCTCTAATTCAGTATCTAATTTATTCTTTTAATTATTGCATAATTCCACTTATTATTGCCTCCTGTGTAATAAGCTGGGTAATTGGTAAAACATCAGAATGATTGGTAAGTCACATAGCTAATATAATTGCTTATCTGCTAAACCTAAGATTGAATTTCTGCAATCCACGAATCAACAAACACAGTGTGACAATGTTTGTTTACATTGTAAATGGATTTTAGAGAATTGCAGATTTTAGAGTTGTGCATTTTTGAGAGTTGACTGCGTATTAAATAACAAAATTTTGGAACCTTTTTTTTTCCCCCCCAAATTCTTATGTACTTGCTCTCATCTGGAACGGTAAGTTTGTGAATTTCATTTAAAAGTGATAGCAGCTGCAAAATTGTTAAAAGGGCCGGATAAAAAGAAGTAACGGTCTGTTTTTTTTTTTTTTTTTTTTTTGAAGAATTGGTACTGTTAGATAGGGGCAATTTTTCTGTACAATTCGCTAATCAATGCAATAATTAGAATTTTTTAACTAACTAAACTACAGTCCGTTAAGAAATTATAAGACCACTTTAATTTTGTAAATTATAAGAAAAGTAAAGATTCTAATCATAATTTAAATACATTAAATGACATATTGCTCTATATTTATTTATAATTAGTTTGCAATAACTTGGTGTAATGCAATAAATGCTTAATTAAAATAAATATTAGAAATAAGTGAAAAATAACCTGTTAAGAAAATATAAGACCACTTGTCAAAAAACAAAATTGCATAAAAAATTAATATGATATTGGTCCTCCATTTTTCCTGATGACTTCAAACACTTTGTGTTTCATTGAAGTAACCAGGTGATTAAGTTCAGTTATAGAAATATTGTACCATTCTTTTATAATGGCTACTTCCAGTTCATTGGACGAGGAAAATTGTTTATTATTAGCATAAACTTTGCGAGAAAATATACCCCATGGGTTTTCTATGGGGTTCAAGGTGGACTTCGACTTGGCCATGGCAAAACATTATTTTTTTCTCTTTTAAACCACTCCTGTGTGGATTTAGATGTATGACAAGCAGCATTGTCCTGTTGAAACACCCAGTTAGTACCACCTAATAAAGGTCCAAACAGTATCATATGATCATATAGCATAGACTGATATTGTGTAGAGTTCATATGACCCAAAATCCGCTGTAAATCACACAACCCCTCATAACTGAAAGCTCCCCAAATCATTACTGATCCTCCCTCCACCCATTTGTCGACTGAAGCATTATTTTGGTTCCTTCCTCAAGCCATGCCAATAGTGATTGTAACCATCGGGACCATCAAGGTTAAATTTCTTTTCATCAGAAAATATAATTTGTTTCCACTCATCATTCCATAACATGACATTTTTAGCCCATTTTAATCTTTCTTCTCGATGGCATTTCAATAACTTTGGTTTTTTCTTCAATTTCATAAATTTCGTATTAATATTTAATTTAAGACTCTTCCAGACTGTTACATGTGGAGTTTTCTTGCTGAAACATTTCGAAATTTCATGAGTTGAAAGATCTTTTTTAGTTGACAATCGAAAAATTTGTCTATTATCACGTGCTGTCAAAATATCTTTTGTACCAGATCGTTTTATTTTGTTTGAATAATCTTTTCTAATTATGGCATTATGAATGGCAGTTTTAGAACGGTTCATTAACCTCGCAATATCTCTATCAGATTTACCAGAACCTTTATAAAATAAAATTTTTCTCACTTCACACTCCGATAATTCTTTACCTCGAGGCATTGTCAAATTAATCGTAGATAACACATTCAAAATTTAAGCCATTGCTTCTTAGGTAATGCTTTTACGAAATACTGACGCATGCGCTTTATATTGAGTTTGACGTCATGTATAATATGCTAATTTTCTCAGGTGGTCTTATAATTTCTTAACAGTCACAGTCTTTAATTTTTAGAAAAATGAATAAGTTTTAATGAAATTTAATTTAATTTTAAAAGTTGAAATTAGTATAGGATGCGTTTTCCTATCAATTTTAAATACGCAACTAAAAATTTGCATATTATGCTCTCTTCTTCAGAAATGCACCAATACGCTTGTGGTCTTATAATTTCTTAACGCAGTGTAATATTGCTAATGGAAACAGTTGATTTCTCAATGTATCATCCTGGAAAAATGTCTATGAAAATCAATTATACAAAATCTTTTGGTATTAAAATTATCACATGGCATAAATAAATAAATCTAAGTTACAAATTAACTTTTAATCCATTAATCTATTGTTTTCGCCAACGTAGTTGACGAGATTTTGTAATGTTAAAAAACTGTCGATTTGAAATTAGAAGATGAATTTATATATGAGTTTGAATTTAAATCTATTTTTTTTTTTTTTTTTTTATGCCAAAATATATTCGAAGTATTTTAAAATATTTTTTCAATTGAAATAAAAGAAAAAGATAACTATGCAATTCATCTTAATACCTTAAACCTTAATATATTAATACCTTCATCTTAATGCAATAAAATTTGCAAAATCATAACTTTGAAAAGATTTATGTGATACGATACATTAAGAATTTGGGTTTTAAAAGTTTTTTTTTTTAAATAGCTTATTTATTTGTCTAAACAAACTTTTCACTGTAAGAAGCATTGTAATACAAACCACATTCTTCTATGCCACTTAATTGATTTTATATTATTAAAGTTTAAAATGTGTTGGGAACTTTTGACATACTCATTTTTATTTACAGAAGCAGATTTCAGATGAGTACAAATTTAAAAGAAACGAATACAAAAACAAAGTTTGTTTATTTAAAAAGAAAAACAAATATATTAATGGTATTTATTTAACAAAATTGTCAACGCTAGATATAATGAAAAGAAAATACAAACAGACTTATGCACATAGAGTGAAACAGAATTAGAATAAACATAATTTGGATCATCTCCAACCAACATATCTTGTACAAGTTCCATAGATCCGTTATTTGGCAGTGGCTCAATGCCTAGAACATTACACATCATGTTATAGAGATCAGTGTTGGTCAATGGCTTCGAGACAACACCTCTTCGAAATCCTAGAAAAATAAAATTTTTAAGTAAAATCCTCTATACATAAAACAAATGAATTAATGGATCCTCTGCATGTCATTTATATAACTTATTACTAAATAGTTCATTTATTTTCTCTATATAGAAGATAAACTTACTTTAATAACTAGATATTGCACCTTGATAAGAAAAGTAACATAAGTCAAAAAAGGGCAATTTTGAGGTTATATCATGTCATTGAAAAGTGTGTATGAAGTGTTCCAACATGCACAAAAACATTACATCTCTGTTTCGCAATTCATACACTTGAGGGCTAGTTCATGTTTTAAGCTGCTTTCAAACTCTGGCAACTTAGAAAGCTGCAAGTGTGGCTCTATTGATATTTCTTTGATGTGGTTTAGGAGATTGACATTCGCTGGAATCAAAGCTCACAAACCTCCTAGTGCGATAATTGCATGAGAGGGGGGGTCTCTTTTGTAAAAGAGCAATAAAAAGTAATGTCCTTTATTGTAAATGTGTGCAAAATTTCAAGGATCACTTTCAGACAATGGATAATTTATGACTTTTGAAGCTCTGTATGTTGCCAGAGTTTTAAGGAAGCTTTATAGTATTTTTTAAATTGATTTTTTTCAACTGCTACATTTTTAAGTTGTGTCACCTTTCTTGCCAGGCCTTTCTGAATGAGGGAGCTCCCAAATACCTTAACCTCCTATTCTTTAGCCAATATAGTATAACAGTGCAAATAATACAGATCCTCTGTAGTTACCATATATAATACATAATGTGTCGGACTTTTTTTTTATACCCTTTAAATTAATTATTACTTCATTGCACATCCTAATAATACAGGTTAATTTCATTATGTTTAATTCAGTGCAACAATGTTAAAATGTGCTTTGAAGATAGAAATACTGTCTTTAGATAATAATGTATTGGAAAAAAAATTTTGTGTGTCTTTTACAAGAAATATAAAAAGTTACACTAAAAACTGTACAACTAATTATATGTAACTCATAAATACTTTTACCAAATTTTGAATTAAATCAAATGATTACTTAAAATATTAGAATTATTTTGTGAAGTCCTGTAAACTTATTACTAATTCTGTACCTACCATTTTCTACAAAAACCATAAGTTAATAACTAATAACCTATGCTAATTCTTTTATATAAAATAAAATGCAGTATAACAGTGTTATACTGCATTTTTATGGTGTACACACTGCATTTATATGAAATTTTGTGTGTACGCCATAATAAATTATTTTGTATGTGTCTATAGTTGGACGGGTCACAAGTACTACATATACTAACAAGAACGCAAAATCATGTGGTACGCATTGATTATTAACACTTTCCAAATGTACGTAATTGTTGTATTGTAAAACTTTCCATACTCCTTTGCCTACGTAATCACTCAACAGACAGAGAGTAGTTTTGAAAAGCATAGACTAATTGGATTCCTAATCATTCTTACACACTGTTAGGAAGTGTTAAAAATGCTTAACACTAAAGAAAACGTAGCCCTTATATTTTAATTGCAGTCCATAATGTATCTGAATATTTTAGTGTAGCCCTGTAAATCTGAAGGATAACAAAATCATATTCTATGCAAAATATTTTATCATATTAAAAATCAATGTCAATTTCTTTATGATTTTTACAATAGAAAGTTCTTTATATGTAATTTACAAAAGTGTCTGTCCTAAAATTCAATGTATTAGCTTTTTTTTTTTGGTTGTCCCTGTACACAAACCAGTTGCACAGGACATATAAATGGCATTTAAAATAAGAAACATTCCATAGTGAATTTGAATAACATGTACAATTTTGTAAAAGTTCTGAAAATATTTACTAATGCTGGGGTAGGCAGATTGACAGAGAGACAGATGGACAGTCAGACAGATAGATACTTAAATTGAAATCATATTCCCACTTAAAAAGTGTTATATCGCTAAATGTAAATGAGAATGCAATTTCAGCAAATTTGCAATAAAAGCCTTCGATGTAACTGAATATTTTTGTGTGGCCCTGTAAATGTAATGCTAATCATACTACATTCTGTAGAAAGCATTCTTTTGCGCATATGAATAACATATTTCAACTTTATTAAGATCTGTTTGAAGTAAAGTTATTAAAATTTGGTTTATAGAAATACTTCTCTTAGAATGAATGCTTTGGAATATTTTTGGGTGACTCTGTACACAAACCACAAGCTGTATTTAGTCCATTTTCTATAGCAATCATCCGATAGTGAACTTGAACAACATATTTCAATTTCATTGAAATTTGTGTAAAATAAAGGAATTAAAATATAGTTCATAAAAACACAATGCTTTGGAATATTTTGGGTATCCCTGTACACAAGCCAGAAGAGATAATCAATCCATTTTCAATAGGAAACAACTGATAGTGAACTTGAATATCGTTTATCAGTTTCAAGAAATTCCATGAATATTTACATGAGATAGACAGACAGACAGATAAACCAAAGTCATTAACACTTTTCAACCTTATTGGGAAGTGTTATAAACATTTAGAAAATGATAAAAAAGATTAATATAAACAAAAACGTAATTCCAGCAAATTTCAAATAACACCCATTAATGTAACTGAATATTTTTGTGTGGCCCTGTAAATTTAATGCTAATCATACTGCATTCTATGGAAAGCATTCTTTTGTGCATATGAATATATTTTAATTTTATTAAGATTTGTGCAAAGTACAGCCCTTCAAATTTGGTTTATAGAAATACCTCTCGTAGAACACAGTGCTTAGGAATAATTTCGGGTATCCCTGTATACAAACAAGTGAGGGTATTTACTCCATTTTCAATGATAAACATTCGATAACAGACTTGAATAACATATTTCAATTTCATTAAGATTTATGTAAAGTAACGATATTAAAATATGATTTATAGAAATACCTCTCATAGGACACAATGCTTAGGAATGCTTTTTGGTGTCCCTGTATACAAACCCATGATGGTATTTACTCCATTTTCAATGATAAGCATCCGATAGTGGACTTGAATAACATATTTCAATTTCATTAAGATTTGTGTAAAGTAACGGTATTAAAATATGGTTTATAGAAATACCTCTCATAGGACACAACGCTTTGGAAAACTTTCGGGTGTCCCTGTACATAAACCAGTAAAGGTGTTCACTCTATTTTCAATAGGGAACATCTGAGAGTGAACTTGACTAACATATATCAGTTTCAAGAAATTCCATAAATATTTACAGGAGTTAGAGCGCGGACAGACAGACAGACAAACCAAAGTCAAAACACTTTTCAACCTTGTTGGAAAGTGTTAAAAAACATACACCTAACTGCATGTAAGTCATAAATATGTATATCAAATATCAAATCATTTATATGATTATATAATGTATATCAGAATTCTTTTGTATAGCTCTGTAAGTGTGGAATAATGCTTAATTTTATGCACACGATTTTCAATAAATAAATATGATTTAAAGCCTGTTAATGTTGAATATATAGTGTAAAGATGTTAAAAATGCAGTTTAAAAAATTACACTTATAGACTTTAACAGTATGAGATTCCTTGATATTTTAATGTACACGAAAAACAAATGCAATATGTACCTAAAAAGCTTTCAAAATATTAAATATTCAAGAAGTTAAATTGAAACAGAAACAAACCTGGTCCAGTTGCGAAAAACACTGTCCTCATGTCCGGCACTTCATTCGGATGGAAACCATGGTGACCTGGATATTCCTCTGGCACTCCTCCGATTACTTTATTGGGATCTCTCAGCTGCTCAGTATGAAACAGATTTAGCCAATATTTATCAATGAAATATTTAATAAAATAGATACTTGTTGTATGCGTTATAGTATTACAGAAATAGTATAAAAAATAAATCATCATTTATGTTGCTATAGGAACAATAAATCTTGTTGAAGTATGTTTTTTACAATCAAAGTTTGAAATAGTCTGTTTTAACAGATTAACCCTTTGTTTTCCACCGGGACTTTAAAGTCCCATCAAAAAAATTCCTCAATATAGCCTAAATTTACTACAGATTTCATTGGGACTTCAAACTCCCTATAGTTAAGCTATAGTTTAAGCTAAATTTAATATGAAATGTTTCTCATGCATAAAGAAATATAATAAAAAAGTTTCAAACTATTTTTCCAAAAATAAGGTAATTTGGGATATAAAGCGTTAAATTAACCCTTTGCAGAAAATTAAACTCGGAAAAGAAAGAGAGAACAAAATTAAAATTCTGTCTTAAGTAAAATTTAATTTTAAACGAAAGTTTTTTTTGTTTTTTTTTTAACCTGGATGTTGCCGGACAATCTACTTTATTCAAGGAAGCTAACAATAAAAAGCTGATGACTTTTTACTTTCTTCTATATTCAATAGAAGAAAATATTGGATTCGTAAAAATTTTCGACTTCGGGTTTTTGATGGATTTACACGTTTTGAGAGCTGTAGAACACGATTTGACTATTTTTAGAAAATGTCTGTCTGTCTGTCTGTCTGTGTGTGTGTGTGACAAAATTTTGTAGCAACTGTATCTCAGGAACTACTGCACAGAATTTCGTACAAGTTGGTATGTAGTTGCACCTTGACATAAATTAGTGCCTATCAACTTTTGGTAAAAATTGTCTTACAGGTTGCGTTGCCATCTCGCTTTTTCTAAATTTTTAACATGGTGATATAGGACAAAATTTTGTATAAATGTGCATAAAGAGAATTATTTTTTAGTAATCATTATGAAATTTACAAGAATTATTTATAATAGAGATAGTCAACTGGGAAAAAAAAAATTGTATGTGTAGGAGCCTCGCGAACCCCCTGGGGGGGAAGTCCCCCCCTCGAGGGGAGTAAATTTTCAAGATGGGTATCTTACGAAAGGTCTCGTCAAAGCCTTTAAAACGAATGGTTGAACTATAAATCTGTGATAATTTAAAACAAAGTTATCGATTTTTTTTACTTTTAACGAAAAAAAAAAACAGAATAAAATCGTAATTTATTTTTTTTTTCTTAACCGAAATTTAACCAAACTTGGTATTTAGTTGGCCCCTGACATAAACTGGTGCTGATTAGGTTTGGGGATCAATCGCTCAACAGGTGGCGCTGTGATCGTATTTTTTCTAAATTTTTAACATGGCAGTATAGGACAAATTTCCGTATAAATGTACATAGTGAAAGTTATTCTTAACCTGTGATTGTAAAATTAATATGAATTATTGATAATAGTAGTAGTTAATTAGTAAAAAAATTTTGTGCATGTGGGGGCATAGCTTCCCCCCTGGGGGAAAGTACCCCCCCAGGGGGGAAGGTCTCGTACTTTATTCAAGGAAGCTAACAATAAAAAGCTGATGACTTTTTACTTTCTTCTATATTCAATAGAAGAAAATATTGGATTCGTAAAAATTTTCGACTTCGGGTTTTTGATGGATTTACACGTTTTGAGAGCTGTAGAACACTATTTGACCATTTTTAGAAAATGTCTGTCTGTCAGTCTGTGTGTGTGTGACAAAATTTTGTGGCAACTGTATCTCAGGAACTACTGCACAGAATTTCATACAAATTGGTATGTAGTTGCACCTTGACATAAATTAGTGCCTATCAACTTTTGGTAAAAATTGTCTTTCAGGTTGCATTGCCATCCCGCTTTTTCTAAATTTTTAACATGGTGAAATAGGACAAAATATTATGTAAATGTGCATAAAGAGAATTATTTTTCAGTAATCATTATGAAATTTACAAGAATTATTTATAATAGAGATAGTCAACTGGAAAAAAAATCTTGTATATGAAGGAGCCTCGCCACCCCCCCCCCCCCTGGGGGGGAAGTCCCCCCTCGAGGGGGAGAAAGTTTTCAAGATGGGTGTCTTTCGAAAGGTCTCGCCAATACTTTTAAATCGAATGGTTGAACTATAAATCTGTGATAATTTAAAACAAAGTTATCGATTTTTTTTACGTTTAACGAAAAAAAAACTTTGAAAAAAAATCTTTTTTTTTTTTTATATTGTTACTGAGTGAATTTGTATAGGAAAATATAGAAGAAAGTCTTGTGGTGGCCACAACATACTAGTTTTGTCTGAAAAATAAATAGTCCTGTCATAGAAAACGAAAGAGCTATTTTTTTTTTTTTTGACAGAATTTAATTTAGTGTCAAACACTTTTATTCATAAAATGCTTCTTTTTTTTTTTTTTTCCCGAAGACGGTGTTAAACTGAAAAATGCCTATATTGACATGTATCTATGTATATTCTTTTTCCCCACAAAATCTTCAAAATAGTGACAATGCTTTTACTGTGGATGGAACTATACAGGGTCTGCCAAAAGTGCCACTGAATCCTTAGAAATGTCTTTTTAAGACTATGAATTTTATATAAATAGTCTTGCCCTGCGATAGTTATTAAAGGAGACACATGCACTTTTTGAGTTTTGAAATGTGGAATTTATATTCATGTACCTCCCTTAATAATCATCTCGGGATAAAACTATTTATATAAAATGCATTGTCTTGAAGAAACGTTTCCAGGGATGTATCACTAGATATATCTTCCCTTAGAAAATTTAAAATTACTCTGCCAAGCACCTCCCCCCCTCTAGCCCCCCTTGGGCACAAAATATTTCACCGAAAGAGGTTCCCGGTTCCCCTCGAATTCATTCAACACGTGCTTCGCCATTTTTCAAGATTTTGATGCATTTCCGAGATAGGAGGAAGGGGACTTTTTTGGCAGACCCTTTATACGCTTTTAACACTTAAAATAAAAATAAAAAGTGGGAGAGAGAATATTGGTATGGATATTAGGGGAGATCCTACTTTAATCCAGTTGGTCTATGGCAAATGGAAATCATGTCATTTCTATAGGGAAAATTTGAATTTCTGTGTTACTTTTAGTTATTATGTCGAAGTTATCACAAATTTTGAGGTATGTTTTGGGCCACATTTATACAAGGTGACCCAAAAAAACCTCCCACATCTGAAAAACTAATATAAATCAAAAAGTACTGCAGATAGAAAATTGTTTATTAAAAATATAAAATCGTATTGAAAGCTGTTTCTGAACGTGCTATGAGTTGAATTTCTCTGTGCTACTGTGTGGCAATCCAATGACACAATTCGAAATACGATTATTGTCAATAAAATGCTATACTATGCAGTAAAATCTTACACTTACTAGCCATCATTTCTAAAACATAGCCATTATAAATTGTTGCCAAGTCTGTTGCATAATTTTGAACTGACAAGTTTCATTTTGGAATACTTTTTACTTTCTTCTATATGTAATATAGAGAAAGTATTGGATTCGCGAAAATTTTCGACCTCCGTTTTTTGACGGATCTACACGTTTTGGGATGTCCTGAACACGAATTGATAGTTTTTAAAAAATATCTGTCTGTCTGTCAGTTGGACCCTGGCGGGGCATTGTGCTGATTAGATTTGGGGATCAATCGCCCAGCAGGTGGCGCTGTGATCGCATTTTATGTAAACTTCTAACATGGCAGTATAGGACAAAATTTCGTATTTTTCACCGTATCTCACGAACAATGAATGAAATTCAACCAAACTTGGTATATAGTTAGAACCTGACGGGGCATAGTGCTGATTAGATTTGGGGATCAATCGCTCAGCAGGTGGCGCTGTGATCGCAAAATTTCGTATTTTCACCGTATCTCACGAACCAATGAATGAAATTGAACCAAACTTGGTATATGGTTGGACCCTGGCGGGGCATTGTCCTGATTAGGTTTGGGGATCAATCGCCCAGCAGGTGGCGCTGTGATCGCATTTTATGTAAACTTTTAACATGGCAGTATAGGACAAAATTTCGTATAAATGCGCATAATGAGAGTTATTTTAAACTTGTGATTGTAAAATTAATATGAATTATTGATAATAGTAGTAGTTAACTAGGGAAAAAAAATTGTGCATGTGGGGGCACCGGTTCCCCCCTCCTAGGGGGGAAGTACCCCCCGGGGAAGTAAATTTTCAAGATGAGTATCTTTCGAAAGGTCTCGTTGATAATAGCAATAGTTAACTAGGAAAAAAAAATTGTGCATGTGGGGGCATCGGTTCCCCCCCTCGGGGTGCAAAGTTTCAAGATGGGTATCTTTCGAAAGGTCTCGTCAATACCTTTAAAACAAATGGTTGAACCATAAATATGTGATAATTTAAAACAAAGTTATCGATTTTTTTTTACTTCTAACAAAAAAAAAAAAAATCGTAATTTTTAGTTCCCCATCGGTATGGGGAACTTAGGTAATCGTAAAAATTTTCAACCTCGGTTTTTTGACTTTTCTACACGTTTTCAGGTGTGAGGAATCCGAAAATGACAAAATTTCTATGGTGTCTGTCTGTAGGGTGTCTGTTAGTGTGTCAGTGTGTCAGTCCGTTAGTGTGTTAGTCCGTTAGTTTGTTAGTCTGTTAACACGATATCTCACGAACAAATGATCGCAGAGAGGTCAGATCAGTTTTAAAATATTACTTTCGACACTGGCAAGAACCCTATTCATTTGCAACATTCGAATTTAAAAACTTCGTAAGTTATTAGAAATTTACGATTTTCTTAACATGGGAGAATAGGACAAAAATTCACTTAAACGTGCATTTAATGGAAACTTTTTACTGTAAAAATGTCAGACCAGTTTTAAAATATCAGTTTTGATGCCCGAATGAACATCAGTAACTATAAATATGCTACTTTGGAAATTTCGCAAGTTATTGGAAATTTACGAATTTTTTAACATGGCAGTATAGAGCAAAATTTCACAAAAACGTCAATTTTGAGAGACATTTTCATCGTAAAGATGTCAGACTACTTTTGAAATATTATTTAGGACACTGGCATGATTATTAATGACTATGAATTTTCCAATATAAAGATTTCGTAAGTTATTGGAAATTTACGAATTTCTTAACATGGCTGAATAGAGCAAAATTTCACATAAACGTCAATCTTGAGGGATATTTTCATCGTAAAGATGTCAAACCACTTTCGAAATATTATTTAGGATACTGGCATGAATATCATAGACTACGATTTTTCCAATTTAAAAAATTCGTAAGTTATTTGGAATTTACGATTTACTTAACATGTCAGAATAAGGCAAAATTGAGCATAAATTTCCATTTTGAGGATCGTAAATACATTAGACAACTTCAAAATTACATTTATGATATTTGTTTGAACATGATTGAATACAAATATTCTAATAGGAAAATTTCGTAAATCATTCGTAATTTACGATTTTATCAACATATCGAAATTGTAAATTTTTCATATAAATATGAATTTTGAGGATTATTGCATTGGAAATAGTAGGATGAAAACTAAACAACGGAATTGACCCTGATAAAATAAATTAATAGATTAGAATAAGATATATATATCGAAGTGAACGGTGGATAGCCTATTAGGCGGGGATTTCATTCTGTCATAATATCAAGCTTTGGTCAAATTCATTTCTTTTAACATGATTATAATATGTATCGCACTAGAAATTTATGAGAACATAAATAGGATGGGGAACTGAGCAGAGTCCACCTATGCCAACTAGTTTTTTTAAATATTGTTACTGATTGAATATGTAAAGGAAAATATAGAAGAAAGTCTTGTGGTGGCCACGACATACTAGTTTTGTTTTGTTACCCTTTCAAAAAGAGCCGGATTCAAGTTTGATTGCTGCCCTCCCCCACTCCATGTTTTTTAAATATTATGTATAAATAATATTAATAGCAATAAATATAAAACAACTAAAGAAAAATATATTATTCTCAGACATATTAATTTCTGTACAACTCAACATGCATATAATATATAATTAAAATATGAATAGCCAATATAACAGTGAAAAAAATCATTTAGTTTTTATGTTTCTCTTACAAAAATAGGATAATAAGCTGAATTAGAATTTTTCATTAATCACTGAAGAATAGACTAACGTCGTGAAATTATTACGATTCATAAATAGATATAGTTGGCAGCAAAATTATTAAAGCACACATCCACACTCTTCATATATATATAATATATATATATTGTTAGTTTGATCGCTAATTTTTATCATCAACTTACTTTTTCATAAACAGTATAGGACTAAGATCATGACTCGACAAATATTTACTTAATAAAACAGTATCAGGTGGACATTTTTACTTTCTTCTATATTCAATAGAAGAAAGTATTGGATTCGTAAAAATTTTCGACCTCGGGTTTTTGATGGATTTACATGTTTTGAGAGCTGTAGAACACGATTTGGCCATTTTTAGAAAATGTCTGTCTGTCTGTCTGTGTGTGTGTGTGTGTGACAAAATTTTGTGGCAACTGTACCTCAGGAACTACTGCACAGAATTTCATACAAATTGGTATGTAGTTGCACCTTGACATAAATTAGTGCCTATCAACTTTTGGTAAAAATCGTCGTACAGGTTGCGTTGCCATCCCGCTTTTTCTAAATTTTTAACATGGTGATATAGGGCAAAAATTTGTATAAATGTGCATAAAGAGAATTATTTTTTAGTAATCATTATGAAATTTACAAGAATTATTTATAATAGAGATAGTCAACTGGGAAAAAAATTTTGTATGTGTAGGAGCCTCGTGAACCCCCCTGGGGGTGAAGTCCCCCCTCGAAGGGAGTAAATTTTCAAGATGGGTATCTTTCGAAAGGTCTCGTCAGTACCTTTAAAATGAATGGTTGAACTATAAATCTGTGATAATTTAAAACAAAGTTATCGATTTTTTTTACTTTTTACGAAAAAAAAAACTTAGAAAAAAAATCGTAATTAAAAAAAAAAAAAAAAAAATTAACAAAACTTGGTATTTAGTTGGCTCCTGACATAAACTGGTGCTGATTAGATTTGGGGATCAATCGCACAACAGGAGGCGCTGTGATCGTATTTCTTCTAAATTTTTAACATGGTAGTATAGGACAAAATTTCGTATAAATGTACATAATGAGAGTTATTCTCAACCTGTGATTGTAAAATTAATATGAATTATTGCTAATAGTAGTAGTTAATTAGGAAAAAAAATTGTGCATGTGGGGGCATCGCTTCCCCCCCTGGGGGGAAGTACCCTCTGGGGTGGGGGTAAATTTTCAAGATGAGTATCTTTCGAAAGGTCTCGTCAATACCTTTAAAACGAATGGTTGAACTATAAATATGTGGTAATTTAAAACAAAGTTATCGATTTTTTTTTTTTTTTTTTTTTTACTTTTAACGGGAAAAAAAAAAAAAAAAAAAAAAAAACCCTTGGATTTTTTTTTTTTTTTTTTTTTTTTTTTTTTAATATTGTTACTGAGTTAATTTGTATAGGAAAATATAGAAGAAAGTCTCGTGGTGGCCACAACATACTAGTTTAAATAGGAATTATTGCTAGTGCTTCAATAATTTTGCTGCCGACTGTAAGTTGCTTTGCTTCAAAAAAGTTTCTTTACAGCTTTTCGTCTATTTTATATTTAAATCATTGCACACAGTCGGTAACAAAAGTATCCGAACATTAGCAAAAATTCCTCTATAAAAAAAGTAGAGTTAATACTGTTTTGTTAAATCCTCGTCGAATCATGTTCTTAGTAGGAATTTTTGATAGTGTTCGCATACTTTTGTTACCGACTGTACTTAATTATTTTAACAAACAGTTCCAGTCATCTTTGACTCATGACAGGGAGAGCTGATAGTCGTGACTCAAAGATAACAGGGAGAACAGATGTCGAAAACTTAATCGGTTTCGAATTTCAGTTCCTTTTTATGTTTAGATTTGAATTAAAAATTAAATTCTTTTTAAGATTTTAATAGGCAAAAAAAATTCCGCCCTCCACATGGGCCTAGGCATAATCCGTTGCTGAATGTTTAATTGCCATATGACTGTAGCAGCATCCCGTAGTTGTGTATATACGGCTGCTCTCGAGTCTGGATGATTAACTGAACAAATATAATGTGACTTCATACAAATATAGTTTGTAGTAAGATTCCTATATGATGAGAGCTGGCGCAGTGTCCGCCATTTTCTAGCCCGTCTGGGAAAGTGTTGGCGGTAGAAAAAGCTAGGTTACCTGATTAGCGTTGTTATTGCCTTTAAACTTTTATACAGATCAAGTGAGCTAGAACTTCTTATCACAAAACAAACAAGTTGGCAATTTTAAGAACATCGCCAACATTCTCAAAACTGCAACCTTTCACGTTAAAAGAATTGTAATTTTAAAGTTAATTTTAAAAGAATTTAAAAACAATAACTCAAAAAAACAGTACATTCATATCAAATTTGTCAAACAACTTCGAAAATAAAATGAAATAAGTTGAAAATAAGGGAAATCTTACGCTACAAAGTTGTGCTCCTGCTCCGGGTATCCACGACTTACATCTGCAATTTATAATCCACTTTTTCTTTGTTTCTGGATTGGAAGAAAATATAAACAGGCGGTGACCTTTCGTGGAGTTATTCATGCAATTTATTGCCGAAAAGCTACCAATAATAAATCGTCAGCCGATCTTGTGGGCTAGAAAATGGCGGATGCGTCAGCCTACCAATGCAGGAGTTCTAGTTTGTAGTCATGTATTTCAAACTGGTATCGAAAAATCTGCAATATGTTAAATGGGGTCTACAAAGTATTTTTATAATCGACGAAACACCCAATCAATTGTCAGTTTTTCTCACTCCTTTTAAATTGGTGCTCACTGTCAAATTTTGGTCATAATTCAAATTATAATCACTGCGCCGTCCAAATTTTAGTCACCTTTAAAACTAAAGCGCCCTTAAAACATTAGCGCCTTTAGGCCAGGCCTCACGGGCTTAAACCTAAATCCGACACTGCTTTCAAATGTGGCAGATTTTTTTTGGGTCACCCTGTATAATATTATTCGCTATTTAAAAAAAATCACTTATTATGCGAATGTAACTGCACTTTTATATTTTACTATCACAAAATTAATAAGGTATTTTATGTGAGTGCGGGGTAACTTACCGATTGAATGAAGTATCCTTTTCTAGCCTTTAAGAAAACGTCGTTGACTCTTGGACTCTCCTTCAAGTGATAGTAATCGGGTATCTCTTCCTTCCTGTAGATCTCAAGACCTTTTATGTTGGCTTCTTTCAACTCATCCATTAACTAAATATAATAATAATTGATAAGTACTTCTTAGAATAAAGTATAAAAATGCCTTATCGGCAAAAAGTAAATGAAATGTTGGGCTAATTTTTATTTTACTCCTTGTATTCAAAAGTATATTATGTTTCAAGGAACATTTGCGTTTCTATTTTAGGCTGATCTTTCCCTCTTATAAATTTCCCGCCTACAGTCACTCAATCCCACGTAATTGTATGGGGAAATTTCTTTGTAGGATTACACATTACATAATTAACAGTTTTAAATTCCAAAACTAAATTCAAAACTCGTGTACAATCGATAAATAGATTAAAAGACTTCTTCACACACTATAAAATTTAAGCCAGCATAACCGGTTTCGGAAGGACGAAGGACCGGTTTCGAAGCAAGACTCGTCTTGCTTTTGCCTCCAAGGCAGTAGCACGTGTTTTCGTGCACCTGATGAAGAAAGGCTACGTCCTTTCGAAACCGGTTATGCTGGCTTAAATTTTATGGTGTGTGAAGAAGTCTTTTAATCTATTTAGTTTTAAATTCCGTTTTCACATTCTGAACGTTCACAGTGGTTCGATTGGTATTCGTTTTCCAAATAGTTATTTTTTAAATTATTAACATTTGATTTTTACATCTAAAAAACGAAAAAAATGCACTTAGTTAATTTTTCGCATTTTTAAACTCAAAATTAAAGCATTAAAATTTAAACAAGAACGAAAAATCATGCAGTATGCATTGATTAGTAACATTTTCCAACTGTACGTACTTGTCGTATCGTATAACCTTCAATGTTCTTCGCTTACGTCATCACACAATGAACAGACTGAAAAACTGAAAGAACTTTCAGTAGAAAGTTATTTAAATAGGATTTATAAAAATATTTGTCTTACGAGTAAAACACAATGCATTAATACTTTTTGGAGAGTCCGTGTACACAAATCAGTTGTACAGGACCTATTAATGCCATTTTAAATAGGAAATATCCCATAAGGAACTTGAATAACATATATCATTTTTTGAAAATATTTATAGACGCTAAGGGAGGATGGACAGACATATAGACAGTCGGACAGACAGATAGACAGTCAGATACACAAACTGAAACCATATTCATATTTAAAAATTGTTAGAAAGTGTTAAAAACGCTTAATGTAAACGGAAATGAAATTCCAGCAAATTTCCAATAATAAGCCTTAATGTAACTAAATATTTTTGTGAGGCCCTGTAAATCAAATGCTAATCATACTATAGAACGCATTCTTTTGTGTAAATGAATAACCTATTTAAATTTCATTAAGATTTGAGCAATGTAAAGGAGTCATTAAAATTTGGTTTATAGAAATACCTCTCATAGAGAGCAGTGCTTTGGAATACTTTCAGGTGTCCCTGTACACAAACCAGAGATAGTATTTACCCCCCACTTTCATAGAAAGAATCCGATAGTAAACTTGAATAACATATTTCAATTTCATTAAGGTTTGTGTAAAATAAAGGTATAAAAATACCTCTCATATGAACACAATGCTTTGGAATACTTTCCGGTGTCCCTGTACACAAACCTGTAAAAGTATTCACTCCATTTTTAATATAGAACATCCGATTGTGAACTTGAATAACATATATCAGTTTCAAGACATTCCATGGATATTTACGGAAGTTTGAGCGCTGACAGACAGACAAACGGAAGTCATTAACAAGTTTCACTAAATAATTAAAAACCACGTGCGAAATAACTATTTAAAAGAGTAAAATCCGCTGTAAAAGGCACGTTAAAAATATTTAAAAGAATTTTAAAAAGTCAAAAAACAGTTAGACAACATGTTTCGTGCTTATTTACTAGCACATCATCACATCAGGTCTCGTTAGTTAATGAAAGCCACCGAGCTTTATCTTGTTGTTCAAAGAAAGGCTGCCATAGGGTTGCTAAGTCTTTACTCTGATTCTCGTTGATGCATTTATCGCCAAATTTCCAAATCATGATCTTTTCGTATATGTCTAATAGGGTGGGCCGAAAAAATTATTTTTTGAAATTGATTTTGGTATAGTGCGGAAAAGTTGTGTAATGGGTCTGTAAGAAACCTCTAAAAATTTTATCAGTTTTGTTTAATATTTAACCGCGCCCCTTTGGCACTGAAAAACTGAAAAAAAGAAAAAAAATAGTTTTTTTCAAAAAATTAAATTTCAAAAAATAATTTTGAATTTAGTTCTGGTATATTGCAGAAATGTTACCTAATGAATCAGTTAGAACCCTGAAAAACTTTCATCAATTTTGTCAAATATTTAGCCGCGCCCCTCTGACATAAAAAACTGAGAAAAAGATGAAAAGCCGGGTTTTTTGAAAAAAGTATATTTAAAAAAAAATTGAAACTAGTTATACTATATAACTAAAATATTACATAATACGTTACTACGAACCAATCCAAATAAAATTCAAGTAATTTTACTCTATTTTTATTCTCTTACTTAAAAATAATAAGCATACATATGCACATAAGAAATTGAAGCTTATCTTATTCCCTACTTTCGTTTTTGTTTCTTTTCGTTCAGATTTCAAACGATAGATGGCGTTCTACTGCTCCCATTGCTTCCAAGGTCAATTTAACTAATAGATAAGATAAAATATTGGATTTCGTTTCATTCTACGTTTGTTTGTCAAATGAAACGGTTGTTATGGAAAAACGGGTAATTAAAAAAGTGACGCGAGCAAACTCAAGTCGTCCGCTGTTTGGAACATGGAAAGATTTATTCCCTTCTGATGCTGTTTATCTCCCAACTTATGAGGACATAATAAGATGTTATCAGAGTATCAGATTGCAAATAAAGGGAGACAAAAGTCAAGAACCTTCTTCAAGAACCGTGGCCGCAGCGGTAGCAAAAAAAATTATTGATATATGGAAACGTGCTTCGATTCCTGTTGTATCATTAAAGCGAGTTACTGCCATGGTTTTATCTTACAACTGTAAATATAAGAACGTTATAAAACCTGCTAAATCTAGGAATACGCCGTTTTTACAATCGAAATTGATGAAATTTAAAGCAGATGCCGCAAAATTGTTCGACGTTTGTGCTTGTAAATGCCAAGATTTATATTCGTGCAATTGCGAAAAAAAACTAAAAGTTCCTGAGAGAGAAAAGGAATTTTTAATTGATCAAAGGACAGTTAGAAAAATGTCTATTGGAAATCTGGATATAGTAACAACCCACCAACTACAAAAACGAGTACGTCGAAAAATGGAAATATCCAATTGTCCAAACAAGAATAAAATGTCAATGCCCAGTACCAGTGGATTTCAAAATAAAGACTCTCATAACATTTTGAAAGATAATGAATTAGAGATTTAGTCAGAAATGGATACAAAAAATGCAGATCAAGATTTCAAGTGGTCTTATCCTCTTTTAAGAAAACATAAACAAACTGAAAAGCCATCAAGATCGTCAGATCAAATGAGAATTTCTATGCCTCATACAGCATTGGCTGCAGATTTAACTGGTGCCTCAAGTAGAGCAGTGGCCAAAATTACTACTGCAGTTTTGGCTGATTTCAATTTAGTTTCGCCTGAGCAACAAACATATATAGTTGATAAAAACAAAGTGCGAAGAGAAATAGAGAAGAAAAGAAAAAAAGTAAGGGAAAATGATTTAAGGCTATTTGAAGAAAAACCTATTAAGAGTTTGTATTTTGATGGGCGCAAAGATGAAACTATTCAACAAATACATGGTCATCGAAAATTAACATCAGAAGCGCATGTAGCATTAATAGAGGAACCAGATAGCAAATATATGGGTCATATATCGTTAACTGCTGGTGAAAGTGCAAAAGGAATAGCCGAAGGTATTATAGAATTTACAAGAAAGAATAACATAAGTTTGCAGAACCTATCAGTTATCGGATGTGACGGAACAAATGTAAATACGGGATGGAAAGGTGGAGTAATACGTTTGCTTGAGACAAACATTGGAAGACCACTACAATGGAATGTATGTTTGCTTCATACCAATGAGTTGCCACTAAGACACCTTATTCAAGAAATAGACGGCTGCACAAGGGGACCATATTTATATTCTGGACCTATTGGATTGCTTTTAAAAGACTGTGAGAAACATCCAGTGGTCAAATTTGATAAAATGGACTCTACACTTCAGCATTTGGATCCGCAAGATATTAGAAAGCTAAGTACAGATCAAAAATATTTGTATCGCATCTGTCAAGCCATAAAAGATGGTACTATTTCTCCTATGTTGACTGACAGTAATCCAGGTAAACTTAGTCATGCACGATGGCTGACTACCGCAAACCGTTTGTTACGGTTATACATTAGCGCACCAAGCCCATCAGAGAATCTTATAATACTTGTGAAATATGTAATGCTGGTTTATGCTCCAATGTGGTTTGAAATAAAAATGAAATCGCATTGCCAGTATGGTTCCCAACATTTTTGGAAAATGATATCCCTTTCAAAGCAGCTTCCAGACAAATCTAAGAAAATTATTTTTAAAGTTTTGTCAAACAATGCATATTATGCGCATCCCGAAAATTTATTGGTAGCAATGTTGCATGATTCCAGGAAACACATCCGGGAACTAGCAGTTAGGCGAATTCTAGGCGCTCGACAAATAAAAATGAAGAACTTGAATGGTTTACGAGTTTTCAAGCCTCCTCAAGTTAATTTCGAAGCAGACGACTACATTGATTTAATTGATTGGTCAAACTGTGTTGTAACAGAGCCACCTCTTACAATGCATTTAAAGGATAAAGACTTGAAAGAAATGTGCAAAAAAGAAGAGAATCAATTAATGACATTCGAAAAATTACCATGTCATACGCAATCTGTTGAACGATGTGTTAAATTAGTATCTGAAGCTCCAATGAAAGTTTGTGGTGAGATTGCAAGGGATGGCTATATTCGTAGCAAACTTCAAGCAAGAAAAGAACTCCCAACGTTTGACAATAAAGGACAATATTATTCGAGTACCTAATATTCAATAAGCAACAGGTATTATTAAATCCAACATAAATTTGTATATTTTTGCTTTAATCTTTATTTTCTTACTATGTAAGAGAAAATATGCTTATATACAAGAAAAAATATGTTTATATATTAACCAAGTAAAAAAAAATAATAAAGTAAAGTAATAGTTATAGTTATAGAATTCTTATTTATAATACTAATTAATTAATCAGTTATGTCAATACTAATTTAGAACATAATGAATAGTTTATCATAGTACAGGTTTTCAGAAAATCCGATATTTCTTTCATTTTTCACCAATTTTTTATGTCAGAGGGGCACGGTTAAATAATGAAAAAAAAATATACCAATTTTTATGGGTTCTAATTGACATATTATCTAACATTTTTAATGAATGTCTTTAAAAATTTTGGATATTTTTTCAAAATATTTTTTTTTCCAAAAAAAGCTTTTTCCGTTCTTTTTTTCCGTTTTTCAATGTCAGAGGGGCGCGGCTAAATATTGATTAATTTTGATAAAACTTCTTGTGAGTTCTAATTGGTCCATTACACAACTTTTTCATTCTATACAAAAATCAATTTCGAAAAAAAAAATTTTCGGCCTTTTTCCAAAAAAAAGCTTTTTTCCGTTCTTTTTTCCGTTTTTCAATGTCAGAGGGGCGCGGCTAAATATTGATTAATTTTGATAAAAATTCTTGTGAGTTCTAATTGGTCCATTGCACAACTTTTTCATTCTATACCAAAATTAATTTCGAAAAAAAATTTTTTTTCGGCCTTTTTCGGCCCACCCTAATGTCTAATGTGTATTCGGTGTGGGGGGTTGCTAGAATTTTACTTTCCTCCCACTTTGGCTGGGCTTCTTTATTGTCGAGTAAAAGTTGCTTTAATGCCGTGTTTCCGTACAATGATTTAATGGAATGTTTATGTTCTTTAATCCTTTTACTCAAATTACGCTTTGTTTTGCCAATATAATAAGATGTTATATTATTGATTGAGATGGGGATTGCATATACGCCGCCAACTTTTGTTTTTTGTCACGATCGGATATTATCAGATTTTTCAATGTTGAGGTTTTAAATGCAATATTATATCCAATATTTTTAAATTGTCGTATTACGGGATGGAAACCTTTATTAAATGAGATTGCGCCAATAAATCTACTAGTTTCGTTTCCAGTTTTTAGATTCGTATTGTTAAGCCGGTTTATTATTCTGCGTTTCAACTTATTAAATATTGTGATATTGTAACCTTGATTAAGCATAGTCTTTTTAATTAAGTTTAATTCTTTATCTGAGGAGGATTTATAGGTGCAATGTGTGAAGGCTCTATTAATTAATGGTGTAATGGCGTTGAAAAGTAGATGTTTAGATGTGTAAGAGTTAACAGGTGCTATGGTGAGGGGGGATGTTGGTTTGTGATAAACCACCGCCACCTTAGAATGTAGAAAAAGAGAGGGAAAAAAGGCTAAAAACCCCATAGGAATAGCATGGGAAGAAAAGCAAAAAAACTCACAATGTCAAGTGTGTTAAAAAAAAAAAAAAAAAATTCACACCGGAAGTAATAAGGGGACAAAGTTGACTAGAAAAATATATTGAACAGCGGGAACCGGGCGGGCTGGGGCATGGGTCCTATCGTCCAGGATTAATACGACTCGCCTAGTATAAGTCATTAACAAGTGTTAAAAAATAATCAGTTTTTAGAATACAAATATCAGTTGAACGGTTGTGAATTTTCATAATGTGAAAACGAAATTTAAATGTATTAGTTAGGTAATGTGTAATTCTATAAGCAATTTTCCCCTTAGAAAAACGTGGGCTTTGGCTGACCTTGACGGTCTGTAATGTGAGAAGGTTGAAACTCGTAACTACTTAGATTTTTAGTTTAATTGCATATAAACGACATCTACATTCTCACGACACAATGTGTTTTCCCTCAAGCAATTAGTTAAAGCAATTTTTTTATGTGTATATATTTTATGGCAGTTTATGAATCAATTATCAAACCCGTATTGATCCTGGAGGGACAAACAAACTTTGTCTTATTGTACCCTTTAATTTAAATCCCCCCCCCCCAAGTAAGTATTTTTTCATAAATAGAAAAAAATGAAAAAAAAAAAAAAGCATAGTGCCGTTTGCTCAGTTTCAGTTCTGGCGTTACTCTAAAAATATTTATATTTAGAGATAAATAATATATTGTAAAAAAACAAAATAGATAATATTGTATAAAATTTTATATTTCTCATTTATAACAATATTCAATACATGTATATTGAATTATACATGTATATTTAATACATGTATATTCAATATATGTATATACATATTCTAATTTATTTCTATTATTTATCAAATTTTATATTTTTAATATCATGTTATATATTTTTTTTATTATAAAATAGTAAAATATCTAATTTTATAATATAAAGTCTTATCATTTGATGACATTATTATTCATTTATTTATTTATTTATTTATTGGCAACTGTCCGTCAAAGGGAAATATTTCTGGATGCGAAAAATTTTTTTTTCAATAAAGTTAAGCAACAATTTCACGCCATGGAAAAAATCTATAATTTTGTAAAGATTAGAAAACCTAAGTTTTTATGGCGTCCCAGGTCCCTTTAGTTATATTCAGCAAAATAATCTTGATACACTATTTTTATTTATTTTTTTTTTTTTAATCACCCTTCTATGATTAAAATTGACAAAATTGATTTCAAAATTTGCGATTTTTATAGAATTGTCAGTGTCCAATAAATTTTTTTTTAAAAAATATTTTTATTTAGTTATAACAGTTCTACCTTCTATACCTGTTCTTTACATGTAAAAAAAAAAAAAAAAAAAAAAAAAAAAAACCCGCTAAGCCAATTAGACGCTTAGCCTATTAAACGCCGCTATATGAATCCCACTGAAAATTTTTGAATTTTCCTATTTTTTGTGTTTCGGTACACATATCTAATCATATGTAGTTTAAACAATTATTATTATTTACTTTGTTAGAAAATATTATATAGTTCCAAAATGGTAGTTTAGATAGTATAGTAAGGGGTAGAACAGATGTAGATAAACTGCAAAACCCTTTTAAATTAGTTTCCTTAACCCCTGTTTGTTATAATTTAAGAAAAGAACTGTTTTATTTCACAGTCATTGATTTAAAACACTGCACTCAAATAAGTTATCTTTGAAGATTTTTTTTTCTTTCTTATGCAGTAAAAACAGACAATTTTGTTTGAATAATAATAATAATAAAATTGCATTGCGAATTTTTTTTTTTTTTTTTTTTGTTGAAAAATTACCAACGAAGCTGAGCATTTCAATATTCAATGGAAAAAAATAATAATAAATAAATATTTTCATTTTAATTACTTGTAGAGAAAAAATTCTTAATCAAACATTCCCTCAGAGCTTTGGCGCTTAACGGGTTAATTTTACCCACTGGTAAGAGATTATTTATTCTGATGAAGACTAAGCTTGATTGAAATCTATTAAAAAATAAAGATCTGTAGAAAAACACCCAGAAGTACCCCCTCTTTAGGAAATGAAATTCGGAAGATTATCTTTTAACCATACCTAACTGCTCAGAGGAAAAAAAAAATTCTAACAAGGAAACATTCAAAAGGTGCCGTCTTAAAAAAATATTGAAAAAAAAAATTATGTGATTCTACTCTTTATAAAACACTAGAAAAGGAAAAAAAAAAATCGGCTGAAATGAATTACAGCGACCACAAAAAATTATCAAAATTAAGCATATTTTAACAGGGAGCAGCCCCCGCATTCAATTTTGAAAGATTCTCATCTTTTACCTTGATTAGGAACTAAAAAGCTAGGAACATTTGCTAATTTTCAAGCTTTTATTGGTAACCGCTGCAGAGATCTATCTCATTTTAATTTTACAGGTTATCTTATTGGTAGTCTCTTATGGGGACTGCAGTTTATAGAATATTCCGAATTTTAATTTGTTCGAAAAGCTAGCCTGTTTTTCTATTAACATTTGCTGACGATATTTTAAAATAAAAATTAATTATTATTTAAAATAACTTTGGAAGATTTAAATTTTATTATGTAATGCAAAATGTGCAATGAATTTGAATGTTATTCATAAAATAATTCTTAAGTTTATATAAATGAGAAATTATCCAAGCACGTACTTTATCCAACATACCGTCTTCTGGTACCAACATCATAGTAGCGCCGTAGGAAGCTTGATATTTGATCCTTGGTGCAAATCTTTCTAAATCGATGTAGTTAGTGCCGTTTCTCTGCACGTTAGTCATACCGTGGTCCGACACTACCATTATATTAACCTGAAAAGAAATCGCCACATGAAATAATCTTGAAGTTACATAAATAATACCAAACTCTGACATTCGTTTTAGCGTTTCAACACTTGCCAACAAAGTCGAAAAGTAGTTATCTATTTATTATGTATGGCTAAAATAGTTATAAAACAGACAGGTAATATATAATATATAGGCAGTACTGTAATTAATAACATAGACATAGATATTTTAAAAGTATCTGCATAAACGTTTCGAGCTTTGGACAAAACACTCATCAGAACATAACGATGAGACCGGCTCCAATTTTTATAGGGAAAACAAATGTAGTACATACAAAAATCACGCATGGGCGGCATTTCAGCATTTAATTTGGAGATGCAAGATTCTCATAAAATTGAAATGGTGTTGAAAAAAATAATTATTGTTAACATAATTTTTGCGGTCTTTTAATTTTAAAATCAATAATATTTTATCAAATTTTATAAAATGTATTTTTTCAAAATGCAAATATAGTCGAACTTCATTAACATGAATCTCAAGGGGAATCAATATTTTGCACATGTTTTATTAGAAGTTCATGTAACCAGTACTATCAGAAATACTAAGAAAAATGAATACATAACAAACGCGTCAAGCAAACCCCCTATTTGTTTAAAATCATATTATGGATAATTATTTCTGTTTAATTTGAGGAAAGTAAATAACAATAATGACCAAAAAACCTACTTTTAAAAATAAATCTATTGCTGTTTGATACTTAAAATAAATAAATAAATAAATAAAAATGCGTCTTAAAAAAAATCCAATTTTCTTGATTTTCTTTTTACGTCATTTTTTACAAATGATATTTTCGAATTTTTCTGCGACATCCAATAATTTGCTGGAATATTTAGTCTTCATTACAAACAATCTTGTTTTTAGAAGGTTAAACATTTCATTTGACGTTGATTTTATTCATTTTAAAGAACTGTCCTACCCTCCTTTCTCTCTTCTTGATGAATAACACGAATTATCTATACAGAATTAGCGTTTTCTTTACAATTAATTCCGTTAACCAATTCATCATCCGTAAGAAAAGCTGATATTACTTCGTAGCCTACTGAAACGCATTCTTCTAAAGTAACATATTTTGGAAATGTAAATGCTTGCACTCCTGATAGATCGAACAGCTGCCGGAAGCGTCGCGTCATTTTTAAATCGCTTCCAGACGTGAGCCCAGTTTCAAACTTACGTAACGAAGCTATTTTCCGATTCTATTGCCCTTCAGTGTATGTTCCTATAACTGAATACTATATTTTCAAAGTTCGCCCTAATTTCAACAGGAAATTTTGTTAGAATTAATTCGATCTTTCTAAATAAAATAAGCTCTATAGATTTCATCAAAGTTATAAATCTTAATTATTTATTGCCATTTAGTAACAGGGCCTGATTATCCAAAAGGCTCAGGAAGCACAAGCTTCCCCTCTAAAATTTAAGAGGGGGCCCCCATAAGGATTAAAAACATGGTCTCGAATTCTTTGTTTCATATTTTCACACTGAGATTGAATTTTTTCTGAGAAAGGTTACCTAAAACAGGACAAAACACTCACTATTTCGGGAAAAGTTGGTAATTAACCTCAACAATCTGAATGTTCTTAGTTAAAAAGTTGTATAATTTTAATGTTCTGTGTAGAAACCACCCAGATGTATGGAAAAAAAATAATAATAATAAACACACACTATTTTTCGGTCTATAGCATTTTTTATATTACAATATGTAACAGGAAAACAAGATTTTCCGAAATGAAAGGGGGCCCTGAAATGATGCTGAGCTTCCCCTAGCTTCAAAGCTTAATCGGGCCCTGTTTAGTAATACGGAATTGAAAAATATTAATAAATTCATGCGTTACACTGCTGGGGGGGGGGGGGGGGAGGGGTGAAGTTGAGAGACCTGAAGACCAGTTCAAAATTTGTTTTCGAATTTTAATCCACTTTCTATCGTCTGATTGAACTGAAGTTTTGCATACATGTGTAATTTCGACGACAATACGTGCTCAAGCAGTGACGGACTTAAAAAAAAAAGGGGGGGGGGTGAAGAAGGCCTGGACATTCAACTAGAGTTAAAAATTTGTTCTTAAATTTTAACCCACTTTCTATCATTCGATTGAGTTGAAGTTTTGCACACACTTCACCTATATTATCCACATCCGCTGAATTGAAGTTTTTAGTAAATTTTAAAATAAAAGCTTTTTTTTTTTTTTTTTTTTTTTTTTAAATATATATATATGTTTTTCTTTAAGACCATTTTGCATGATTTGAAAGAAATGGAACGACACGCAACTTTGTTATTCCATTTCCATACTTTTTAAATTATAACCAATATGCTTCAAATAATGAATTCTGACATCTGATAAATACTTTTTAAATTGGGGGTTCTATCACACAAGTCGTTCTTATCGACCTAGCCGTTCGGAGTTTTTCGTTGTTGCGTAAATACGGGCTAGTACCCCTTAGATAAACCTTCACGGAGGGCAATCCACCTATAAGCCTAGGACCTTGTGTAGTCAACCGGCCTTGATTCCCACAACCCAACAACCCTTTTAAATCGGAGTTCTTGAGTAACGAAGGGATAATTAATTAGTTAATAATGAATATTATATATATATATATATATATATATATATATATAACTGCTGTGTTAAGTTTGCTGCTTTTCAAAATTACCTGATTTCGCAATCCTGCATTCTCAATTTTTTGTAGCATTTCGTACAGTACATCGTCAATGTCCTGCACAGCTCGTCGTGTTTCTGAGGATCCGGCTCCCGAATAATGACCTAGAAAAGAAAAAAAAAACTTTTAATTACATTCTTATAACATTTTGACATAAGTAATTACTTATTATCATCAGGGCCCGACTATGCTTTTTGAAGACTCGGGGCACTGGTGCTATTTGGAGGCCCCCTTACCCTGCTCTCTAAAGAGCTCGCCAAAAGGGCCCATTCCCAAAACAAAAATAAATAAATAAAATTAGAGCATTTTTTACATTTTTCTTTCAATTATACCTTCTATTTCCTCCTTTTTTTTAGCAACCTATAACAAAATCATTATATATTCAAGACAAATGAAAAACTGAAGCAATGCTTAGGATCAACCAATGTTTTGGAAATTAGTCACAAAATTTAATAATTGTTTAAGCTCTCTAATGAAATATAGAAAGAAAAATGTAATCAGTTTTTGTTTTTAATAGACATATAATGAAACAATTTGTACTATTACTTCTCAAATTTTGGAAATGAGGCCCCCTAAATTTGGAGGCCCTGGGCCAGTGCCCCGTGTGCCCGTGCCATAATCTGGCCCTGATTATCATTTCTATTTTCTTAGATAATATTTTTTATGATTATTTCAAGATCAATCATTATTTACTTATTCTTATCCATATAGGGTAGAGAAAATATCATTCCGGAATTAAATTCAGAAACTGAATTTTTGATAACATTTTAGTTTTGAAAAGTACTCTAAAAAAAAGGTTTTAAAATATATAAATGGAATAAAAAATAAAGTATTATTTTATGGGAGACAATTCGGTTTGATAAATTGTGGTGCAGATGCAAGCTGGGGAAATGGAGAGGGAGGCTGGTCGTTTTCAGGTTGTGTAATTATGTTAAAAAATTCTCTTATTATATGGAAAAGTAAAAAACAAAGATGTGTAGGACTATCGACGTGTGAAGCAGATCTGTGAACCACTGCAGATACTGCAAGAGGATTAACATGGTCTTTAAATATGTTACAAGAAGTTAACTGTGAACAATTTATAGAAAAACCTGTGATCGTATATTCTGATAGTCAAGCAGCCATAGATTGGCTAAATACTGCAAAGTCATCTAACAAAACTAGACACGTAAACCTCAAATTTCATTTCGTTTGAGACTTAATAGAAGAAAATACTCTAAAAGTTCTGTATAACAGCACTTATGAAATGATTTCAGATTTTCTTACCAAGGCTGTCACCATGGAAAAATTATTATTTACTTTGGAAGAAATATGTTTGATTTAAAAATACGTGTTTGAATATTAATTATTGTTTATTATTGTTTTTGCTTTTATAAAACCCATTTCGCTGGGGGAGAATGTTGTTATATAAATAATGATGATGCTCAAAGAGTTTTATAGAACGCCAATAGATGGCACTGTATGTTCTTTCTTTTCTTTTGTAACTGTAAATATGTAAATAAACTTTAGTTTCAGTCTAGCTCACGTGTGGTAACATCAAATTCATTCGCATGAATGATAATGCTATGCATCATCGTGTTCACCTAGTGGACAATTTGCTTTTCGACTAAGGTACCCTTCGAAGGGATTGGCCGGCATGCTCCTTAAATATAAACCCAGAACATGTTTGGGGCACAGAGCCTGACTAAGGCAGGGGCATACGGGGCAGTTGCCCCTGTCCCCCACATCAGAAGAGGCCTCCAAATCGAATAGAAATTTTTCTTTACGTTTCCTTCTCTAATGAACTTTTTTTAAACAAAATATCAGTATAGTGTAAAATCAGTCAGTGTAAAATCCGGCTTAATTGAGCGATTGTAATTCCGAAAATTTAGCTGAATTCCGCCCTAATGTCAGCAAGGATATGAATTTTTCGCAGCTAGCTGACAAAGTTAACAATCAGAAATAAAATGGACCTATAATGAGGTGAAAAATTTAAATACCTCCATAAAGTCGTTCTTCATTACTGAAGTAGTGAAGCAGAGGGGGGGCAAAGACTTTTTGCCCAAGTAGTGAAGCAGAGAGGGGGGGGGGGGGGCTCAAAAGAAGTTTTTGCCCCGGGCCCTAATTAGACTAAGTCGGGCCCAGTTGGGGCATACTAAGGAGAATGGTTGCTAGTCGTTCATCACTCTCAGAAAGAATTCAGCAGTTGGAAAGCTCTCTTCTACAGAATCGGGAAGAAATACTGCAGTTCATCACTTCTAACCTCAGTGATTCCATGCCTCGTAGGTATGGGACATTGTTTTCAGTCAAGGGAAGCCATACCCCTTACTGAAATTTGTTTCTATCTGGGAAATAACATTTTTTGTGTAATATACACGAACTGTGTATTTTTTGTTTACCGACAAATATCGTTAATAAAGATCGATTATTCCTTGTTCGTTTGCTTCTTTTTCTTTTCTCATATCTTACAACACCTTTCTACACATTATATATCATCAGTGAACAAAACATTTCCTCTTCTCTTATATCCAGAATCGTAATACCCCTTAATTGTTCTGTATATTAAAGCTAATGCTAGGCGATCCACAAGGTAGTTTTGATTAATGTCATCTGTCCTTTTTTCCACTCTCCATATCAAGCTCGTATCGATACGTTATTCATAGATCAGAAGTTTTATTGCTTTAATTTTTACTTCAGTGCATAACTGCATATTTGTTCTATTTTTTGGCCATCACCCTAATTCAGTCTCATTCCATCAGTGATCAGCGGGAAGGGGGAGGGGGGATACTAATAATGATTTATGCACTTATGTATTGTATTTCAAAATTTAATGTATTTACTTACCAGTATAATCTACAGGGCCGTAATATATCAAGGCTAATGACAAACGATCCATATGAGGAGGTTCGAATAACGCTATGATATCGTCTATCCTCTCGAGATAGTCATTCTTCTCGGCTGCAGTACCGGGCCCGTATCGATGTCGTTCACAGATCATGGGCTCCACTCCTTTTATTTTTACTTCACAGCCTGCCCACCAGTACATCGCCGCATACTTGTTTTGTTTTTCAGCCGTCACCCAGATCGGCTCAGCCACATTCCACCAGTGCTCATCTGTACTTCCTTCGTGGGGTAACATTCGAAATTTTTCTCCAGTCTCTTTGTCATACATGATGTTATTGATGAAACCATGACTTTCTGGATAGAGACCTAAAGCAAATAATACATTTAATTATACTATTACTGTTAAAATCATAATTTATTATTATTATCACTTATTATTTACGAAACGCCAGTGAGATATCTTTGGTGATACTCAAAAAATTTTGGTGTCTGTATATTCATACTGTACATAGCTGTGCCATATATAAGCCGACTGATTTTTGAGTTGGGTACCAAGATGTATGAATTGCGTGGAATTACTTGTACAGTTTTTGGTATACATAATGTTTGTGACTCGTGTAAAAGGACACATAAAATAATTTTGATACACTACAGTTTATGACAGCATTTCTTTTAAGCGCATTCTAAGGTAGTGAAATATATATTAGTAAGATATTTAAAAGCAGGATTTTTGTAGAAAATGGTGTTCATAGAACTAATAATTAGTTACAGGCTACACAAAAGTCTTTCCATACATTATATATTATGTGTAGTAAGTGCTGGATATATATATATATATATTAGTAATGTTATACCCAGGTTGGATAAAGAACACAAATACTCAACGAAGGGTTGAAGATAACAGTTTCAACACCCCGTTACTTACTACCTTACAATAAATGACCAGACGCTTTCGATTTCAGACATTTTGTCAACTATATCTCAAAAAGTACTGGACGAATTATTTATTGCCGGAAAGTAAAAGGCGGAACCAATAAAAAATTAAAGAAAATTTAAAATTTTTGGGATTACCCTGAAAAATGTAATGCATAAAATGCGTTCTAGTTGTAGCAGGGGATAATAAGGCTTCTTGTAATTATCTATTATAAATTTGTATTTGCATACCATATATATTCATGAAGTTATAAAGGTTTCTATTAAAAAAAAAAAAAAAAAAAAAAAAAAAATGTAAAAAAAAAAAAAAATCTCTTTTTTTTTTTTTTTTTTATTGTTATTATAAAATGTACAGGTTTAATAAACCCAATGCAGAGCTATTTTTAGGAAACTTGAAACATTTACACTTAACAGAACATACCGTAATCAGAATATAAAAATATTAAATGTACCTATTGAAATATCAGCATTTTTACTAAATAATTTCTAACTGCGTATGCACAAGCTTTAACTAAAATTAATTCGCATAGCTTATTTTCGCAAGTCAACTGTATTGAGCAATTTATATGGAAATCCTAAGCAAATATCATGAAAATTAAAAAAGCTGTCAACGATAGAATAAAATCTGTACTGATAAGTATAAAGGATTTAAGTCCAAAAATGTCGATTTTAAGTTAAGTACATAATCAAACTCAGAAAAAAATTCTCTATCGATTGGTATAAAGGTTTTAATTCTATGTCATTTAGTCTTTCAGAAAATCCATTGGTAAAAAAAGACTCAAATCAGAAATTTAGCATTAATCTTTAATATAAAATATTTAATTCAATATTTTCCTTTTATTAAATGAAGGTTGACAATCACTGAACGGTATAAAGGGTATAAATCAACATAATCCTTTTTTCCTAATCGATTCTTCTGATTAGTTTTTAGTTAGTTTAACTTTATTTTTCGTCTCCTGAAAAATCAAGAATATGGACTTAAATCCTTTATACTTATCAGTACAGAAATGATATTTAGTTTCTCTCAAAATAAAATTTAAACTCTGCGTGTAAGTGGTTTTACTCACATTTTACTTTGATTCAATCAATGCTAATATTGCGTTTCTTGATTGTTAATAAAAATCCCTATCATTTTCTCATTTTTCAAAGGAACTTAAATTTAGTTCATTCTATCGTCGACAACTTTTTGAATTTAGATATTTGTTTAGGTTTTTTATATACATAAAAATTAATAGCTCAATATTTTTGCCTAATAAATTATGCAAATGGAATTTTTTTTAAACTTGCACATAAGTAGAAGAAAATTATTTTGTAAAAAGGCTCATACTTAATTAGATTTCCAATTTTCAATACGTGTTTTGTATTCTTATTGTAATATTCTGTATCTGATGTATAACGTCAAGTTTCTTAAAAATGCATTTTCTTTGGGTTCAGTATCCTACTACATGTTATAATTTAAATAATCTGGTGTGTCACTTACACGACTTTCTCTTACCCTGAAATTTAATACTATAAATACAGGTTGCAGATTAAGAGGTAAGATAGCGAGTACTGTTGTGTAAACCTGTGTTAAATAATTCAAATTAGGCTTCGGAAGAGTTTTATATGATAATTAGTTCTGTGTGTGTGGGGGGGGGGGTACCGCCCCCCTCAACCCCCCGTTTCATTCATGCACCTACATTTATATAGAATTTAGTTCCGTTATTAAAAAATAATTCTGTTTTTAAAAAATAATTTATTAAAATAATTATTTAAAAAAAATTTCTTTTGTGATAGTGGAAACGATTTCTATATTAGAGAAGTAGTATAACACTAAATATTTTTTTTAAAAAAGAAGTTGAATTTATTCTCAACATTACATTAAAAAAAATGTTAAAAATGAACTTTAAAATTTCTTTGTCGAAAATTTTACATTTACAACATTAAATTTTACATTTGCAGCAATTAAACACGTCTTATCACTTGTATTAGGAATAATTTCAAGGAATGCATTCTTCAAAGCGCGGTAATAAGTTACAAAATTGATTTAATTCGCCAGAGATTTTTGTATTTAATTTTTAATTATTAAAAGACAGTTTCTAATTCTTATTCTGAAATAAATAAGAAACAAGACGTTTAAACAGAAAAAAAATTTAAATTTAAAGAAAGGCGTGAACTTTCAGAAAAGTAATGATGATTTTACTCAAAGGAAAGCGCATTGTAGCTTGGGATGTGTTTAATTCTATTATTTTGAAGGAACAGTTAAATAATTATCTGTTAAAAATTAATTAATACTGTTTAATAATTCCATTATTTGGTATCATTTGAAATTTCTTTTCAAATTCAGGGAAGTAACACCTTTATTCTCGTGTACAGGAACGTTCGCCGGATATAAAAATTAGCCGTTTAATAAAATCACTTTCGCTCATAACAAATGTGATTTTAATTAACGGCGGATACTGCATATTGTAGCCGCATAAAAATTTATACAGAAGATGAATCATAAATCACATATTACAGCCAGAACACATTTCACATAATTTATTTACAGAGTGATGCCAAAAAAATTTATTTTTCTTGATTTTTTAATGGTCTCCCTGTTATTTTCGGGAAAAAAAAAAAGAAAAAAAAAAAAGATCTTTTGATGAAATATATGAGGTACAACAAGTTCATTCACTCCCGAAGTTTTAAGATAATTCGTGAAGTATTTTTTGAGATATTTGACAAAGTGTCTGAAATCAGAAGTGTCTGGTCATTTGTGGAAAGGTAGTATATATATATATATATATATATATATATATATATATATATATATATATATATATGTACTATTATGTATGGAGTTTAAAAGAGTACAACACATAATAGTTCAATAAAAATGTTTCATATTCTGATGATCGTCTTTAGTAGGCACAAAACAAGATGTACAGGATGATAAACATATAAAGCATAAAAAGAATATTTGAACAACGTAATACATAATTCAAAAATATCTTAATTCAGAACAAAGCAGCAGTTTGATGCTTGAACTGAACTATATGCAGAAAGAATTCAACAGCTCTTGTTATTTAATTTATATATGGATTATATATTCGTCAACGATCAACCATTCCCTTTAGCGCCATCGTCGTAACTTTCCTAGAACTCGCATATTCCTCCGATATGTGTTGCCATTCGAATATATATCATATATGTGTGTGTGTGTGTGTACAAATAGGACGTTGAGGCTCCTGATCTGCAAATTTTATTGTTATTTAATTTTCCGTTTTTAAATGTAGCATGTAAAAAAATAATTAAAAGAGACAAAATGATGTACCATACGATGATACAAAAATCGAACATTTCTTGCTCTCATTGCGCTATTGTCGAAGAGAATTGGGAGACAAAATTCATTCAATTTTTGATGAGTGTGCATAAGAAAAGATTAACCCTCAGAAAAGACCCTAATTTATTCGAATTGATTCCCTCTCTGATTAAAAGATTAGATATAAGGAGTATTAGAGATAATTAACAATAATGATTAACAATAATGATTCAATTAGCTAAGAGAAAGTTGAGAAATATCTAACACTTTGGTGAAGCTCATACTGTTTTGATATTATTAAAGGCAACTTTGTAAAATAGTACCTTTGGAATGAAAAATTTTACTTACAAGAACGTTACTAACTAAAAGTAAATTGGTAAGCTGGACTGCCTGCATGCATGGGGGGTCAATTTTAAGAAAAAACGAAAAATTAGCTTAATAAATTGAAAAAGTTGCAATAAAGAAAACTTTTTACACATGAATCAGAAAAAAAAAAAAAAAAAAAAAGAAAGAAAAAAAAAATGTGTTTCGTATATTTTGAGGTACTAGTAAAGCAGCCTGTGCAAAATGCAATTTTCATAAGAGCTGAAAGTGAAAATTCCACTTGTTTTCAATTGTGTATGAGCGAAGCGAGATCTCGAGAAACTTTATTGAACTTCATCATTATTTCTTGATTAGAGCTTCGGCTGCATGTAGCATCGGAACAAGATTAGCGAAAGACGTAAAATATATGATCCATAGCTGTCACCTGATGTTGCAACAGATTTCTCGAATGCCCTTTTTCAAATAAAAAGAAGGGGAATTTGGGCATCCTTTGTTTCCAACAAATTACAAGAAATCAAATCTCTCAGCAATACAGATTTTTGGAAATATGTTCCAGGATTGCTCATTCTTGCTAATTTGCCTCCATTTTTCTTCATAATATCTGTTAAAATATTTTAATATATAGTTGAAGAGTTGAGATTGATTGTATTTAAATTAGCACTACAACTACGCAGTGGGAAATTGGCATCGGTCTAGGATTGATTAACCTCTAGGGTTATTCCAGAGACATGCCATCACAATCTTGATCTATCATGGTCCATTTCAAACTTATTTATACAAAATCGGGAAAAGATCATCATCAAACTGTATTTGTGGCAAACTCTCAAACTCTTTGCACTACGTTCTTGATTGTTAACAGAGCGTTACCACCTCAAAAGGAACGATAATCAGTCACTCATGAGCTGGTTCGAACATATTTACAAAACACAACAGTCTGAGAAACAAAATAATAAATTGTATGAAATATGTTGAAGAAAACGAATTTATTTTTCAAACTACACAACCAGCATTAAATGAAGATCCCTAAAAATATTTAGTAATTTAAAACTCAAAATCCGAGGCTGAGGCGCTCAAATAGAGATTAAAAACAGTATATTTGTATCTCCACCCCACCCTTTTTTTTCTTTCTTTCAAATTAAAATTTAATTAACTGCAAAAATAAAAAGAAATGTTGAATAGTTGTAAAGGCAGTTGTGAATCCTATTGAGATCTTACTAAATAAAAAGTACTATATTTATTAGAAGAAGAACATTCCTACTAATATAGTAAAAACTGTTGGAACAAAACTATCTCTAACAATTAGAAATGTTCCTATTCAACTGTTCACATCTAAATATTGTTATAGAAAATCCCCGGTCGGTTGTTTTACAGATGGTGGATGGCCATCGCCGGACCATGATTCCTCCCCGATAAGGGCTTGGGGGCATGGTTCGGAGTCTCTGACATTTGTAATTGCGAAAAGTAACAGAAACGTATCTATAAATCTATATAGTTATGTAGCGAGATAATGAAATATATATATATATATATATATATATATATATATAATTATGTTAAATTATATGGAATAAATAAAAATGATCTGATGAGAATGAGTGATGCAGAAAGACATTCAGGCGTCTGATCTGCGGATTCACTAGTATAAAAATATTGAAGTATGCCTTAATAACCTTTCATTTCATAGACCATTATGTTCACGAATTCTTTTGGGAGTCCCTGTATACTAACCATTATCCATTAGTACCATTTATGTAATTTTCAACACCCTATAATATACTGGAATAAAATGTATTCAGTTACTTGCAGAAGGCATTGTAAAATAGAGACGGAAATAACATCGCACTCAGACGGATCGATTTCATAAACAATTTTCAACTTCGTTAGAAAATATATTAAAAATCAGCAGATTATTATTATTATTCACTGAACTACACTAAATACCTTTTAAAACAAAGATTTTAAGATCATTTTTTCCCTTCATGCTAAATAAAACTAAACAAATGGTATACTTAACCTTTTTTTTAGAACTTTTGAGATCAAAAAATAAATCTACTTCTACTTTATTGGCATATTTTACAAATACCAAAGTCTTACGATAGAACTAATACGCTCTGACCATAACAACTTTTTTCTATATCATTTTAATGTATTAATAGTTTGGAAATCTACACTTAACTCTAAAAGTAATGAATAACAGCACCACCTATCAGCCTTTTTACACCAGAATTCAACTATTGTAGGTTTTCATAAATGCCATCTCCGATGTGAGGTTTGGTGAATTTATAGATAATAAAATAGATTCTAAAATATAGCATTTACGTAAATTGAAAAAAAAAAAAAAAAAAAAAAAAAAAAAAAAATTCGCATAGCAGTGTCACACCTGTCATCAAAACTAATCAGCACCCATTTATATCAAGGTCTAACCAACCAAAGTTTTGTGGAATTCTGTGCTTTTTTTTTTTTTTTTTGTGAGATATAGTGGCCACAAAATTTTGCTAACTCACGCGCATACAGACGTATGAACATTTTTTTTTTTTTTAAGCATAATTTTGTTCAGTACATCTTAAAACATGTAAATCTATCGAAAACCGAAAATCAATTATTTTCACGAATCCAATACTTTCTTCTAGATAGATTTACATATTTTGAGATATACATATATGTAGAAAGAAATAAAAAGATATTAACGGCCCTCTTCACTTACCGTCGCCGGAAGCCCGAGCCAATGTTATTCGATGGGGAAATTTTCTTTACAAATAACGTATTAACTAATACATATTTTTAAATTCTGTTTTCACATTCAGAAAAATCCCAACTGTTAAATGGACGGACTTTTTTTAAAAAAAATATTTTTTTAATTTTTAATATTTCATTTCGAAATTGCAAAATGAAAAAATGTCACATATTGAAAATTCGTATTTTGCAGCTTCAAAATAAAATATAAAAAATTAAAAAAAATAATTTTTAAAAAGGTCCGCCTATTTAACAGTTGGGAATTTTCAGAATGTGAAAAGAGAATTTAAAAATATGTATTAGTTAATAAGTTATTTGTAAAGAAAAAATTCCCATAGAATAACATTAGCTTCGTCTTCCGGCGGCGGTGAGTGAAGCGGGACCTTAAAATATAATATTATTATATTATTATAACTGTTATTATTATTTTTTTTTTAATCCCTATAACATGTTTTATTATCGCCGGCCCATAAGTCACTTCAATTGACTGTTTAAGCATCTTTGACTATTCCTGTTAAAAACATATAACGATTTATTAAACAAATTTGCAATAAAGTAAAACTGCAACCAGTTTTCTTGCCAGTTGACATTTACATAAATCGATTGCATGATAACCTCCAGCTTCTTTCATGTTTTATTCAGACAGTTTGCATTCTTTAGGATCTGGAAGCTAACAGCAGGTTCATTTCACTATCAGGAAATACAGAAAAATTGAAAGTGAAAGTTTTTTTCGGAACTGGTTTTTGAAACGAGTTTTAGGAATATTACCAATATTAAACCGCATCTCTCGGAAATACATATTTATTTCATCAACCTTGAATGATGAAAATGTTTTCAAGGTTTTCTATCCATATCTATACCTCTAAAAGTATCGAAGTATGTGGGGAAGAACGCAACAATAGTGACAGTTATTATTACCAAATTTAACAAAAGAAAATGTCAAGGAAATGCGTGCTTCAAAAAATATTCTGTCTACAATAAAGATCTAAAATATGCCATTAAAGATGCATTTGAAAATAAATAAAGTCGTCTGCCACTCACGCCATCTTCTTTTAACCTGGTAGTTTTACAAATAGTTTGGCATATATTTATAATTTATATGTGAAAGGATTTACACTCACTTACAGCTCCTCTCAACCACCCTGCTTCAATATTGTACCTACACTCATAAAAAAAAAAAATAAATAAACAAGGCTTTTTTTATATTTAAAAATTTACTTGCGAGATTATTCAGAGAACCCATATCACGGACGCTCTCTAAAACTTAATGATCTTAACCAAAATTTTTATGTGCCATCCTCCACCTGATCATCAACATACCAAATTCGAACTTCCTGCAATTATTTATTTTTAATTTATGCTGATACCAGGCAGCCTATACAGATAAACCACTAAAAACTTGAGATTTTCGTATACAGGGAATCTCAAAATCTGTATTTATAGCAAAATCTCAGTCTCGAAAATTAAACTTCGAAATAATCCTTTGCGTACTTATAATATGGGTAAGAATAAAGTAATTATCATTGTTGTAAGTAATTATCACAAGTAATTATTTAATGTTGCGTGTCAAATTTCCTGAAAATGTCTTTACAGTGGATTTAATACCTTGCGTGCTATAGTTAAAAAATCTGGAGTGACCCCACTCGACTTTTCGAACATTGAATAATTAACGGTTTTGTAGATAAAGCAAGGTAAGAGGAGTTGTTAAATAAACAAAAGAGAGAATGATAAAAGGATGTTTGAGTATTTTTCTCCATATAGTACATGATGTTTAATTTAACGCTACTGAACTTTGAGCCCATAGATCATTATGATAAAGGATTTTTTGTTGTGTCCCTGTTCAATCACCAAAATGCTTATAGTTAGTGCAACAGTGACTTATAATATTTATATAAATTTTCAGCTCCATCGGATAAGTCATTTAGACGCTATCGCCCTTTAAAGTTTGAACCCATATGCCACAATGATAAAAAAATTTGCATTTTGTCCCTGAAAAAAGAATCATTAAATGATAGATTCTCTAAAGTTCATAATGTTCGTGTGACGTATAATATGTATATAAATTTTCAGTTCATTTGAATAAGGTGTTTAGTCGCTGTCCCACTATAAATAATTTGAGCCTATAGACCATAATGACAAATAATTTTTATTTGTGTCTCTGTAAAACTCTGTAAATGTTACAGTCACCGAAATCTATACAGTTTGTATGATAGTGACCTAAAACATGTATATAAATTTCCAACTCAAACGGGTGAGGCATTTAGATGCTATCGCGCTTTAAATATTTTCACCCCATAGGCCATAATGGTACAGAATTATTTGTTGTGTCCCTGTAAAAAAAACTATAAGTGCTAGATTCACCAAAACCTATACAGATCGTGAAATTGTGACTTATAATATGTGTATAATTTTTTTGTTCAATTGAATAAGGCGTTTAGACGCTAATAATATGTGTATAATTTTTTTGTTCAATTGAATAAGGCGTTTAGACGCTATCGCACCTTTTAAAATTTGGTCCCATAGGCCATAATGATAAAAAAAAATTTCTTTGTGTCCCTGTAAAAAAAACTATAAGTGCTAGATTCACTAAAATCAATACAGTTCGTGACACTGTGACACGTTCGTCACATGTGTATAATATTTTTGCTCAGTTTAATAAGGCGTTTAGACGCTACCGCACTTTTAAGATTTTGGTTCCATAGGCCATAATGATAAAGAATTTTTCTTGGTGTCCTTGTAAAAAAACTATAAGTGCTAGATTCATCAAAATCAATAGGGTTCGTGCTAAGGTGACTTAAAACATACGTACCAACTTTCAGCTCATGCGAGCGAAACGTTCAGACGCTAGCGTGTTCACTCACACACATACATCATCGTAAAAATTGTGAAAACGGACTCAGGGGACCTCAAACGGTATAGAAACAGCAAACTCTGAAATTCGGATTTTTGACATCATTGCAATACTTTCTTTACATATGTATGCTCGGAAAGTAAGAAGTGACAAATATTTTATAATTTTTTTTTAAGAAACAGTTATATCGCCATGAATATATGTAGTAGCCTCATAAAAATTTGTACAAAGAATAAGAAGGAACCTCATAATCACATACTACAGCTGGATTGCATTTCATGCATTACTTTTTACAGGGTGATCCCAAACATTATCATTTTTATTTAATTTTTTACTGTTCCCCTTTTTATTTTCGAGGCAAAACTTTCATGGATATATATGAGGTGTAACGTGCTATTTACACTGCTATGATTCGTCAAGATGATCTCTGAACAATCTCAAGATGATTCGTCAAGTACTTTTTGAGATATTTGAAAAAACGTCTGAAATTGAAAGTGTCCGGTCATTTGTGGAAAGGTAGTGTAATGTAGTGGGCACTCACATTTACATTTAATATATGCACTGTTAAAAATTTCAGCTCAAGTTTGAACTAAATGTTGGTACTACAGTAGCTTCAATTTGCTAGGTTGAACGAAAACTTGATATAACTGTAGCTGCAACCATGCGATGGTGAAACCTTCTACCATGATTTAGTGCTGCTTTTTGGAAAAAAAAAAGCACCAAGTTACGGTAAAAGATTTCTCTACTTTAGGAATTGATCTATATTACAGCAGCACCAGTCTTGGTTTAACGAAGCACCAAATAATGGTGTAAGGTTTCACCATCGCATGGTTGCAGCTACAGTGGTTCAACCTAGGACAAAATTTTTAACAGTGTATCCTGCATTACCATAAAGACAAATTATTACAGTTTAATATGTCTTTTAGAGCCATTGACTCACTTCGATCTTTTAATACTGTTTTATATATTTTTAAGCCATGGCTAAACTGATGGCTCGGATAAGGCGTAATTTGAATCACGACGACTTGGATAATAAAGCTAACATTTTGTTTAGTTGAAAGACTGGAAATTGTAGTGAAATCATCTGATGGTAATTATTTTAGAGCCAAATGACCTCTGCTATTCAAAATGAGCCTTATTTTATTTTTGAAAGTGTATTTGAAAATGACTTTTGCCCTCACTGTTAAAAAAAATGCATTTTCGCTGCTAGAAATTCTCTGCAATTACAGAAAAATACGTATTATCAACGTAATTTTTCCATAATTTACGACTTGTTTTTCAAATTACAGCGAATTTCTGGCAGCAAAGTTACATTTTTTAACAGTGCTGTCTTAGAAGTATTTTAAAAAAAAAATCTTATGTAAAAAAACTTGTATTTTGCAGCTATCACAAAATATTCTTATATATCTTTCTATATAAAAGCGTCACTTACAGTTTAATATAGCTTCTCAGAATAAATACTCTACACGGGGAGTTTGATGCAATTTTAATCAACAGATACTGAGATATAACCGTGTGGAGAAACACAGAATGTGAGTAATAGAAGCGCCAGCTGTTGGTCGATATATATCCAAACTAAATCAGCGTTCGTTTTTCATGATTATCTGATATATGAATTTTTGTACCATTATTACAATATAATTGGAGACAAAACATTTTTTATAGCATAGCAGCGCCACTAATCGGCTAATATTCACCCAAACTGAATCTGCGTAATGTTTCATAGTGGACCTCTCACATATCAAGTTTTGTTCGATTATACACAATAGAACATAAGTTATAGCCTTCCCGTAATAGTATAGCAGCGACACCTGTTGAGCGATTTACACCAAAAGTTGATGGGCACTAATTTATGCCAAAATTGAATTACATACAAATTTGTATTTGATTCTGTGCAATTATTCCTCAGATACAGTCAGAACAAAATTTTGTCCCGCACAGACACACAGGCATTTTCTAAAAATGATCATATCGTGCTTTGGACCTCTCAAAACGTATAAATCCATCGAAAACAAGAAGTCGAATATTATTACGAATCCAGTTCTTTGTTGTATTGAATATAGAAGAAAATCATAAAAAATAATAATAATAAAAGAAAAAAGAGAAAGAACTGGTGGATCTGCAGATCAGGAGCCTTGACGTCCCATTTTTTTTATTTTCACCCCCCAAAAAAATATATTCTGTTGGAAAAACATGAATGTTGTTAATTCAACCAATTTTGTTTGTTAATCTTAATAAAAATTTTGTTACCAGAATTGAAAGGGGCACACGTCGCTCGCTCATTGGCTGTTTACAAAAAGATCTATAACGTATCTTATCGGACTGTCCAGTGAAAGTGGCTCTTTTTTCAATCCTATTCTTTTGGTCAATCGAAGCTAGCTGATTTGTTTAAATGCGCAAAATTATTCTTAAAATGACAAAATAAATTCTCAAAATCAGTCAACAAAATAAATCTCATTATCCCGACAAAAAATTCGTTCGGTGTTATTGAACGGTTATTTTTTATTTATTGCGTATTACAACAATTAAATAAGATTAATTCATTTAATAATGCAATATTACTTTCAAAACTGGTAGACAGATTTGCCGGGTTCAAACCCAGGTTACGCTGGTCAGCCTAGCCGTTCGGAGTTTTCGGTAATTTTCTGAAAAACTTGCGTGAATACAGTTTGGGATCCTTTGGAAAGACCCCCCCCCCCCCCCCACCCTCATGGACAGCATCCTAGGCAACAAGTGTAAATAATCAGTCTTTAATCCCACAAAACAACACAACGCAGTTAATAAAAAGATATATTTTTTTGTTCGATATTACTCATTGGTTATTTACTTCCTTTAGCCATGGCTCCCCGCGATTCAAATTCTATTGAATCGCAGGCAGGCATGCTTTAGCCAACATGAGTGCGACACTGTCAAAAATACACAACACACAACGTATTTAACATGCATAATACATAACGTATCGGAATTCTTTTATGTAACTTTAATAGAATAATATAATATTATTAATTTTCTGCAGAAAACATTCTTTTAAACACCTTAACAATATATATTAAATTAATTTTATTGAATGCAGTATAAAAATTTAAAAATGCACTTGAATGATTACCTACCATAAACCATAATGTATTAAAATTACAGTACATTCCCGAAAATCCACACAGCTTGGGACCAGAGAGTGTGTAGAATTTAGAATTTTGTGGATTTCAGGTATTATTTTGTTTGCATCTCTGAAGTAGAAATTTAATGCTATAATGTATTAAAAATGCTAATGATGTAAGTAAATATGTAAAATATGTATGAAAAAAAAAAAAAAAAAAAAAAAAATGCTATTGGAGAGTAATAAATGAAGTAAAAGATATAAAGTTTTATATATACTATTCCAATTAACAAATTAAAATTTGCTTCATAAAGTAAAATATAAAATTTAAGTATATAAACATTTGATACAAAAGGCTTATGTATTATAAATTTACAAAGTTTATTACAATTTAGAAATGTAAAAAAAAAAAAAAAAAAAAAAAAAATCATATATATATATTTTTTTTTCCCTTAGAAATGTTTTCTGGCAGTTTTGGAATAATTATTATTTTTTGCTCAAACTCAAATGTTGTTTTAAAAAATTTAGATACTTATCTCTGGGAACTAGACTTCAATTAAAATTACTTTTCTTTATCTCGTCAGATACAATTTCTAAAATATCATCATTAAATATATATATATATATATATATATTTTTTTTTTCCCTTGAAAACTTTATTATAAGTTTCATTATTTACATCGATTATGATGTGCGGATTTCTTGAGTTAGCGGATTTTAGGAGTGTAGAATAAGCCACAAGGAAAAGACTATACAGTACAGTGCACCCCACGTAAATCCATAAATATTTTTATCGATCAGATGATTTTAAAACCGTTATCACGGTATACACAGACATGCTTGCATGCCGATACCAAAAACATTTTGAATCTCAACAATCATGCACCGGTGAGTGAATTAAGGTCAATTATCTACTAAAAGGACCAAGGCACGAGTAGGGTGCCTTCCGTAAATGTCTTTCTACTGACTTTTGGGGAATTATTTTTTGAATGCAATGCCTAATTTTGTAGAATGATTAGTATATTCAATTCTTATAAAGCTTTAAGCCTATGAATTTTAAGAAAGGAAGGAAAAAAAGTAAGGAAAATTTTCGGATAGTAATAAAATTCATACCGTTATCTGGTTGAAACGAGCATTTTTACTTTATTCATTTATCTATATAAATAACATTGTGTGTCTCGACTGATTCAGCATCGTCTAGCCCAAACCTCTGAACTTAGAAACTCATTGGCGTTTCGACAATAATTACTAAAACCAAGTTCTCTTTACTTTACAAACTAAATCCTAAATATAATCCCCTCCTAAATATAATACCTATAATCCTTGAATATTACACTGTTCTGCAAAAGAAAAAAAAATCGAGTACTGATACTATTCTTGCTGATTCTTATGTAAAATGACCTCCTGAATCTGAATAGGACTCCCATTTTGCCCAGTCACCCGCCGTTTTCTAGAAACATCACCCCTCCCTCCATTTTCCCCCCTGTTCGATAATTTTATGACCATGAATTTGATTTGAAAAATGAAAAAGAAATTTATTTAACACCTAAAAACAAAAAAAATATGAAGTTTAAAAAATAACATTAATAACAAATAAAAAAAATATATTAGATATGTTATACATAATTTCACTGGCAACCCCCCTCCCCCCCCCCCCAAAAAAAAGGAAAAAAAATTCTCTTGTCGCAAATGTCCATGTTTTAGAGTTTTTCAATTCTGTAGCCCCTCAGAAGATATTTAACGGTTAAAAAAAATCCTATCCCCTCCTAAAAATCAAACTTATAGCCATAAAATCACCGAAAAATGCTAAAAAATAGGGAGCCGTTCCTAAAAAACGGAGGGTGATAGGGCAAAACGGGCGTCGTATTCGGATTCAGGAGGTCATTTTACATAAGAATAGGCTGAAATGGTGTCAGAAGCAATTTTCATGCTGAGCTGTGTTATTAGTCAATAATCATTAAGTCTTACCTGTAACGATGGAATACCAGTTAGGATAAGACAAGGAAGGGAAGACGGGATTCACGTAAGGAGCATTCACTCCACTTTCTATAATTTTTGGAATTCCTTTCAAATTGAGTTGTGGGTCCTTGATGTAATCCCATTTGAAACCATCGATCAGTACGACGATCAGCTTTTTCCAAGCACTTATTTCTCTGACACAGAGTGTACAGAACAGAACGAAAATAATCGGGTGAGTCTTCATCACGCTTTCCGTGCGAACTAACTGGCTAGCAGTGACGAGTGGCTTGCTTCCTTATTCACAGCTTTGAAATGTTGAAATAAAGAATGTTTGTACCTGGACAGGTGGCAGTAAAGAGCGATAATGAAAAGCGAAAGTGTATTTTACTTATCTACTCGTGCAACGCTATGGCATTTACTAAACACTATAGGTGAATGAACGCATAAGCAAGATAAACAATAATCAACTTTGAAAATTAGATTTATATTTCTTTTCTTGCAGAGCGCTGCTCTCCTTGAAAATCCACAGGAAGGGCTGATTAGCGTGCTGGGATGCCCGATCATAATGCATGGCTTGTTTATTTTCTGCTTTTTCTTCTTTTCAAAGATACGGTCAAGATAGGCCAACTATAGAAGGCGAGGCAGAATATATTTCATTCAAAAAAAAAAAAAAAAAAAAAAGTGTGTAACAGACCACAAATAGAGCTTATTTCAGACCCCCCTTCATTTCCCAAATTTCATTTCATAAATAATATACAATATACCAACCATTTCCTCAAAAAGTATATATATATATATATATTCTATATTTAACATGTTGCCAATATTATTGGGATTAATTAAAATAAGATACACTACTGAATAAAAGGATATAATTATGCTTATAGAAAATGAAATTTTTATTCCATACTGAATAGGATTTAATTTTCATAGCATTTTAAGTTTTTCATTTAAAAAAAGAGTATTTTACAAAAATAATATTTCGTTTTTCTCCGGAACGTAGGGCCCGCTTCAAACAAAACAATTTATAGCAACCTTTTTTACATTAATCGAAATCCGACTGTTACAGGTTTTAACAGTTTTACCCGCAATGGCTTTTCTCTGGGTTGCTACTATTCTGCCTTTTTCCCCACTTTATTTATATAGCAATTTTCTCTTTAATTGGTCGTGAAAAGATTACTTTATAATGGTGAAAGGGTTAGGGGAAAAGTACGAACAGTAGCAACCTTGACAACTAGGGCCCGATTACTATACGGACCGACTGGGCCGTGACCTAAGATAAAGGGTTTCTAGAAATTTTGTTTAGAGTTCAAAATATTTTAATTAAAAATATACAAACATGCTCTTGAAAGTAGCACTTCATGAGAATATCACTTCTGAAAATAAAATAAAAGGTTTTACAAATGCAATATTTTACTCAAATATGCATTTTTCGGGTGAAATAGTAGAAAAATTTAAAGCTTTTTATTATTTATTATTATTTAAAATGAGGTAAAAACATGGGGGAAATTGGTAAAGATGTTTGAATGCGTATCAGACCGTAGAGCAACTTTTCGCTTGATTAGGCTCTGCTGACAACAGCTGTTTTTTTTTTTTTTTTTTTTTTTCTTCCCTACAAATATAGGAAAGTGTTTCATAAAACATGAGAAATGCTTAATTTTCTCATTATTAATACTTTCTATAACAAGGGTGAAAAGTGTTTATGACATCGGTTTGTCTGTCTGTCTGCGCTCTAACTCCCGTAAATAACAATGGGATTTATTGAAACTGATATATGTCATATTCAAGTTCACTATAGGATGTCCCCTATTGAAAATGCAGTCAATACCACTACTGGTTCGTGTACAGGGACACCCGAAAGTATTCCAAAGCATTGCGTTCTATGGCAGGTATTGCTATAAACGATATTTTAATACCTTTACTTTGAACAAATCTGGATGAAATTGAAATATGTTATTCAAGTTCACTATCAGATGTTCTCTATTGAAAATGGAGGAAATACTATTACTGGTTTGTGTACAGGGACACCCAAAAGTAGTCCAAAGCTCTACGAGACGTATTTCTATAACCTTATTTCAACATCTTTACTTTGCACAAACCTTAAAGATATTGAAATATGCACAAAAGAATGCTCTCTATAGAACTGAGTTACTGAGTATGATTGACATTGAGATTAACAGGATCACAAAAAAATATTCAGTTATATTAAGAACAATTATTGGAAAATTGCTGGAATGACATTTTCGTTTACATTCAGAGTTTTTAACGCTTTATAACAATTTTTCAGCGTGAAAATGATTTGAAATAGTTTAATTGTCTGTCTGACTCTTCGTCTGCCCATAGATATAGATCTGTCATAGATTAAACGACTATCGTGGTCGGATCGGAGAATAGATGACCGGGGTTCGAATCGGATACCTATATTTGGACATTACTTTGTAAATTGATTAATAAATTAATATATATATATATGTTTGAATGTTAAAATTTAATCCAAATTTCTATTATTGGAACATAAAGAATACATATTTTTTTTAATTTAATTACCAATGCGTCTACACAGTAATGCCCAAATACGTTTAGATTATATTGTTAAAATATAATGGTGTAAAATGAAGGGAAAATGTAAAATATTAGTTGGCAGGAAACATTCTAAAAATATTATTATTATTATTTTAGTTTAAATAGTTTTCGATAAATGTTAATATGCTTAATATTATTTTTTCCAGTGCATATGCATGAAAATTTTTTATAATTCTAAAACAGAAATTTACATAAAAAGATTTATAAAACATCCATCATCCCCTTAAGTTGCTGTAAATCGGATCAGCTTAACTTCACAATAACGATTTTTTTTTTTTTTTTTTTTTTTTTTTTTATGATGAAGAAGTTTTTACTGTAGCCTAGGACCGAAGGAATTATAATTTCATTTCATAATTTTTACTAACATTTATTTATTACCTGAAATTGTTTCAAAAAGGATATATTATAAAAATTTAAAGCATTTTTGCAATTTCAATGGTATTTCTGTTACTAAAGGAATATAATCATTAGGAAAGGCCTAATGTCACACATTAAGTGAGAAGCCTTCAGCAGTGTTGGGCATAATTGATTAAAAAGTAACTGAATTATTTTACTGTCAATCGATTAACAAGTAATTGATTGAAAGTAAAATAATTATAATTGTAATTTAATTGTACTTCAATTATTTTTTAATCAATTATGCCCAACACTGGCCTCCAGCTCTATCTATGATACCTAAGTGCATTTACCTAATCATATATATATATATATTGTGTGTGTGACTGGTGTTAGTTAGTTTCCTTATTTTTTACCATGTTTTTATTAACTTCGATTCTTGTGTATTGTTTGTTTGGTACAAATCTTGCAATCGGTTTTTAACTAACTTCCCTACTAGCTTGAACATACAACTACATAACATTTGAAACTTTCCGAATAGCTCAGAACCCGATGGCAACACAGTATTTTGAAACCCGATTTTTCGAATTTTTGATTAATTATTTTTTTAATTAATTAAATATGAAAATAATAACCTCCTAATAGCTTTAAAAATATAGCCATTAAAATATTAGCTATAATTTAATTGCTGCCAAAAGAAATTTACGTGTTCATTTTCTTTCGACATAAAAATAAATACATTTAATTAAACGTGAACGCTAAAAAATTGTAAAAAGTTAAATGATGCATCTCCCAAAAATGGACGTCATCATCACTTTAAAAATTTTATACACATTGATAAAGTGCTAATGTAGCTATGATTCAACAGAAAATTTAAAAACATGGCATATAAAAAGTTTTTTATTTTATAATTATTTAACACTTATCTTCCATATTTATTTCCCGCGCCCAAACTTTTTTCTGTATATGTTACTGTTATTTCTTTTTGTAACGCCATGCTATAGTGTTGGTGGTGATTTATCAGAAATACTTATCGCACATCGACAGAATTAGACACCTTGTATATATATATATATATATGTAATATACATTGATGTTTTCATAAAGATATGAAGAAGAAAATAGTCATTTCTTATAGTTTTCACATCCTATGAGTGGGTAGAGGAATTCATTGGCAGGAAATCCAAAAGGTGTTTCATTGTTTACTTTATGAAATTTTTCAGTATTTATTTAGATAACGGAACGTTTACAGGAACACATCGACAGCACTTACGATATATATTTTTTTTAAACATTTTCCGATTGTAAAGAATGAATAAAACATTACAGCGTCATTTATGCTGTCGATCAATTTACATCCATTTAGGAAATTTCTATGAGTCTTGAAGTTTCATTTTTTTTTTTTTTTTGGAAGAAATAAAACCAGTATGTTGCAGGCATCATAAAACCTTCTTCTATAGTTACCTACATTAAATTATTTCATCACAGAAAAATATAGCTGAAAATGTCGAAAGAAAATTATTTTTGTGTTTTACAGACGATATCTTAAAAAACATATTTTTTCAGTACTTTTTATAAAATTGTTTTAAATTAAAAATTCACACTCCTAAAGAGCTCTATTTCCTCCATGCGAGGAAAGCGATGCTCCTCCATATACAAAAGTTTTCACCTGGTTGACTATTACATACTATTATGGATAAAAATTTTAAATGTCATAATGATTGGCTAAAAATCATCTCCACCATGCATTTATACCTTATGTTACCGTTTTTAAAATTACGAAAAAATACTAAGAAATCGCCTTCCTCAGATAATTTAGAACACAGTTAAACTTGGAAAAATGTTTTTTTTTTAGTTCACTAATCCCAAAGGGTGAAAGGGATAATTCACAAAATCCCTTTAAAGCGCATGTTGGATACACATAGCACACTCATACACCAAAAAATCACCTTCCTGAGAAAATTTAGAATAGCCCCACTAAAAATAATCTCAAGATATTCTGCAGATATTTTTAGAGAAAATCTACAGAAAATCTTAAGTTCTTTGGCCTATTCTTAAGAAAGTCTACGAAATTTTTTCATAATTTCTGAAGATATAGAAAAAGATTAATCTTCAAAATATTTTAAAATATTTGAAGAAAGTCTTAAGAAAATACTATTTTCTCAAGAATATCTTCGGATTATTTTTAGTGGGGAGAGACAGCTTGAAAAATGTTTTTGTTCCCCCAACTCCAAAAGGGGATGGGGGATTTCCCTCAAAATCCTCTTATATTGTGTACAATCCCGCCACAAACCAAATATCCACTTCCCCAGGTAATTTGGAGTAGAGATATTCTTTGAAAAAAAAATTTTCTCTCTCCCCGCTCCAAAGGATCGAAGGGGGAAATTTCGTAAATCCCGTTACAGTGATGATTGGATGCATATAACCATTCCACACACTAAAATTCGTGAAAGCAATTCCCATAGATTCCCCCGGGATAAATTAAATGCAAAAAAAAGGGGGGGGGGACGCTCGAATTTGTCCCCTCGTAAATCTATTCTCCTCCCAAATCAAAAATCGCAAAATACCAAAACGGGTTTAGGGAATTATACTCCAGAAGAAGCACAGCTATTTTCAACTTCTAAGTGCCATTTTTCGTAGAGTTTCATTTAAAAATCCGAGTTTTGCGAAATTCTCCCCTCCCTCCCACATTCGGAAAATAATAATAATAAAAATGAAGAATATATTGCATTGCACCTTCCCCCTTAAAATCAAAAATTCGAAAATCTACGATTTTGTATTTTATTTTGAACTCGAGTTTAATCTCTCCTTGTGCAATTTCTTCATTATGAAGCAATTTGAAGCCGAGTTGTGGTCACAAACGTGCCCCTCCCTCCTCTTGGGCGCCGAATTTCTAAGATTAAAGAAACTGGTTTTTAGATATTTGTGTTTGATATATATATATATATAGTGAAATCATATCTTGACTCCCTTCCTCCCCCTTTTTTGGGGCCGAATTTCTAAAATTCCAGAAATTTGTTTTTAGGTACTTGTATTAGCTATATTTTAAAGCAAAAAAATTACAGATATCTGCTTTTACTTTTTTCTTTGAGACACTAAGGTTTTTGCGAAATCATATTTTGCCCCCCTTTCCCCTTGTGGGAGAATTTTGTAAAATCGCTTCTTACGGGGTTCTTACACTATATGTTCTATATAATCTGAACCTGTTTCGACTCAATGACTTCAGTAGATATTGCTATGAGTTGATGAGTCAATCAGTGGAAATACTCTTTCAATGTGGCGGATTTAAGGGGGGGGGGGGGCTAGGGGGCTGAAGCCCCCCCCCCAAAACACTGTCATTCACAATTGAATTCTGCAATTGTAAATTTTTTATTGGTCTAGAATAACACTTTGAAAAATCTTAGCCCCCCCCAAAAGTCAAGTTCTGGATCCGCCACTGCTCTTTCATTGTATGTTCCATGGATAGTGCAGACGAATTTCATCGTAGAAAACTACAATGTCATTGCGCTTTACAGACGACAGCTTAAAAAATATATTTTTTCAGTTTTTTTTTGGTTAAAAAAGAGAATTTGTTTTAAATTATTTCAGAGATATCATTCAACCATTCGTTTTAAGGATACTGACGAGTTCTTCGATACATATAATAAAATAAGATGTTTGTGTGTGTGTCATTGTGTATACATATCTGAAGCGGAGCTTTTTAAGAAAACGGCTGATCGCAGAGCTATACAGATTTGCATGATGGCTTATTATGGCCTGTTCTGATGCACGGATTTTCGAATTAATGATTAGATCTTTTAAAATTAATTAAAACATGAAAATAATAAACTGGTAATTGCCTTAATATTAGCCATTTAAATTTTTAATTGTTGCCAAAAAAATTTACGAGTTTTTTTTTTTTTTTTTTTTTTTTTCCCAACATAAAATGAAATATGCTTTCACGCGAAAAATAAATTTACCAAATGTTAAATTGGTGAATGTTTCTTCTGAATTTTATTTCATAGCATTTTTTTTATATACCTTAACTTTAGATTTTTTTTAGCACGTATGAATCACGCTTGGTATAAAAGCTAATTCAGAATTATATTAAAGATATTTACTTATTGATAATTCTGGACAATTTTTTTAATTTTGATGCTGATGTAGATCGGACATTTCTCGCCAAGGACTCTACTTAAAGCAAAGTAGCGCATCAAAAATATAACTAAATTATAAAATATTGAAAAAAGAAACAATAATCACATAAATTATGTATTTTGGTCTAAAATGACGACAAAAATTCAAAAGTCGCCAAGAGAAGCTATATTAAGGCTGTACCATGATCAGGTTTGCCTATTAATTAATTTATTACTTTCCGAACACTATAGTGAGGAAAGTATTGTAATCATGTCAAAAATCCGAATTTGAGATTTTGATGTTTCTATACGTTTCGAGGTCCCCTGAGTTCGTTCCCACTATTTTTACGATGATGTATGTATGTGTGTGACGTGTGTGTATGTCTGTGAGTGAACACGCTAGCATCTAAACGCTTTGTTCGAATAAGCTGAAAGTTGGTACGTATATTGTAAGTCACCCTAGTACGAACCCTATAGATTTTGGTGAATCTAGCACTTATAGTTTTTTTACAGGGACACCAGGAAAAATTCTTTACCATTATGGCCTATGGGGCCAAATTTTTAAAAGTGCGATAGCGTCTAAACGCTTTATTAATCTGAGCAAAAAATTTGTACACATGTTATAGGTCACAGTTGCACCAACTGTATAGATTTTGGTGAATTTAGCACTTACAGTTTTTTTACAGGGGCACAAAGAAAAATTCTTTATCATTATGGCCTACGGGACCCAATTTTTAAAAGTGCGATAGCATCTGAACGCCTTATTCAATTGAGCTGAAAATTTATATGAATATTATAAATCACTGTTGCACTATCTATAAGCATTTTGGTGAATCTAGCATTTATAGGTTTTTACAGGGACACGACGAAAAATTCTTTATCATTATGATCTATGGGCTCAAAGTTCAGTAGCGTTCAATGAAACATTGTGTAATATATGGAGAAAAATACTCAAACACTCTGTTATGGTTTTCTCTCTTTTGTTTGTTTAACAACTCTTTCTTTACTTTATCTACTAAACTGTTAATTACACAATGTTCGGAAAGTCGAGTGGAGTCACTCCAGATTTTTTTTCTATATACTAACTACTATTAACTAACCATAAAGTATATATAACCTGGAGAAGTGAGGTGAGAATATTCTCTGAAGATCCAAATTTGGAGAATAATTGAGAATATTCTTATTTTTCTTAAATACGAAAAGTTTTTTATGTTTATGACATAAATTATAAAACTTATTCATAATTACACTGATGGAAAAAAAAAATCCCAACACCAAGAAAAAATTATTGTACAGTAATGAAATTTCAGCAATACATTTGTCTAGGTAACATATTTAATTGATTAAAGTTTCAAGATCACAGGTAGAGCCATTTCAAATGTGAAATGTTGGTACATTAGTAACCGGTGTAACCGCCAGAATTTTGAATGCAAGCATGCAAATGTGCATGCATTGTGTCGTACAGGTGTCGGATATCAGTTTGTGGGATGGAGTTCCATGCTGTTGCACTTGGGCGGTCAATGCAGGGACGGTTAATGCTGGTTGTGGATGACGCTGGAGTTGCCGTCCAATGATGTCCCATACGTGCTCGATTGGAGAAAGATCTGGTGATCTAGCAGGCCAAGGCAACATGTCGACACTCTGTAGAGCATGCTGGGTTACAACAGCGGTATGAGGGCGAGCGTTATCCTGTTGGAAAACACCCCCTTGAATGCTGTTCATGAATGGCAGCACAACAGGTTGTATCACTAGACTGACGTACAAATTTGCAGTCAGGGCGCGTGGGATAACCACGAGAGTGCTCCTGCTGTCATACGAAATTGCTCCCCAAACCATAACTCCAGGAGTAGACCTGTGTGTCTAGGCCGCAGACAGGTCGCTAGCAGGCGTTCACCTAGCCTCCTTCTAACCAACACACGGCTATCACTGCGACCAAAGCAGAACCGGCTTTCATCAGAAAACACAACAAATCTCCACTCCGTCCTCCAATGAGCTCTAGCTTGACACCACTCACGTCGCAAACGGCAGTGGTTTGGAGTCAGTGGAATGCACGCTACAGGGCGTCTGGCTCGGAGCTGTCCTTGAAGTAACCGATTTGTAACAGTTCGTTGTGTCACTGTGGTGCCAACTGCAGCTCGAATTTCAGCTGCAGACGCAGTACGATTAGCCACAGCCATACGCCGAACACGGTGGTCTTCCCTCTCAGTAGTGCCACGTGGCCGCCCGGAACCCGGTCTTCTTGAGGCAGTACCTTCCCTTGACCACTGCTGCCAACACTCATGCACAGTGGATACATTCCTGCCAAGTCTTTCTGCAATATCGCGGAAAGAAAACCCACCTTCTCGTAGCCTTACTACACGACCTCGTTCAAACTCAGTGAGCTGTTGATAATGGCTTCTTCGTCTTAGAGGCATCCTTGACTAACATTAACCCACTACGTCAAATCTCAACTGTAAATAACGATCACGAACCTTACAGCGCTTATTTAAAGCAAACCTCATTTGCATGTTCATAGTGTCGCTACTAGCGCCACACTTATGCGCGCAGCTCGAAATTTAAATCGACGTTATCTTTCAGATGTATAAACACGCCTACCAAATTTCGTTTATCTAGCACAGCTCCTTCCTGGTGTTGGGATTTTTTTTCCCATCAGTGTATTTAGTTTGACATGCATAACTAGAACAAACAAATTTTTATTTAGAAATTTTTATTCATGAATTCAACAACCGTGAATATTCATTTTAAGTAAATTAGAGTGTAAAGGTTGATATTTTTATTTACCAACTATGTGAAAAATACCAGAGCCGGGAATCGAACCCGGGCACCTCTGCTTAACGTACGGATGCTCTACCACTGAGCTACGCTGGCTGAAAACCAGCTAGGCATTTCTTACATAATATTTGTTAGCAAAGTCACCGAGTCTGCAAACGCAGATATATCAGGTGAGGCCATAATAATCGTAGCACAACTCCATAGACCACGAAATTTCAATATTCACTGTTGATGAATTCATGAATAATTTCTAAATTGAAATTTCGTGGTCTATGGAGTTGTGCTACGATTATTATTGTTCACCTGATATATTTGCGTTTTCAGACTCGGTGACTTTGCTAACAAATATATGAGAAATGCCTAGCTGGTTGTCAGTCAGGGTAGCTCAGTGGTAGAGCATCCGTGCGTTAAGCGGAGGTACCCGGGTTCGATTCCCGGCTCTGGTATTTTTCACATAGTTGGTAAATAAAAATATCAACCTTTACACTCTCATTTACTTAAAATAAACAAATTTTGTTTCATGATGTTTTCTGTACAATTCATAATTTTCAATGGGAGAATATTCCCCAGTAAGCTCCGCAAATCAATTTTTTTAAACATTCAATATTTATTGATTTATTCCATGACAGAAAGCATTCAACAGCAAATAAATTATTCAAAAAAAAAAAAAAAAAAAAAAAAAAAAAAAAAAAAAATTAATGCCTACAGATTTGCATTTGTAACAAAACTATCACTAAAATTTGACATTTAAAGAGAGTATTTTCCCCATTAAGATTTTCTAAAAAGAAATCTAATTCACATAATTCATATTTCTGTAAGTCTTTTTCTATCTATTATGTTGACGATTTTGAATTAATCAATAATTTGACAGTGTGTGCATGAAATGTATTATGCTTGGAAAAAAATTCTGAATTATAAAATGCTCTAGTTTAAAAGTAAAATTGCACTAAAAAGTTAGCAAATTTAAATTAAACAGCATTTTATAATGAATAAATGATAAAACACACTACCTTTCAATTAACGGCAGGACACTTTTTGAAATATCTCAAGAAGTATTAAACAAACAATCTTGAAACTTCAGGTGTGTAAAGAACACGTTATACCTCATACATTTCAGTTTATGTTTTGTGCCGAAAGTGAAAGAGGGACAAAAGTGAAAGAGCGCTGTAGCATGTGATCATGGGGGCTCTTCTTTACTAGCTGTATAAATTTTTATACCGCATGTAATCAGGGAGATATAAAGGTTTCTTTAAAAAAATGTTTACTTTTTTAGCTATAACATGCAAGGTAAGGTATTAAACTTAGCGCAAAGCTATTTTTAAGAAACTCGATGTACAATATTAGACACAGCATACTACAATCAAATTGAAAAAATATTAAAAATCTAATGAAATATGAGAGTATTTACTAAATAATTTTAACTGCGCATGTATAAGATTTAGCGAAATTTTATTTGCATAATTTAATAGCCAAATGTATTGAGCTACTTACTATATAAAAACTCCAAACAAGTATCGTGTAAACTTACAAAATTCTATGCCATTGATTGAATGAACTGAATTTCAGCTGTTCCCAAAAATAAGAAATTGATAAAGGGGTTTTCTTACCCCCTTATTGTTTAGCTTTTTTTCGAGAGAAACTGAATAACAATTCATTCTATGACATAGAATTTTTTGTGTTTATACGACACTTGTTTGGGGTTTTTATATAAGTAGCTCAATATATTTGGCTATTAAATTATGCAAAGGAAATTTCGCTGAATCTTACGCATAAGCAGTTAAAAATCATGTAGTAAAAATGCTCCTATTTCATCAGATATTTAATATTTTTTCATTCTGATTGCAGTATGCTGTGTCTAATATTGCATGTCGAGTTTCCTGAAAATAGATTTGATCTGGGACTTTAATACTTTGCATGTTATAGCAAAAAACATGAAAATTGTTTTTGCAATTTTTTAAAGAAACCTTTATGTTTCCCTGATTACATGCGGTAGAGACACAAAAATGTATACAGATATTAGGGAAAGAGTCCTATACTTACGTGCTACAGCCAGATTGGATTTGAAGCAATACATTTTACAGGGTGATGCCAAACACTTTCATTTTTCTTTGTCCAGGGCCGGCGCTAGATATTTTGCCGCCTGAGGCAAGCATTAATCTGCCGCCCATATGACGTCATCACTACTCAAATGTTTATTAGCATAAGAAAATCAACATGCTAACTATAATTACTTTCTCTTACCCATATATATGGTAGAGAAAGTTTTGTTTTGGGGTGAAATTTTCGAAATTGAGTTTTTGATATAGTTACACGTTTTGAGGTGTCCAGAATATGAAAATAATGCTTTTAGTAGTTGATCTCTGTGTGTCTTATCAGCATATCTCAAAAAATAAAAGTAGCAGGAAGGTAGCATTCGGTATTCTATCTATGTATCATGTTGTGATGCTACACTAAACTTTTTGTTGGGATCAAGCAAATGGTTAGTGTACAAGGCCATCCAAGAAAATTTAAATATATTACGTCTACGGGGCAGGTCCCGATCATGACTGTTTGGGGCCCTGGTCAAGGCAAAATTAGGAGCCCCCTCGAAACCGTTGCAAAAGCATTTATGTCCGGTAGATGATCAGTCGTATGTACAATGCATAAATAATATTTTCGAGGCTAGATATTTAAATATGTTAATGTTTTTTACATTTTCAGTTACTAGTTATGTTAGCAACAAACAGTTGAATATGGAATGGATTTGTTTTGCTGATCCCTTCATAATATTCTAACTGACAGGCGACAATAAAAAAGCCTTCTGTTCTTGTTTAATTTACACTAAACAAGAACTGTAGAACTGATATATAAATTTTGTAGTCATAAATTTGCCAGCTTTGGATTAATGCTGTAATGCCATTGTTTACACTCTAGGATTAATAACAGCGCGATTTACTGCTTAAAATGAATTTCGAACCATTTCAACTCTCTGCCTGAACGAACCCGACATATGTTGATCCAAGGTCTCATTATTCATGGAATTAGATGAGCCAGCAGAAACAGAAAAAGTAAAATTTATCAAAAATGAAAATTCTGTTTCCGAGAACATTTAGTATTTTTTAAAGATAAATTTCATATATGTAAATATATATAGATTTGAATTTTTACTGAAATAAAAGGGAATATTTTGTAATTTAATATTAGGGCTTTTGGTGGCCTCTCAATGTCCGGAGCCCCTGGGCAAAGTCCCGGGTTGCCCTTGTGATAATATTGGGCCTGCTATGGGGAATGGGGGGAATTTCTGGTAAGTCCGGGGTAACCCTACAGAAAATGAAATGAACTTAATGAGGAAAAACAAATTTTATAATATTCGATAATTTACATCATAGCAGCCGTTTCTCTCTATTTGATATTTTTATGTTACTCTAATTTATTCTGTCACTGTTTGAGCTGTATTTTTATTGAAATTATATCTGTATGCACGTATTTCTGCTCAATTGGATAACAGAAAGCAAATTAAAAATTCACTTGCAAGATTTGACAGTTACTGAAAACAAGGCCACCTGGGCCCCCTCCTCTCAGTCCATTTCTACTTGAGCATGTATTATCATGAGTTATACATAAATGCACAACTTCCGCTCAATCCTATTGTACGAAGTGATTTAAAATTCGCTTGCATGATCTGACCCCGATCCTGATCGACAATTATCGAAGACTCACAGTCTGCCTGGACCCCTACCCTAAGTTCATTTTAACGGAAGTATGCATTATCATCCAGTTCTGAGCAATGTTTAAAGTTTCAAGTTTTTAGCTTATCGGAAAGTTAATTTAAAACTGATTTCTTACCGAACAGACAAACAATTAGACGGGCAAGAAAGCCAGTTAATAAAAACATAGTAATGATAAAAAAAAAAAAAATATTTTATCATATACTTTCATAATTTATTAATGTAGAAAATGAAAAAATAAAATTGCTGCCCGGTTAAAATATAATCTAGGCTCAGCCAGTTTTAAATATACAGAAAATAAATGGTCTGAGACCGACCCGGCTCGAGTTTAATGACAGAATATCGGCTGGATAACTGGTCTGTCTGTCTGCCCTCGAACTTCTAACCCGGGCGTGTGCAGATCTCTAGTACAAAGTATACACACATTTGTAATGATAAAAAGAATGTCAGATTTATAATCAGAAAGGAATGTACAAAGTATTTTAAGATTTAAAAAATTTTATAATTTTACACAAAATTCCTTCAATACAAATTATTTTCATTATAAATGCAGACTATTTTTATCTGACTGCCAGAATTATATATATCACTAAATGCCAAAAAAAATTCAAATTTTTTTTGCAATTATCAGAAGAAATGATTTTTTTTTTCTAAGTTTTTTTCGTTAAAAGATAAAAAAAAAAAAAAAAAAAAAAAAAAAATCGATAACTGTTTTAAATTATCACAGATCTATAGTTCAACCATTCATTTTAAAGGTATTAACGAGATCTTTCGAAAGACACCCATATTGAAAATTTACTCCCCCCAGGGCGAAGCGATGATCCCACATGCACAATTTTTTTTTCCTAGTTAACTACTACTATTATCAATAAATCATATTAATTTTACAATCACACATGTAAAATAACACTCATGTAAATTTATACAAAATTTTGTCCTATACTGCCATGTTAAAAATTTAGAAAAAATGCGATCACAGTGCCCTGTTGAGCAATTGTTCCACAAATCTAATCAGCACCAGTGTATGTCATGGTCCAACTATAACTAAATACCAAGTTTGGTTAAATTTCGTTCATTGGTTTGTGAGATACAGCATCCACAAAATTTGTGATATACACACACAGACTAACAGACATTTTCTAAAAACAGTCAAATTGTGTTCAGGACATCCCAAAACGTGCAAATCCATTGAAAACTGGAGCTTGAAGACTTTCATGAGTCCAATACTTTCTCTATATATACATATAGAAGATAGTAAAAAATATATCCATAAAATTACATTAAGGTGACCATAGGTCCTCGAAATTCGAGGCCTGTCGCCAAATTTTGAACTTTATTTTTTTCCCCAAAAAAGACCGATTGGGTACATTAAATCAGTGATGCCAGATTGGGGATTTTTGAGGCTTCTGGGGAGTTCAACTTTCTGTCAATGTAATGATATATCCCTACGACAGGGGATTTTCAATAGCTCTATTGTTATTTGGGGATTGTTTTCAAAAATTGCCTTCATTTGGGGAAAAATCAGAGCTTAAATCCACTTGATATATTTTTTTTTTGAATAAGTGTTTATTAAGTTGGGGATTTTTTCGAAACCCCCCCCCCCTCATTTGTGGAAATAATTTTCGACCATCTGGCATCACTGCATTAAATCTTACCAAATTAAAATATTTTTATTTCTATCAAAATCTTTGTCAAATACACAAATAACTGCATAAGTAAAGATTTACAAGGTGAATTCAAGTCCAGCATATAATCTGATGCATATATGTTACAAATGAAACTGCATAAAGCTTGGGAATCAACAAAAACTGCAACACCTTATACTTCATGAGCAGTGTGCGATTCATGCACTGCTCATCAGTATATGAATTTTATCTTTTCATATTTTTCTGAAGATTAAATTGAAATGCTCTTATTTTTTGTTCTCTCCCATCATAACAAATAAAGTTTAAATGTGTTTTGATTTAATTATTTCAATAATGCAAGGGTAGTTCAGTTTGCATTAAAATGTATCTCAGGTTCAGCAATTTTTGATAGAAAAGAATGTTTCAGTGCATTCTGTAACACATAAATCAGAGGTTCCTTTTTTTAATACAGTATGGAACTGTTTATCCGGAATTATATTTTCAAACAATTAACTTCTAATGTACATAAAAAAAAAAAAACTTACAGAAGTTTATTTATTTATTTTTTAATAATAATCAGGGGTCGATCCAGGTTTTAATTTTTGGGTCCCTTTTTTGTGAAAAAGTAAAATATTGTATAAAATCTTCCATTTTTACAATCACTGCATATGTTTAATACTCGTATCGAGCTAATAGAGTTTCGTAACACCAAAAACATGAAAGCATTTAATAAAGGGATCATTTTTATAAAACAAAATCTTGTGAAGGGGCTTATTTTATAAACTTGAATTTTGTGAAGGGTCCCTTTTTGTGGATTTGAATTTTGTGAAGGTCCCTTTTTGTGGATTTGAATTTTGTGAAGGTCTCTTTTTATAAATTTGAATTTTGTGAAGGTCTCTTTTTATAAATTTGAATTTTGTGAAGGGGTCTGAAAAGGGACCCAAATTTTGCCTGGATCGACCCCTGATAATGGTTTAGCATGGTAATATGAAACAATTAAATAAATATTTAATAAATAATAGTAATTCCATTTAATTGTTATATTCAGAAGTAGTATTTGTTTATTTTGTAAGTACAGTGTAAACTGAAAAGATTGCTTTTAGTTCTGAAAAACATGGATAGATGGCGCCACAATATGATATAAAACTGACGATTTTACTTATCTGGAAAGGATTGGGTGAAATGGTGATAATTGGTCCTTTTCTGAATTTATTTATTTCTTGGGGGTGGGGAGGTGACAAATAAAATCAAGTAACTTAACATTTATGAATATTTTGCACTTTCATGGACATTAAAAACGTGAATTTTCATAAGGAATAAAAAGAAAAGCCTTTAAAATCAGGTCTTATTTTTCTAAATCCTTAGTTCAATGTTTTAAATACTTTGGCTAATCACGGTTAAAAACACTTGGATTTGGGCAGATTTTGATTTTTATGTAAGGTTAATAAATTTCAAAGATTTTTTTTTTTCACATTTTAATTATTAATTTATTTTGATTGAAACTTATTTTAATGCTTTTATTTAAAAAAAAAAAATTCAGGTTAATTAAATATTTAAATTTGATTAATTGATAAAAAAGTTAATTTTTTATTTGAAATATTTTAAATGAGAACCATATGCATTCTAAAATTCTGATTAATGAGGGTTGCTTTGATGAGCAACCAGTTATCCAGAATAGTCTTGTGAAGACCATTCCGGATAATTGGTTTCCTACTGTAATACACATTATTGTTCTGTTATGTCCTTGAAAAAGGCCCCAAACAGAATTTTCAATGTCCTCGAAATTTACTCCGATTTGAGGACATGCATTAATTTGTCCTCGTATCAGTGTTTGGAAATAGGGTCACTTTAGATTACATAGGAAAGAGAAATTAATAAATTGACTGATGTGCAGTCTTAAACTTCAGTCAATGCTAAACAGCTTAAATAGAAGGAACTGCTTTTATTCAGAAAATGGGAAGCCAACAAAGTCCTGTTAAAAAAAAACTATTGTATCATGTTCAAACAAAGTTGTTGGTGGATTAGTCAAATTGAAATGTAAATGTGTTCATAGGCATTGTGCATGACCTCTAAAACAAGATCATGGCGATTTTATTTCTTGGAAAAAACTTTCGAGACACTGGACAATTACTTAAGGGCCCGCTACAGGAAGCCGAAGCTAATGTTATTCTATGGAAAATTTTTCTTTACAAATAACTTATTAACTAATACATACTTTTTAATTTTGTTTTCACATTTTGAAAATTCCCAGCTGTTAAATTGACAGACCATTTTTAAAAAATCATTTTTGTATTTTTTATATTTTATTTTGAAGCTGCAAAATATGAATTTTCAATATGTGAAATTTTTTCATTTTGCAATTTCAAAATAAAATATTATTTTCTGAAGGTGAAAACAGAATTTAAAAATATGTATTAGTTAATAAGTTATAAGTAAAGAAAATTTCCCCATAGAATAACATTGGTTCGGGCTTCCGGCGACGGTAAGTGAAGAGGGCTGTTAAGTCAGCATTTTTCCCGGTTGAACTGAAAATCTTTTGACACAATGCTGAAATTTTTAACATTTTATTAGGGCACATTTCACTCATTAGAAATTTTTACATGAGAGTTGAGGGTTTACAATAGGAAAATATATTGAATAGGATTTTCCTACTCTAACAAAAAATTTAAGTGGGGGTTTTCAAACTTAAGCAAGAAATTCCATATTAAAACCCGAATAAACTACTACATCAGAAACGGCAAAAGAAAAATATTTGCTGAAAAATACAGCTGTTTCGGTAGCCCAGGGATGAGATTAGCAAAGATAGAAAATAGCTGAAACTGTATGCAAAGGCAAGACATTGAAATGAAATACCAGAATTTTGATGACAAAATCTATTATATTAGAGTGATAAACATTTATTTTAATCTTCAATGTATTTAAAAAAAAAAAATGCACATCAGAAACATAAAAAAAGCTGAAAAAATTTTTAAAGAGCTGAAAAGCTAAATGTACAAAAAAGCTGAAAAATCTCATCCCTGGTAGCCTTAAGCGTACCATCTTCTGTGCAAAAAGAATTCTGAATCTGGAGAAGTGCTCGTATATATAGGAGAGGGACCGAACTGACTTAGTAGTTTATTCGGGTTTCAATATTCCAACGTCAAGTCTCCTGCTATTAAGAAATTCCGTAGTTTACATTTTGCAGATATGCATATCATACTTTTTTTCTTAAACAAGTAAATGTTAAATAAATGTCAAGTTAATAAAAGTTTAATAACTTTTCTTCCCCCTCTTCTATTTTGTGGTTAAGAAGTGATGCTACTTTAACAGGGTTCATACTAAAATATGGGAAAAAAATTCCCTGAGTTCCCAGACAAGTTTCAAGAAAATATTAGCGACATATTACAAGAAACACTCTTCTAGACATGACAAAATACAGCTATTTCCACTCTATGATATCATATTACTGCCGATCATGATAGAAATCATTATTTACATGCATATTTTCACAATACTTAATCATTTAAATTTTGATACGAAGCTAAACAAGAAAAACATAACTTGAGAGAAAAAAAAAATTTGTTTTTCCAGGTTTTATAACTGATTTTCCCTGAGTTTTAATGAAAATTTTAATTTTCCCTGACTTTTTTTAGCAAATTCCAAATTCCCTGAGGAGTATGAACCCTGTTTAATGTTTGGAACCTAAATTTTTATCAGAAATACAGAAGGAATTGCTCCAGTTCTTATATCTCAATTTTTTTCAAAATTTATTTTTAATCTGATTTTGAGTACTCAAAGATGTGGATGTTGTGTTATAGGGGCAAGGGGGGGGGGGCACTTTCCCCTTCCTGTAAAATTATAATTGGTAAAAAATAAATATTTTAAAACAATAACACTATGTCATTAAAATTTGGACAATTATCTAAATTGCAAATAACATTTACATCACAGAGCCAATTAGAGACAAACTGCCCATATTTGTTGTAACATTTTCCTTAGAGTAAAGTTCGAGTCGACAAAGATTTTTTTGGATTTGGGTTGGATCAAGCAGTATAAGTTTTCATAAATTAAATGCAAAAGAAGTTGGTCCTTATATTCCGACTTGCTTAATCTGAGTCAATCAAGCATTTAGTCAATTTGAATTTCTAAAATATACCAAAACTTTTCAGTTTGCCCTTCCTAAAAAATTTTCTGCTAACATCACTGTTTAAAAGAGCGCTCGACAGAAATGCAGTATCGGGAATAACCAAAATTTCATATATTCTCTTAACAAAACTTTAGAACTAAGAATTGATTTTAAATAACTTTGGAAATTAAAAACAGAGGATCACAGGCTTTAAAGCAATTAATATATCATCCAATACAACTATTAACACAGTGTTGTAAAAGCATAAAAACATTCGACTACTATGCTTCCAAAGGCATGGAAAAATTAGCGTTGTCCTTCAGCAAAGTGCAGTTGCTAAGAAGAAAGTCACGTGGTTGTCAGAACTCTATTCTTTATATTAAATCAGAAGTTTATACAAAGTTAGAGTTACAAAAAATGATTAGAGTTATTTTACTATAAATTATAAACAATTTATAAAGACTTTTTTTTTTTTTTTTTTTTTTTTTGGGGGGGGGGGGGGGGGGAAGGGGTAAGTGATTGTTTAAAAAGTTTCTTATTTTTTGTTGGAAGGCAAGATTCTGTGTGATGGAAAAGCTTAGAAAGAACATAAACATACAAAAATTGCATTTTTATTGAACTCATATGCTAGAAAATGGAATGCACCAAAGTGACATTAACTTAGAATTCTTCATCGCCTTCATCTTCAGCACCATCAGCAGAATCAATTCCAACTTCTTCATAGTCTTTTTCAAGAGCAGCCAGATCTTCTCTTGCCTCGGAGAACTCACCTTCTTCCATACCCTCACCGACATACCAGTGGACGAAAGCTCGCTTGGCATACATCAGATCAAATTTGTGGTCTAGACGGGCCCAAGCCTCTGCAATAGCAGTTGTGTTAGATAACATGCAAACAGCACGCTGCACCTTGGCAAGATCACCACCCGGAACAACTGTTGGAGGCTGATAATTTATTCCAACCTAAAATAAACAGTTTGATTTTAATCATGCATCACATACCAGCATTTATAGATAACATATCCAAGGATGAAACTTTTCAGGGACTATCCCTGAATTCAGGGTTTGTGAACATTTTACTGTATCTAAATTTTTAATAGAAATTTTTAATTTTGAATGCTTAATTTGGCCTTATAATGCATTAAGAACTCCATTTAATATAGGTATAAATAAGTATTTTTAATAATAATCATATGACATGTCATTAATAAGTCTTACTTCGCCATTTATCATGCATGCAAATCATAGTTTTCAGAATTTCTGTATGTTAGGTCATTTCACCCCTGCATATGACTATGCACACAAATGGATAACTGAGAGTGAATTTATGTATGATAAAGCCCAGTAGCAGAAATAGTGCAGCATGGCAGATTGCAGGGGTGATACTACCTAACAGGGTTTAACCTGGCAAAAAAGTTTCTTTAGAATTTTAGCTAAAACATATAAGCAGTATTTTAGCTTTTTCGAAAATTAATTCTTTGAATAGTATCGATTTCTTTTTCTCAACTTGGTTATCCTCACTTTTGTTTTCTGTTTGTTTTGTTCACAGACGATTTTAACCAAGCATATATTGCGATTTAAGAAAAATGAATCAGCAAAATTTTGTTTCGATTTCAACAAACGCAATACTAGCACTGAGAATACATCTATGAAGCAAATTCTTAATTATGCTTTTAAATATTTTTGCATTTAAATTCAACTATTAAAAGTCAAAATTAAATCCTAAATAGATAATGATTCCCAATATTTTCAGTGATTTTGTAATTTCCGTCCATGAATATTTGTATAAAAACTAGAGGTAGTTATATAAAGATATTTTATGAAGTAATCTAGTTTTAGCTTTTTAGCGAAATTCTTACTGACATAGTTTAGCAAAATACAGTATCTTTTAGCAAAATGCTAAAAAAACTAATGGCAGTTTAAACCCTGCTACCTAACATGCAAAAACCCTGAAAACTGCTACTTGCATGCAGATAGGGTAGACTTATATTAATGATATATCACATGGTTACTTTTAATAAGTGATAGATTGATAGTTCTCAATATATTATAAGGCAAATTAAACATTCAAAATGAGAAATTTCTATAAATAATTTAATATGAAATTCAGAGATAGCAAAATTTTTAAAAACTCCGAATTAAGGAGTAGCCCCTGAAAAGTTTCATCGTGAGATTGTTTAAAACTCTGCAGATTAATTTAACATCTTGGAAAATTAGGAAAACATAGTACCTGTAAATTAAGAAAATATTGATTTTATTTACAATCTAAAGCGTTAGTCTAAAAATTGTCTCCATTCAATTTTAAAACCACTATAAAACATATATATTTTTAATGAAAAAATTAAGTTAATTTTATAATGAAAATTTTATAAAAAGGCAAACATATTTTCTTTTCTTCCGGTGAACTTGTGGTGAAGATTTAAAATAGAAAATATGTATGCTAAATGTATTTTTATTCATAAAATTAACTATAAAACAGTGAAAAACTTATGATTATATATTCATAAATATAATAATAAGAATCAGTTATTGATCTGATAACATTTTATTATTATCAAAAAGCTCGATATTTGTTTTCTTAGCTACCTTAATCTGTGTTTTCTTAAAATCAGAAGTAATTTATTAATTTTAGATGTTTTAACCAAAGATGTCAGATTAGAAATTTCTTGAATTCTGTCGCGGGCTGCAGAACCTTACACGGCAGGCCACATATGGCCCGCGGGCTGGCCAGTCCTGCACTAAATGATCATGGACTTTTTTTTTTTTTTTACATCTGGACAAAATGGTATTTAACGAAGATTTTTAGACATACTTTCAAGTGATGAATTAGTCACGAGAGCAAATGTAATTAGTGGACAAACCATAAATTAATATTTTTGATTATCCTGTATCAAAAAAAAAAAAAAAAAAAAAATGCAAAGGACTTGTAACTTAAGCCTGATTTCATTTACTATTTACAATATTTGTATGCTTTTTTTTTTTTTTTTGTAGGAATATCAGCTAAAAGGTAGATATGGAACTCATGTCAAAAGTTCCTTTGAACTGAAAAAATAAAGTTACTGCCAAAAGAATGAGCTAAACTTTATGCTTTTATAACAGTTGTGGATTTGTAAAGGTTCAGTACATTAAATTATGTACTTTGAGTCATTTGTAACTTTTTATAAACACAGGGTAATTTAAAGTATTTGTTTTTCTTCAATTTCTGGTTGGTAGTGTAATTGCACATGTGATTCAATCTTCATAAAGTATTTTACATATCGATTTCATCCAATACTTTAAATAGAAAAAATGTCAAAATAAAAAATATTTATCATATGATCTTGATCACCCACTATAACATGGAGAGAAAAATAACTTCAAACCTGAATCGAGAAAAAAATTTCTGAAGTAATAAAAATCTGCATAGATTTATTGATGTAAGATATCAATATTAAAGCATTACCTTAAATCCAGTAGGGCACCAGTCCACAAACTGAATAGTTCGTTTGGTTTTGATGGCAGCAATAGCAGCATTGACATCTTTTGGTACCACGTCACCTCTGTAGAGAAGACAGCACGCCATGTATTTGCCATGTCTAGGATCACATTTTACCATCTGATTAGCTGGTTCGAAACAAGCATTTGTGATTTCAGCAACAGTGAGTTGTTCGTGGTATGCTTTTTCAGCAGAGATCACAGGAGCATAGGTGACCAGAGGGAAATGAATACGGGGATAGGGGACAAGATTTGTCTGAAACTCAGTGAGATCGACATTCAAAGCACCATCGAAGCGAAGAGAGGCCGTGATGGAAGATACAATCTGACCAATTAATCTGTTCAAGTTGGTATAGGTAGGCCTTTCAATGTCCAGATTCCTTCGGCAAATATCATAAATTGCTTCATTATCAACCATAAACGCACAATCTGAATGCTCAAGTGTTGTATGTGTGGTTAAAATAGAATTGTATGGTTCTACAACTGCAGTGGAAACCTGCAAAATAGAAAGAGATGTTCAATTTACCGATTACTATAAATTAAAGAACACAAAATTAAAAACCATCCCCTAAATTACGGATTTAGGAATATTTATAACAGATAAGTAATTTTATTCTAAAAATGAAAATACTAAATGTAACATTATATTTACAACTTAATATTTATTAGGAGTAGAGAAACAAGAAGCTGCTCTACATAAAATTTTACATGTTTTAGAGCTTAAAATACTTCTATGAGTTTTTTTTTTTTTTTTTAATTCAATATATTAATGTAGAAAAATCAGATGGCACCACTACACAAAAAGAAGCTATTTTTTGTGTTTTTGTGTTTTTTTTTTTTTTTTTTTTTTACTATTTCAAATAAATAAAATTGTTAATATTATTTGACTAAAAAAAGAATCAATTTATTTCACAATAATCGAAGCTTTTTTTTTTTTTTATTTAACCTCTTTTGATCTAAGGTGTTATACATTTGATTGTTCTCATCAACGAGATATATAAAGTAGAGTGATAAATGGTAACCCTTGAGAAGGTCCAAGATGAGTCATGTGACATGCTCTCCTTGCACCTACGTATTCGGTGGTTCCCTTGGTAACAGCTTATTTTCAGTAAATTTCTATGGCAACGGTTTGGAGATTGTTCTTGGATTAAGTCATAACCGCCAATGTTTTTGTTTACTTATGTAGTTTAGTATTCTTTTGTTCTAAATCATTTTGATTTTACTTCTTTTTCATTTTGTGTAGTTTAACTTTAACTGACAAAATGCTTAAAAATAGTTGAAAAATTATTATTTGTTGTTAAATTTAGCTCTTTAATAGTTAAAATTTTCTTTTATAAACACTTAACCTTTGTTGGGAAACTATGAAAAAAAAAAAAAAAAGGTATTTTATTATTTAAATTTAAATCAAATTGGAGTGTACAGGTTGATATTTTTTATTTATTACTAACTATGTGAAAAATACCAGAGCCGGGAATCGAACCCGGGCCCTCCGCTTAACGCACGGATGCTCTACCACTGAGCTACCCTGGCCGATAACCAGCTAGGCATTTCTCACATAATATACGTTGGCAAAGTCACCGAGTCTGCAAACGCAGATATATCAGGTGAGACAATAATAATCGTAGCACAACTCCATAGACCACGAAATTTCAATTTAGAAATTTTTATTCATGAATTCATCAACCGTGAATATTTATTTAAATCAAATTGGAGTGTACAGGTTGATATTTTTTATTTATTACCAACTATGTGAAAAATACCAGAGCCGGGAATCGAACCCGGGCCCTCCGCTTAACGCACGGATGCTCTACCACTGAGCTACCCTGGCCGATAACCAGCTAGGCATTTCTCACATAATATACGTTGGCAAAGTCACCGAGTCTGCAAACGCAGATATATCAGGTGAGACAATAATAATCGTAGCACAACTCCATAGACCACGAAATTTCAATTTAGAAATTTTTATTCATGAATTCATCAACCGTGAATATTTATTTAAATCAAATTGGAGTGTACAGGTTGATATTTTTTATTTATTACCAACTATGTGAAAAATACCAGAGCCGGGAATCGAACCCGGGCCCTCCGCTTAACGCACGGATGCTCTACCACTGAGCTACCCTGGCCGATAACCAGCTAGGCATTTCTCACATAATATACGTAGGCAAAGTCACCGAGTCTGCAAACGCAGATATATCAGGTGAGACAATAATAATCGTAGCACAACTCCATATAATATATCATATCCATATATCAACTCCATATAATATACTCCATATAAAAATATCAACCTGTACACTCCAATTTGATTTAAATAAATATTCACAGTTGATGAATTCATGAATAAAAATTTCTAAATTGAAATTTCGTGGTCTATGGAGTTGTGCTACGATTATTATTGTCTCACCTGATATATCTGCGTTTGCAGACTCGGTGACTTTGCCAACGTATATTATGTGAGAAATGCCTAGCTGGTTATCGGCCAGGGTAGCTCAGTGGTAGAGCATCCGTGCGTTAAGCGGAGGGCCCGGGTTCGATTCCCGGCTCTGGTATTTTTCACATAGTTGGTAATAAATAAAAAATATCAACCTGTACACTCCAATTTGATTTAAATAAATATTCACGGTTGATGAATTCATGAATAAAAATTTCTAAATTGGTATTTTATTATTTATTAAAATGTGAAATATGTGTAAAATTATTTTAAAAACAATTTATTTCGGTTATAGGACTGTCATGTTACCTAATAATAATGATAATTTGTCGAACTGATATTTTAAATGCCAAAATAGCGATAAAGGGCCAAACACAGCAACCTATTGGAGCATGTCACATGAATCATCTTGAACCACAGAAAGCTAATCCTTCATCCATTGAATCAGCACTCTAATTTATATATCTCGTTGGTTCTCACTAACCAAAAATGAAACTGTTGTCTTTTTCAGGCATGCTATAAAGTAATTTTCATAATTTTCTTATTTTTTATACAAATTTTGATTTGAATATTTTGCAATATATATATATTCTTTTTTTGCATTATCTATTTATAATTTTTTTTAACATTAAATCTTTTACACTGCTATTAATTTGTATGATAATAAAATTACTTGTCAAACTGTTTAAATAATTTAAATTATTTATTATACCTATAGTTATAATTTAAAATCACAAAATTATATAATTTATTCGTTATAGCAAGATAGCGCCACCACACAAAAGGAAACTTTGTGATGTTTTTTATTTATTTTTTTAATATTCCAAATAAATAAAATTGTTAATATTATTTGACTAAAAAAAGAATGATAATTTATTATATGATAATGATGCTTTTTTTTTAAACAAACATTCATATATTATATTTTAGTAACTTAAATGCATCCAAGATCCAAGTTCTGAAAAAAGATCTATAATTTTAATCCAGAATTTTTAAACTCATGTGTCCCAGAGACTCATGATTTTGAAAGTCTAGCAGCATCACTGCTTTAATGAAAAAAATAAATAAATAAAAATAATAATAATAAATAAATATGGATAATTGTTTCAAATATCCACACTTGTAATATTTACACACAAATAATATATATTAGGGATGCACTGAATATCCTTCAAACCAAATAGTAACTATTCAGCCAAATACAGAATATTCAGCTAACTGATTTACTCTTATATTCAGGTGTAAAGCATATAATTGTTTTACGAAACTTTTTAGGAATCCCATTTACATTTAGTAATACTTTATTAGTTATAAAAAATATTTTATATATATATATATAACTATCCAGAAACAGTTTATATAATGTAGAAAAATATTAGGAAAAATTACTATACATAAGTAGTGGTGTAATGCTGTATTCACAGTCAGAAAATTAGCTGTTAGGCTTTTTAAAATAATAATACAATTTCTTAAAATAACAATATCTTGTATTTCAAATTCCCTGAATTCCAAGTACTGTCCTAGCAATTAACAACAATACAAACAATTACAAATGAAATCACATACCTGAGGGGCTGGATAAATGGCAAATTCAAGTTTTGATTTTTTTCCGTAATCAACAGACAGCCTTTCCATTAAAAGTGAAGTGAAACCTGATCCAGTTCCTCCACCAAAGCTATGAAAGATGAGAAAACCCTGAAGTCCTGTACACTGGTCAGCTAGCTTCCTAATCCGATCCAGAACAAGATCAACAATTTCTTTGCCAATTGTATAGTGGCCTCTTGCATAGTTGTTAGCAGCATCTTCTTTACCAGTAATCAGTTGTTCAGGATGGAAAAGTTGCCTGTAAGTACCTGTACGGACTTCATCAACGACAGTCGGTTCTAAATCAATATAAACTGCTCGGGGCACATGTTTACCTGCCCCAGTTTCGCTGAAAAAGGTATTGAAGGAATCATCGCCACCTCCAATGGTTTTATCACTTGGCATTTGTCCATCTGGCTGAATACCATGTTCAAGACAGTAAAGTTCCCAGCAGGCGTTGCCAATCTGAACACCAGCTTGACCAACATGGACACTGATACATTCACGCATGATTACTATTCAATACCTGGATAGATAAAATTTCATTTACAATATATTTTACAGATTAAAAAAAAAAAGTCAAAATGATAAAAACATACAGTCGTTAAAAAAAGTATCCGAACACAAGCAAAAATTTCTATATAAAAAAAGTAGAGTTAATACTGTTTTGTTAAATAAATCCTTGTCAAATCATGTTCTTAGTGACTGTACTACGTAATTCTACTGCAATTATTATACACAGCAGTTATCCCAGTAATAATAAATTATTACTTAATTTTAATATACATATACTGAGAATACTTTTTTTCTTACCACACACCTATTACTGCCATCAGTACAAAAAATGAAGTCCTCATTAAAAAATCATAAGCACACTTATTTTACTAACTTTAGAATTAACCCCTTGAACTAATATGACGAGTCCAGCTCGTCATGAATTTCCAGACACTAATTATGTTCTTATATGTATATATAACAATAAACATTCATATAAATGTGTGAAACAAATATTTTTAATAATAGCAAATTATTTGAGCAACAACACCGTAAGTTTCTATATCAATCCCTCCTCTTAAAACTAAGAAAATTAAATTGTCTGCATGAGCAGTGCTGACTGAAAATAAATTGCAGTTCAAGGGGTTAATATTTCACCTTACACCACAACACTATAAAAAGATTACTTTCTATGGTATAATTGTAATGGTATTTTGTAAAATATATACACAGTCTTTTGACTACGAAAAAGAAGATAATTCAATGTCACGACATACAGTCAATAAGTAATTGTAAAAGTATGCTCATAAAAACTGAAATACATATATTTTTTCCTTTTTAAGGATGAAATTCTTAACTAACTTAGGAGCATTAAAATACCTTTTATTTCTGAGTTTAAAGGGAAGAAAAAAAAAAAAAAAAAAAAAAAAGTTCTGGAACATAAAATATTAAAAACGTCAAAAATTAATAATTCGAAAACGAGAATTTATTTAACTATTCTGGACTTTCTGTATGTGAAAATGAAATTTAATAAAATACATTAGATATTGAGTAATTGTGGAAAGCAAAATTGAATAGTATTGATGCTACTTTTTCTGGTTGTGAAAGTGATTAGAGATTTATTCAATTGTTACGAATTCTAACATAAAATTTCATAGGAAAAATTATTAATACAATTAGGGTTAATGTTACATAATTACATCAACGTGCCATTTTCCCGCCACACCCAGTAACAGAAAACTGACAGTCATCGAGTCATACAAACGTAGAAATAGTTATAATGCCGAAACTTTAAACCTAATATATAAAGAGAATCCTTATTTGAAATTAAAAAGGTACAAACATAATTATTACTGAAATCGTATAATTCCATAAATTAAACTGGGGTGGAGGGGTAAATGTCTTATAGAGTATAGCAAGCAGTAACACAAGCTTTAAAATCACATTTTATGGAAAGTTGAAATAAAAATTTAAATTAAAACATCAAAATACTAAGTTACTTTCCAACTTACTTGAATAAATAAGATTACTTTAAAATAAAATGTAGAGGTTTACACACGAGAAGTGCAACGATCTCGATCGCAAACCAAGCTGAAAGATGATAAACGGAAACGAAACTGAAACGTCACTTGTGACTTGTCACGTGGTTTTGGTCAAGTCATTTCACTTCACTAGCTATTCTGGTTATTCAACTTACGGTTACATCCAGACTGCAACGCTCGCAAGCGAGTGATCACAAATCCGAAATTTGTGATCGCCAAGAATGTTTCATTCCAAACGCAACAATTTCAGTCGCTCACAAATGACGACGGCTGATCGCAAGTTTGTGATTTCCGGTTTCCAATACATCGATTATTTTAAACGATAAACCGTAATGATTGGCTAGAGAGAAACATGTGACCTAGCATATGCTTGCGTTTTTGTTTATATTTATTTATTAACGTATCCGTAATTAAAAATAGAGAAATGTTTAAATGTAATTGTTTGCCTGGAAATGTCTCTCCTGTGTATTATGAGAGGGAGATATAATAAAAAATAAAAGGATATTCACACTTATATATGAAGTTTAATGCAGTTTATGTTTAAAAAAAAATTAGTTGAACTTTTTTTGTTATAGGGTGTTTACATGCAGCTTTTTAAAACTTAGTTTAGAAATATTAATGTATTTGTATCTTTTATATTTTTAGCGTCAGAAACGTTATGTATACGCATCAACTAATCTAACATTTAATCCATATTTTAGGCATTTATTTAAAAAATTCTAAAGTTATATTTGCATAGTACATGAAAACTAGCATTTATTTTATTTGTTTAGTAGGTAATTTTCAACAATTAGAAGCTTATAAAGCTTTTGTAAATTGATTTAATTTTGGATAAACTGTCAGGCTCTTTCATATTATTTAATGACTAGGGACAAATGATACATTGCTTAATTATTTAAAAAAAAAAAAAAAATAAGGTTTATTATTATCAGTATTTTTCTATCTTGCTGGTGCAAATCTCACCATACGAAAATGTTAATAATGTTGCAAATCTTGCCAAGCAAATTTTATTGATGACAACACACAGTTTACGTATAAAAAAATTTTAATAAATGTTAGTTCTAAGAATTTTTTTGCACAAGAAGTAATTTTAGGCTAAATGTGTTTTGCTTGAAATAAACTGACAGATTCTTCCTCTGTTCAGGCAAATCCCAAATTTTTATTGATTTTGGTTTCTCATCCATTTTTGATGTATTAGGAAAAAGATGTGACTAATAAGAAATGAATGCAGCTTGTTTTAAAAATGTGGCGGTAAAGAGTTACCAGTAAGGATATTCCATTTGGTGTTGGTAGTATCTATTTTGGCGACTTTATAGAGCTGTACTTTACTATCATTCATTATGATAGGCAAATATCCATTTTCCTTCATTATGATTATTACATCATTAGTTATATAGTAAAGATATGGAAGCACTTGGATGCAGACAGCAGTAAATTTTGTTTGTGTAAATAGGGTAATGTGGAGGTATTTGAGTTAATAAAATTTAACACGTTCATCTAGGTGTCTTCCAGATATGGGTGACGCTCTTCTCGTTCAAGTTAACACAAGATCTTGGGCATCGGGACAATGAAGCAAGGGGGGCACTTGCCTCTCCCTGGAAAATTCTAATAAGCATTTTTTTCTTTAACTTTAAAACTATGCTATCAGAATTTAATTTTAAAAAAATATTTTTTCAGGTTGTGCCCCCCCCCCCCTGGAATTTTTTCTGGTGACGCCACTGCATGAGAGTAATTGTGTCATTTTTTATAACGCTAGTAGTCGCATGTCGGTCTATTCCCCGCTGTTGTTCAGTATAAAGGGAAAGCCGAAAGAAAGCCAGTAGAGAAAGATGAGCTGCCTTTAATTCATGCAAAACTTTTCCCGCAAACCTCTAACCTTTCTGAAAAACTAGAAGTAGGGGAAAAAATAATCAACGTTAATAGTCGCATCGCAGTCAAATACCGATTTTAGAAGTAAAATGTTTTTAACTGCTCAAAAAATATCAAGAATGACTTAAAAACAGACTATGTTAGAGAACATCCACTCAAGGTTAGTTACACAGAATTTTCTTACTTTATTTTTAAGGGGTGATCTGTTGGGGAAATTTATAATCAGTGGGCGGCAAATAGACCGATATGTGACTACTAATGCATTAATAGGATTTTTAAAAGGAAATTAATGGAATAAGCACTGAAATATAAATAAAGGATATACAACATAAAAATACTAAAAATATACACATTATGCTGTACTTTTTATTAATTTATATTTAGGAAAACATTACATTATACTATATCACATACTATATCATATCGTTAAAACACTCTAAGCACATTTGAGGTGATTCTGGACAATAGAAACAATAGGTTGCATATACAGTGTTTCTTTTACATTTTTCTTTGCTTCTTGGCATTTGGCAGTTTGCTTCCTCTTCTGGTAACGAAGCACACACATACATACTTCTTAAAGGCTTGCTTTGCTGATTCTTACAAATCTATGAAGGGTGGGACACTTCCTTGTTTTACTCCTATTATTGTCGGGCATAGCGTTTTCTGAGGACAACTATTTGATAAAAAAAAGTTTCTGGAATTTTCTAATTTCTATTTTTTCATTTGTGGCTCTCTGGTACATGTCATCTCCGACGATCGGATTTGTGCCCAGTGAGAAGCTCAGCTGAATCATGCTGGGCAATGAACGTGTTAATAACGCTATGAGTCTGACTGAGGTACCTTTAATGATGACCTTTTTTAAGGGATTCTAGCTCAAGTTGTGTAAGTTTCAGACCGCATTGAAAATTCTAAATGGCTAGGCCATTGAGCACAACCTGGGCTCGAACCCTATAACATTCAATTCAAAGTTAGAATAAACTAATTATAAAACAAACAAAATCCTAACTAGGTAGAACAAGCGGGCAATGTTTTTTTAAAGTGGTTTGTTTTGTTTAGTTATAAGCTTCATTACTAATGAATATTAAAATTTATAAACTTAAACCCATAATTTAAAAAAAAAGAAAGCTTTCACAATTTTTTCTATGTCAATATTATAGTTAACAGGCAAAAATTGGGACCTATTTGCACAGCGCGCATATCCCCTAACCTGTGCTGCCGAAGGCAGTGGGGACTCGGTCTAACTTTTTACTCGATGATAAAGGATTATTTTTGTTTTCTTAAAAATAAAAGTTTGACTTGAGAAAGAACACATGCACGTGCAGCACACATGGGTCTGCACTGCCGAAGGCAGTGGGGACCCGGTTTGAGTTTTTACCCGATGATAAATGAATTTTGAGAAATCATAAGGAGGGTGAAGGAATATGCACGCGCTGCGCATGGGTCTACGCAACTACAGCGTCTAGAATAAAGTGTGGAAAGTGGTGAATAAAATTGTACTAAAAAAATTAAGCCTGTCACCAGACGTCATTGTAATCGAAGCTAGTGTCATGACAACAAAACCGAGACTCCCTATGGGTTAATTGTATGCTTAGATCATGTGATTAAACTGACGAAACTGGGAAAAGCCAATCAGGTCTTCGATTTGAGCAATAGCTTCGATCACAGCGACATCTGGGTAAGCTTAATTTTTGTAGCATCATTTTAACATTACGGTTATAGGCGATTGCCACACTGTTTATTCTGGACGCTGTAACGCAGCCGAAGGCAATTTGGACCCAGTGTGAGTTTTTACCCAAAGCTGAATGATTTTTTTTTTTTGCAATTCTCTTTCTTAAGAATGAAATTTATGAGTAATAATAAATATGGAATTTTGAAAAATCATAAGGATGGTAAAAGAATATGTGCGTGCAGCGCACGGGTCTACTCTGTCGAAGACAGTGGGGACTCTGTTTCAGTTTTTACCCGATCACGATTTTTTTTTTTCTTTTCTTAAGAGTAATGTTGATGAGTGATAAGATGCAATTTTGAGAATTCATTCATTATAGCGATTCATTTAAAAATACTGACCCGCTAGCGGGCGAAGCTCGCTAGTGTCAGATATAAAATCCATTTCGCAAATCAGGATTACAATATTTTCTTATACATTGTATAAGGAAGTAAAAAGAGATTGTTTTTAGTAAAATTTTAACGTATTTCAAATGCTATTTTAATTATGTTTTCGATGCATTAGGTAGTCAAACCTTATTAACATGAACTGTTTCCACTATCCCCACCAAAATGAAGTTTGGTTATTGATAGTATGAAAAAAAATTTTTTCCTCTCGAGATTCACGTTAACAAATTTCAGTTGTATTAGGGTATTATGCATTTTAAAAAAGTTTTTTTTTTCTTTTAATGTTATGATTGATCGACTATTTTGATGCATTTTCAGAACATCAATAAATCGGTAATCAGGCAACAACTGTTTCCTGCTGATGCTTCAGTGTAAAATTAATCGTGACACAAATCTGATAGACCATGTAATAGGTATAATATTACAGGATTATCGTTTATGATTTAAATTTAAATACCTTATATTTATCCTTTCTTTAAACAGATATATTTCGACATGCTTATTGCAGCCCTCTTCAGCGTCGAAATGACTTCTATGATTTAAATTTAAATACCTTATATTTATCCTTTCTTTAAACGGATATATTTCGGCATGCTTATCGCAGCCCTCATCAGCGTCGAAATGACGCTGAAGAGGGCTGCGATAAACATGACGAAATATATTCATTTAAAGAAAGGATAAATATAAGGTATTTAAATCATAGACCATGTAACTTTTACTTAGAAATATCATTCATGACCTATGAATATTTATTTAGAGAAATGGAAGTGTAAGGTTGAATTTTTTTGTACAAACTATGTGAAAAATATCCAAGCTGGGAATCAAACTCGAGCACCCCACTTACAGTGCAGATGTTCTACCACTGAGCCACCTTGGCTGATTATCAACTCGGCATTTCCCACATGACATCTGTTGGCAATGTCACTGTATTTGCAAATGCAGATTTAACGGGTAAACATATAAAGTTTAATGATAGCACAACTTTGATAGACCCTGTAATCTTTACTTAAATCATTCATGAACGATGATTTATTTAGAGAAATTTGAGTGTAAGATTGAATTTTGTATACCAACTACGTGAAAAAGGCCAGAGCTGGGAGCTGAAATCGAGCACTCCGCTTATTATGTATCCCTGAGCTACCCTGTCAGATACCAGCTCAGCATTTCCCATATAATATCTGTTTAAGTACCCGAGTTAAATTCTCAGCTCTGTCGTTTTTCATATAGTTGGTATAAAAAAATTATCCTGACATGTTAATGGATATTATGTAGGAAATTCGAAGTTGATAATCAGAGAGTCAGTTGCTGACAAGAAGCTGAACTCGTTATTCTATGGGGAAATTTGTTTCTATAATTCCTCATTGCTTAATGCATTTATTAATTATGTATTCATGTTGTGAAAATCTATAACCGTTCAATTAGTATTACTTTTTAAAAAATTAATGTTTCACTTTTGAGTTTAAAAAACAAAAAATATTTAAATGTATTTTTAAGCTGAATAAAATGTTAGAAATTGCGAAAACAAGTAGTAGTATGGTTCTGAATTTTCTGAAGGTGAAAACAGAATTTAAGGTAAAAAAAAAAAAAATAATAATAATCATGTTAACAAAACATGATCCTTCGTCAGGCGAATAAAGTAGGCATGAGTGTTTGTTTGCAGCACTCATGCCTACTTTGTACGCTTGGCAAAAGATCCTGTTTTCTTTCAACCCAAAACAATTTTTGTGAATGAAAGCGTTTTATGGTGTAAAATCAAAGTTTTGTATGTATTACTTTTTAACGTCAGTTTTGTGGTACAATAAGGTTTTTTGTTTCTTGGAAAAGATACTAAAAGCTCTCATTTGAAGATATATGTCAAGTATAAAAATATAGATACAATGGTTTTGTATGTTCACTTTTTTGTAATATTATGGATTACGTAGAAAATTATAATTGTAACATTTATATAGTTCATAAATTTTAGGCTAATTTAACCTTTTTACAGGCCAACGTTCCCAATTTGGAACATCAAATTAAAACTTATAGCACACATATTTAAAAGATGACTTGATTTTTTAAAAAAACAGAAGGAACATTTTTATCATTAGTTAGTAACTGTACAAAAAATCTTAAAAATCATCATTTTCATATTTCTTTTATCAAGTTATTTAAATATTCTTATTGTAAATAACTGCTACCACATTTAACTGTAACTGTCTGATTAGTCAATTTTTTTATTTATGGTACATATTTATAGTTGAAAAAGTACAAGCCACATTCTTTCTCTATTAGTGCTGTAATTATGTTTTGAAAAATAAAATATTTTATCAAAGAATAATGCATATGTATAATTAATAGCTGCAGCTATTTCATTGTATTTAAATTCAATATTAGCTGTTAGTAAGCTTTAAATTTAAAATTTTGCTATTAAATATATTAATGTTTCTCTTTCAGGCTACAATGCTTTAATTCAAGGCTAATTGGTTATTGCTTGATGCTTGTGTGTTGTATTCAATTGACTATATCAAGTTATTTAGTTAAAATGAATGTAGTATATGAAGAAAAAATAGATCTAGCAGCAGTGAATTCAAACACAGCAAAAAAGAAATAATAATAATAATTAAAAAAAAAAAAAAAAATGGAGTGAAGAAAGTGTATTGAAGGGGAAGGAAAAAAGTCTATTTATTGTGTAATCATGTAACCATAAACAAAGTAACAGGAAGGGGAGGGAGAGCAGCATATCTCCCCCTCCTCCTCCATTTTTAATGGATAAGATTTTGTAATTTATAGTGTTTAATCATAAAGTTTTCATTTAAAGCTTACAAACAGTTAAATACTGAATTTAAATGTAATGAACCAGCTACAGATATAAATTATGCACATGTATAGTTATTTGACAGTAAAATATTTTTATTCTCCAAAACTCATTTTCAACACTAACAATGAAGTTGTATATTTTCAGCTATAGAGTTTTATATATAATAAAATAAATAATTGACTAATCAGACTTTTACAATCAAATGCAATAACTGTTATTTACAATAAAAAGTATATTTAAGGTTTACTACACCGAATTATAAAGTTTTACGAAATATTGCGGCCACATCATCTTCTTCTTATTTTTTTTCGCCTAAACAGAATAAATAGATAATGGAATAAATAATTGACTAATCGGGCTTTTATTTACAACGAGAAGAATATTTATCCAAATGATATCATACCAGATTGTAAAGTTTTAACGAATATCATAGTCATCTCATTAAATAATAGAACATATTATTCTATATTGTAAATAAACAATTACAGAAACATGACATATTACGTTTAATTTACATTAAATAAGCCTAACATTTATAAAATATACAAATGTTACAATTATAATTTTCTGCATAATCCATAATAATATTTCAATATTAAACATTTAATCTTACATGAATATACAAAACCATAACGTAACATATTTTACACTTACATTTATCTTCCAATTCCAATGAGAGCTTTAAGTATAATTTCCGAGTAAAGAAGAGTTTCACTAAGTTGGATAGTATTTAATTCCTATTGTAGATTAATGAAATATTATAATATTTGTTTCGGATTATGTATTATCATTTCAAGAATGATTATTACAACAGACAAATTATATCCTTGTCTGTGACTATTACTTTCTTCGATATCACTAGACAACAGCGGCCATGTTTTTTGAGGCGATAGTACACCTGCGATCGAGTTGTGAGAGCTCCGAGGCAGTCACAAATTTCCCTCTCATCGCTCACAACTTTGCGATCAGTTTTGCAAACAAATGTTGCGTTTGGATTGAAACACAGCCAGATTTGTGATTGTTTACCTATTTGTGATCACAATGTTACAGTCTGGATGTAACTGTTATCGATTGCAATTTCAAAATATGATGCATTTCTAATCCATGGAGGTAGAAAGTGAAGCTCTGTATTTCTAGCAGACGATAATGAATGATTTGTCTCTTTAAAAATGGCAACTCTTCAAGTTGTTTTGTAGTGTTTTTTTGAAATTCTGTTTTTGGTGAAATATCGGTGAGGGAAGGTGGTAGGTAGGTGGTTGTTCCTGCAGCTATCTCCCTCTCAACTTGTCTTGCTCTTCTGTTTTGATAGGCGTATGCTTTCGCATGCGTTCGGATAGCTTTCATTCGACTTTCCTCGCTTCTTTCTGTTGAGTTTTGTCACCGAACTAAGTTTTTCGGTAAGTTTTAGTTTGCTTTTTTCCCCTAGTAGGGTTTTTTTTTTCTCCCAGTTCTGATATTTTATAGTTTGTTTATTTCTGTCATACGTACAGTGTACCCTGTTTTTGTCTATGGCAGAAAGGCGGTCACAGGTTGGGTCGCCTAGCTCGCCGCATTTCTTTACTAATGAAAATAAGTTATCTGAGTCGTTAAACATTGCTGTCAACGATGGTGTTGACATTATTTCCTTGATAATCTCTGCCAAAAACGGCGCTTTACCGCAAACGCACCCAAAAGCTCTAAAAGAAGAACTGGCAAAAACTGTCACCAATTACAATGAGATTGATAGCTTACGTCTCACGCGGCATAATAAACTGTACATTACCACAAAATACGTTCAGGTAGCCCAACAAATATTAAGCATAGAATCATTGCTGGGTGTACCAGTTGACACATTCATTCAGAGGGAAACAATCTCTACCAGATTTCTCCTTCATAATATCGATACTTCTGTATCCTGTGCTGACATAGCGGAAGAGCTGAGTTACCAAGGCCTACATATATTGGAGGCGAGAAGATTTATACGTAAAGCTCAGGGCACGGATCAACCTACTTTGACTGTACTCGTAACAATCTTAGGCACGACCTTACCAGCAAACGTAAAACTTTGGTATCAAATATACCGGATTTCTTTGTTTTATGATAAACCACGCCCATGTAGTAACTGCCACAGATTTAATCATACTCTTCGATCGTGCCGAAACAATAAGATATGTATCCAATGCGCTGAATCGCACACAGAACCCTGCTCTTGTCCCACACCTAAATGCATTAACTGCAGTGGCAATCACGCTGCAAATGACAAAAACTGTCCAGTCTACCAACGCGAGTTACGTATCCAAAAGTACCGTGCCACCCACCATCTCACGATTGCCGACGCGAGACGACGATTTGCAGAAAACGAAACCACCTCAACGAAATCATATGCCAATGCCGCTAGCTTTTCCTCCCCATCTGTTGTTACCAAAACTGAGCTGGAAGAGGCCATGCAGAGCCTCTCTACCCACTTTACCTCCCTCATGCAAGCTATGGTTACCGAACTACAAAAATCTCTTCAAAGCTTTGTTGAGACGACCATACAGCCGCTCATTGGCTGTATCCAAGACTTACAAGTTAACATCCAGGACTTACAAGTTAAACGTTCCCCAAAACTCCCTACTGCCCTTTCAGATGCTGTTGCACAACGACTCAAAAAAGCTCGTACAGACCCTGTCATCACCAACTCGGATTCTCTCAACATGGATACCTCATCACCAGTTGCTCTGGAGCCTCCTGGCCCCCGCCCTCCTCCTGAACCACCGCATGCTGTCTAGATCCTGTGCCGTCGCTCTCATGTTTTCTGATCTCTGGCTGTTTTTGGGGGTAAGTCCTGATTGTTTTCTGCTGTTATTTGTTTTTTTTGTCATGTCTCCTGAGTTATTTTTGCTCCAGTGGAATTGCAGAAGTTTCCGTGCCAACGGCCATTGGCTACTAAACTCCCCCTCCCTTCACGCCCGTATTTTGTGTCTGCAAGAGACGTTTCTTTCCCCCTCTGATATTGTCTCCCTCCCTGGTATGATCTGCTACAGGGCTGATAGGTTATCTGCTCGGGGCGGTGGTCTGTTGACTGCTGTTCATTCTTCTCTTCCGTCCACAAGGTTTTCTCTCCCTACTTGCCCTCTCCAGGACTTTGAAGCCCTTGGCATTAAGGTCTTTTTTGATCATTCTTGGTCTATTATTATTAACATTTACTCCCCCTCCGGTGCCCTCCCTGAGGGGTGGCTTTCTGAGATTGTTTCCGCCAGTGACTCCCCCCTCCTTATTCTTGGAGATTTCAACATCAATGCCTGTGTCCGGTCTCCCCCCATCCCTGTTAGAACTCGTCAATTACTAAACTGGGTCGCCTCACAAGATTTATGTATTCTCAATTTAACATCTCCTACTCGCTCTAGCCCTTGCAGCTCCCCCTCCCTTCTGGATCTGACTATGGTGTCCCCTCCGCTTTATGACAAATTTATGTTTTATGTCCATCCTGATCCTTATGACTCTGACCACCATCCAATCCTTTTATTCAGGAATTATAATTCTCCTCCCTCTGCTAGTACTAAAAAGTGCTACAATTGGTCGAAAGCTAGTGCAGCACTTAACCGTCGGGATAACCTACCGAATCTCTACTACGAAGACTTTGAGAGTTCTTGCATGCAAGCTCTTTCGGACACTTGTTCTACCTACCCTAAAGCGAATAACTCAACGCGTCCCTGGTGGGACAGCACTTGCCGCCATCTGCTTGCTCGGAAGCGAAAACACCTTCGCCTTGCTCGCTCCCTGTGCTCTAGAGATGAATGGCTCCGATACAAGCATTACGCAGCTAAGCTCCGGCGTTACATTAAGTATTCTTCACGATGCTTCTGGGACAATCTTTGTCGGGAGAACAGCTCCAACGGGAAAATCTTCAAAATTCTAAAACGGATGGCCAATCGCGAACTCCCCGTAGATGACAATATCATCCTCAATCCTTTCCCCCTCACTTCTGCCTCTCTCCAAGCCCAAGCTTTTCTTCAACACTTCACGAAAGATAGCATTGAACCTCCCATTCCGTACGATCTTAGTGATGGTGATCCTATTCTCGATGAGCCCTTCAGCATGGAAGAACTAAGCCATGCTCTCAAGCACTCTCGCCCAACAACTCCTGGAGCAGACGGAATCTCTCTTAACCTGTTAAGTAAGCTCTCCCATCAGCACCTGGATTCCCTGAGGAGTACATTTAATAACTCATTTAACACGGGTGTCCTTCCTCCTTCTTGGAAATTGGCTATCATTCTCCCCATCCGAAAACCCGGTAAACCCTCATCCGATATTGCGTCTTATCGCCCCATTGCTCTCACTTCGGTGGGGTGCAAAGTTCTGGAACGGATGATTCTTCGCAGGCTTTTAGCTTGGGCTGGTCAACGGAACCTCTTTCATAGAGATCACTACGGTTTCATCCCTTCCCGGGACTGCACTGTTGCCCTCAGCACCTTTTTCCTAGACGTCTCTACTGCCCGTGCGAATCGCCACTTCGTTGCTGCTGTCTGCCTAGACATCAAGGCCGCTTATGACTCCGTTCAGCCCGACATTTTAATCTACAAACTCGCCTCTCAAGGTATCCGTGGTAAGATGGGCCATTGGATTGCTTCCTTTGTTAAACATCGCGTTATCCAGGTACGTTGGAAGGCTGCTCTCTCTCAGGTCGGTCCCTGTAATCAGGGTGTTCCCCAGGGTAGTGTCTTATCCCCATTCTTGTTTATCATGTACATGCTTGATGTTGTCGAAACTCTTGAGGAGGGTGTTAATATTATTGTCTATGCTGACGATATTTTGGTCTATGCTATTGGCCCGGCTGAAGACCGTGCTCGTCAAAAACTTCACAACACGTTGTGCCGCATCAATACTTGGTGCTCGGCAAATAAGCTCTTAATCGGCCCTGATAAATGCTCTGCTATAAATTTCTCCCGTTCCAGAGATCCTGGCCCTTCTATCATCCTTAAGGGTTTCAATATCCCATGGAGCTCCCACGTCAAAATCCTCGGCATCTGGTTCTCCCGGTCTCTTTCTTTTGCCCACCATTTCTCCACTTTGAAAGTGAAGGCTTTCCGGAAAATCAACTACATTAAGGCGGTTGCTAATCGTTCTCGGGGGTTAAATAGCGATCATGCTCTGAAAATCATTAATTCCCTTATTCGTAGTGGTCTAGAATATGGTGCCCCCCTTTTTTACGACGCCCCTCCCTCTTCTCTAAATACTCTTGAGATTTGCTATAACGCTGCGATTAGGGTTGCTACTGGCCTTCCCCGCTGGACCCCTATCCCTGTTCTCCGCCGTGAGGCTGGTGTCGCTAGCATGACTCTTCGGTTGTCCCTCCTCACTAAGCAGTTTCTCCTCCGTCTCCTTGCCTCCCCTCCAGGCCTCCGTCTTTGTGACTTAATCAGGTCCCAGGTACTTTGCCCTTCAGCGAACTGGAAGTGGGGAACTCCACTTCATGAAATCTGCTGCTCCTTAAATTGCTCTCTTCTGCAGGTCCTCCGTTTCGTCTGGCCCCCTCCCCCTAACTGCCTTCAGTTTAAGGTGGTTGTTGACGAATTCCCATTCCAAGATCCTTCCATTCCTGACGCTCTCATTGCGACAGCCTGGAACAATTGGCGCTCCTCCCTTCCCCTGTGCACTCTCTTGGCCACTGATGCCTCAAAAGACGCTCACAAAACGGCTATTGCGGTAGTGGATGCAAACTCCACCTTTTCTCTGGCTTCTTTGGTTTCCCACCACAACTCTGTTTTCACTGCCGAAACCCTGGCTCTTGTCCTTGCCATCTCCGAGGCTCCTACTGCTTACTCCCAGATCATAATCTTGTCGGACAGCCTCTCTGCCCTGCGTGCTTTGAACTCCTGGTCTTTTCATTCTCCTAAAGTTATACTCCACCTTCTCTCTGCTATCCATGCCTGCAATCAGCGTGGGCACCACGTCATATTTGCTTGGTGTCCCGGGCACAAGGGCATCTACCCCAACGAAAGGGCGGACAGCTTGGCCAAGAATGGTCCTTACACCTGCCACTCCATCCCTGGGATCTCTCCTGAAGATCTCCGCTTTGACTTAAAGAAATCTTGGATCAATGAATGTGAATACAGTTGGTTGCAGAGTGATTATGCCTCTCCTTTTGAGTATCTTTCTCCGGACAGACCCTTTTCCAGGTGGGCCCCCTCCCGCAGGGCGGATGTACTTCTGGCCCGTTGGCGATCTAAAACCATCATAACCCACCAGCGACTTTTTTGTATGAACCTCTCCTTCTCTCCTCTTTGTCGCCACTGCTGGGATCAAGATACTCCTGATCATATCCTGCTGTACTGTCCGTGCTATCGGAATGTTCGGCGCCGACTTCTCTCCGCTCTTAATCTCCCGGATGGTTCCTCTTACGGTGATATCATTTCCACTGCTCTCAGCTCTCGTAATGGGACCATGAGTCTTCTCTCCTTCTCTAAGAGTGTTTTCCCGGATCTCTAATGGATCAATCTAATGGATATTTCGAGATGACGCTGCCCTAGTGGCAAAGCATATATCTCATGTTCTCTCCTACCTACCTACCTACCTACCTGTTTTTGGTAGCAGTCAATGGAAATCTTTCAAATATAAAACCTTTAATAATAAGCCCCAACTGCTATTTAAACCCGTCCCCTTTGTATCTAATTATTTCTTCGTTTGAATGTGAAAGATTTTTAATTAATACTATTTACTGAACGAATAATTTAATGGCTGTAAACTTTGGTGATATTTCCACGAAAAGTAATTTTTATTTATTTTCAAATATTTTATTAATGTTACACAAGATGCAAAGTACTAAAAAATGCCATTGTTTATTGCAGGATGCATTGATTATGCGAATGAAATAATTGACATATGTGGATTGAATTTTCGCAGAATTTTATCCATTCAAGATATCAACAGCAACTTTTTTGTATCTTTGTTTGAACGATTAACTGGTGATACAATTCCTGGTATAAAAATTATTATTTTATTCTTTTGGAACAAATTGCAGGTTGGTTCACAACTGGATTTGGCGTTTTTTCTTTGGTGATTATGGCGAAACGCCATTTTCAGAAATGGTTGTCATGGGTTCCAAGTGTAAACAAAAATAAAACGTGTTTTTCAAAATGGCATGATTTCTAATGTACAAAATTAGTTAAGCCTATTTTTAATATAAATAAAACAAATATTTAAAATTAACTTACCTCACTATGAATGATAAAACATCTTCATAAATTTCGATACTTCAAATTCGATCAATATGCAGAAATATATATATGCTTTTCGTACATTTATACAATTTAAATGTTCTACACTTGCCGGTAAAATATGATTATATAAATTAAATTTCCGTTTACCATTTCTTTTAATGATTCTGAGAACATACTTTTAAAAATAAGCTACTTTACATAGCATGAAAGAAAAAATGCATAAAATTCCAGGCTTTACAGATCAGTATACACATCCTACTACATTTACCTTCTCTTCCAAAAATAAGCCTATCTTTCATCACAACCATTCTAACATTATCTTTCAACAAATCCTTATATTTTTCAACAATTTTATTCACTGATTCACTACTACTAGATGCCATACTTAAACAAAATAAAATAATCTTATAATATTAAGTAAGCAAGATTTGTATGTATGTATATTTCACGGTTCTCGAAATCTGTCCAATGAAGGCTGTACTATTTATGGTGTAAACTACTTATTATAGATAAAAAACATGAAATTAACTTCATTTTTCTCAGGAAAATTAGAATTATTTAAGAAATAAATATGAATTCTGGCAGTGATATAATTCACACTTTGCTTAAGTTTCTTTAAAATTAGGCATTTAAACTTTTAATTGTTGTCTAAAAATTTTACGAGCTAATTTATTTAAACATAAAATGAAACAAAAATAATCATACAAAAAATAAAAAGTTATTAAATTTACTCATGTGTATGAAAAAATGACATTTTTATAACTTTAAAATAAAATAATAATAATTTAGCATGTTTCTTCCAAATTTTGTTCCATAACCTTTTTCACTATACTCAATTTTAGATTTTTTTTTTTTTTCTTTTGTGTAACAAATCCAATTGTAGATCAACCTCTAACTTGTACCATTCTTTTATTTTTGCAATAGTAACTATTTTGTGTCAACATAAAACAAGGTCTGATTGAAAAATTATTGTGGTCAGGGATCTTTATTTTTCATGAAATAAATAAAACTTCGGAACAACTGAGATATTCATCCAAGCATCACTTTCAGCAATTCTTATTTGGCGACCACTTTTAGTTTACTAGTTACTAGGGATGGACTGGATATCTGGAAAATATCTGGTATCCGGCTTATTTTTCAATATCCGAAATGGCATCAGATATCTGGATAAAAACCACCGGATATCCAGTTAATACGCTGGATATCCGGCTTTTGAGTATCTGTTTTAGGAAATACAAGAAATTTTGCCCATCCGAGCCATTTGGGGAGAAACTTCAAAAAACGGCTTCTTAAATCATGTTACTTAAGAAATATCTCATAAAAATCCACATCTGTATCTCCATTAGTTTGATTGGGCAAGTCAATCGGGAGATCTGCCTTTATAGATGTAGATTCTTGCAATTCATTTCTTTTAATGAAAAAAAGAAAAGTATATATTATGACTATTTAGCAGTATTTTTTTTTTTTTTGTCATTTGCATGCATAGGAAGGCAGACAAGCATGTAGTATGTAGTTCAGACAACATTGCATATTATATTCTGCTAACCTAACTATCAAAAGTGACACATAAGCAAAAGAATTGATATTAAACTAGTATACTGTGCCCATCACAAGACTTTCTTCTATATTTTTCTAAACTAATTCATTAAGTGCAAAATTTATTAAAACTATTATTTATTAAAATTATCTAACATGATGATTGCCAATGATTTTCATCTTTGAAAAAACTAACACTAAATATCGAAAGAAAAACAGTTTTATTGTCAATAAATAACATAATAAAAAATGAGTTTATTATAATGGTTATTTCACATATCAAGTTTCATACAGTTATATTCCATTGAAGTTGAGATTTGAGATATAGCCATCCCGTTATCAAGAAAATTTGCAGCATAGCTGCGTGAGGTGCCAGGTCCTGCTCGTTGACATAGCCATTTAAAGTTTTCTGTGTTTTTCTCTAAAACTTATGTAAATACGGCAAGGACCCCTTAGAAAGACCCCACGGAGATCAATCCCCCCCCCTCCCCTCAGACCTAGTGCTGTCAATCAGCCTTAATCTCAATACCAATTCAGCAGCACCACCTATTGGCCAGTAAACATCCTAAGTGAATCAGCATAATGTCTCATAATGGCTTTCTCACATATAAAGTTTTGTATGATGATACACAATAGAATCTGAGATATAACCTTTCCTTATCTTTCAGAAATCGCTGTGTTGCAGTGCCACCTGTTGTGCAGTTGACACTAAAAGTTGATAGGCACTAGTTTATGTTAAGATGCATCTACATAAAAATTTATATGCAATTCTGTGCAGTAGTTCCTGAGATATAGCCTTTCCTTAAATTGCAGAAATCACTGTATAGCAGCACCACCTGTTAGCAGATAAGCATTCAAATTTAATAAGCATAACGTCTCATAAGTAAAGTTTTGTTTGGTTATACGCAATGGACCTTCAGATACAGCCTTCCCTGAAATTGCGAAAATCACTGTATAGCAGTGTCACCTGTTGAGCAGTTGACACCAAACATTGATAGGCACTCATTTAGGTGTAGGTGCACGTACAAATAGATTTACGTACATAATTCTGAGCTATAGTTACAGAGACACAGTTGCAACAAAATTTTTGTCACACACACTCACACAAATAGACATATTTCTAAAAATGGTCAAATTGTGTTTTAGACCTCTCAAAACGTATAAAACCATTGGAAGTCGAAAATTTTTACAAATCCAATACTTTCTTCTATTGAATATACAAGAAAGTAAAAATAAAATAAAACTAGTATGTTGTGTCCACCGCAAGACTTTCTTCTATATTTTTCTATACCAATTCACTAAGTGCAAATAATTTATTAAAATTATCTAACATGATGATTGCAAATGATTTTCATCTTAGAGAAAACTAACACTAAATATCCAAAGAAAGACAGCTTATGGTCTATAAATAGCATCTATAAAAATGCGTTTTTATAAGGGTTATCTCGCATATCAAGTTTCGTACAGTTATATGTTATGGAAGTTGAGATATAGCCTTCTCGTTATCTAGGAAATTTGTAGTATAGCTGTTTGCCGATGGCGATAAACATTCTAATCAAATCAGCATAATGTCTCATAATGACCTCACATATCAAGTTTCGTTTGATGATTTGCAGTAGAACCTAAGATATAGCCTTCCATTAAATTGCTGAAATCACTGTGTAGTAGCGCCACCTGTTGAGCAGTTGACACCAAAATTTGACAGGCACTAATTTATGTCAAGGTGCATCTACATATAAATTTATATGCAACTCTGTGCAGTAGTTTGAGATAGCCTAACCCTTAAACTGCAGAAATCGTTGTATAGCAGCGCCACTTGTTTGCTGATAAGCATTCAAATTGAATCACCATAATGTCTCATAATAGCCTTTTCACATATCAAGTTTTGTTTGATGATATGCAATAGAACCGGATATATAACCTCCCATTAAACTGCAGGAGTCATTTTATAACAGCGCCACCTGTTGAGAAGGTGACACCAAAAGTTTATAGGTACTGATTTAGGTAAAGGTGCATCCACGCATAAATTTATGTACAATTCTGAGCAGTAGTTCTGAAGATACAGTTTCCACAAAATATTTGTCATATACATACACATAGACAGACATTTTCTAAAAATGGTCAGATCGTGTTCCAGACCTCTCAAAGCGTGTAAATCCATCAAAAACCGGAAGTTTTAAATTTTTTTTAATCCAACACTTTCTTGCATTGAATATAGAAGAAAGTAATAAAGTAAAATAAAACTATTATGGCTTATCATATCCACTGAAAATGAGATTTGAAATCGGTCTGCTTTTATGTTTGACAAACTATTATTTTGCGATTTTAAGTCACTTTTTTTTATTTGTGTATTTTAAATCAATTAAAATTTAATAGATGTTAAATTCCAAATTGTCATGAAATTAAGTAAAAGAATTAATGTAATTACTTACTCATTAATATTGTCTTTAAAATAGTCTTACAGCTTTAGTCATATTTGCTGAATACTTATTTATGTTACATTTTAATGTATGTAAATGGAATCCAGTTACATAAAAACCAAATTCAAATACCTTTTTTTAATTATTGCATGCTCTTAAAAAATTGAAAATTTCATGTGTACTGATAAAGGGAACTACAGGATATCCGGATCCGGCAAATAAAAATATATCCAGAATGCCGGATATCCGGTAAAATTCATATCTGGTCCATCCCTACTAGTTACCTAATTGGCCTTTGTAGGTTTTTGTGGTAAATTATTCAACTGTTTAGTTTTTGTTCTCATTCTTTTCATTATACTCATGAAAAATTATATACTGTAAAATCCCGATTATAAGCCCCCTCCCCACTTTTAGGCAATTTTAGATTTTCGCTGTAAACTAAAAATAAGCCCCCCTCTCATGATTTTGAGTAAAAAATTATTTCCGAAATCTTATGTATATTTAGAAATATTTATTCATGAATTCATCAACCGTGAATATTCATTTTTAAGTAAATTGGAGTGTAAAGGTTGATTTTTTTTTTTTTTTTTAATTTACCAACTATGTGAAAAGTACCAGAGCCGGGAATCGAACCCGGGCACTTCCGCTTAACGCACGAATGCTCTACCACTGAGCTACCCTGGCTGACAACCAGCTAGGCATTTCTCACTAGGCATTTCTCGGTGACTTGGCCAACAAATATTATGTGAGAAATGCCTAGCTGGTTGTCAGCCAGGGTAGCTCAGTGGTAGAGCATCCGTGCGTTAAGCGGAGGTGCCCGGGTTCGATTCCCGGCTCTGGTATTTTTCACATAGTTGGTAAAAAAAAAAAAAAAAAAAATCAACCTTTACACTCCAATTTACTTAAAAATGAATCTTATGTATATTTAATGATTTCAAATAAATTTATAACCTATTTTCTGATAGATGGCAGCACCAGTCTTAATTCCAGAAAATGTTCTTATTGGCTTCATCAATATTCATTAAAATAATAATTGAATGTATAAGTACTTTTCTCTGTTTACCTTTCATATACTAAAGAGAGAGAAGGGTTCTTTTATTTACTAATAAAAGTCACATAAAAAAAAAGAAAAAAAAAAAAAAATTAGCTTTTCTTTTAATTATTTCAATTGAAAAGATTGATGTCATATTTTTGTAAAATTTTATGTTTAACAACAATATATAAAATGAGTTTTATGCATTTCATATTTACCTAAATATATACTCTTATTAATTTGTAAACTCTAAATTAAATAATATTTGGCAATCTTCAAAATTTGCCTTGCCTTTACCAAAATCAGTTTAATTTTTTTTATTCATTTTTCATATTAACCATATGAAAAAATTAATTAAAATTACCAATTTGAATTAATAATAAAATAATTTTGACTTAATAATTTAAGATTTATTTCTGTAAGTTATGTTCAATTCTGGATTAGATAATAAGTATTAGTTTCATTCTCTGGTGATAGATGATGACACCACAACTTTTTAAAAAAGAAATTTCTGAAAATCCCAATTATAAGCCCCTCTCTACTTTTTACTGGTTTTGCATCTTATATATATTAAAATCCTTTCTTCTGCCATGTATTCATTGTTATTGCAAAGTTTATAAGTGATGCTTCTGATACTTTTATAATCAGCACTTAATTTTACAAAGTTTATAAATGATATTTGTGATATTTTTATAGCTGGTGGTTTTAAAAAGTGTATAACTGGCATTCAAGACATTTTTTTAACTGATGCTTTTAAAATATTTTTTTTTTTAATCACTGTTTTTTAAATAATTTTAACTAGAGTAGTGATGCAAAATTTCTGGAAATTTTGGGGCTGTAGAAAAAAACCAGTTTTTTTTTTTTTTTTTTTTTTTTTCTGGAAAAATTGGAAAAAATTGAATTTTTACAGATAAAAATAGGGTTTCTTAATAGATATAATATCTTAGAAAATATAAAGTATTAAACATATGCAATCTATATTATTTTTTCTTAACAGAAATATACAAAAAGCTTTTACTATTAACCCGTTAGTAGTTGCTATAGACAGCACCACCTATTACAGATTGCACACTTTTTATTTAACTGTCACCAATAATTTTAAAAAGGATGTGATCGACGTTTCTCCGAGTTTATTCACGTTTTATGTATATCAAATGCCAATTCTAAAAATTTTTGGTGGCTATTGAATAAAAAAATCTGACAACATTTAAGGATGGGTGGCAAATCGACCAACTAGCGACTACTAACGGGTTTAAAAATGAGTCTTTCTGTTTCATAACTGCCAGTACCTTTCCTTGTTCAAAACATAAAAAACTATCAAATCATCATTCAACCATTAATTTTGTGTAGGGTGTGCATTCCTATGGAATATTCATCTCCAACATCATTGATAAAATGAATTTAGATTAGAATCAAACAGACACACACACAAAAAAAAAAATTCATTGATCCGAGCCAGATTTCTTTATATCCGAAAACCAAAAACTAAATGAAATTTAATGATTTATCTGAAAATCATGCAAAACGTTATAAAAGTTATAAAATAAAATAAATTTTCATTGTCACAGAGTTAGTGAATCACTAAAAAAAATTTTTTTTAATTGAGTCACTAATACACTAAGTTAAAAATTTAAAAATCTGAAAAATGGATTAATAATTTTTAACTATTTATGTGTGTTGTGTACTTCAAGAGTACAAAAATATGCTGTAAATTTAGTATATGGAAAATTGTATTTCTCGGCTATCATCTCCGCTGTGTGATGTCACTGTGTACGCAGCTATCACGTGTTACTGCGTCACTGTTTGTTTCATCCTTTCACTTTATGCATGCGCACCTGTTACTTAGTCAGTCGACGTCGAGCTGTTGTGTGAGATACAGACGGTGTCTCCGCTCGTAAAATATATGTGTGTTTAGTAGTTATGTATTGTCCCTTTTCTTTATTTAATAAACGTTGTTAGTGTCATCATGGTCTGTAGCCGTTTCCCTATATATATATTTGATTTTTCTTTGTTTATTGCCTTACTACTGTGATATGTATGTAATAATTAGTGTACATGTTATTTAATCATGGAAATATGTAGTATGTTTATAATTATATTAAACAAATTTCAATAAAATGTTTTCAAGTCAGTCTGACTTGTTGAAAACTTAACCTAACCCACAGGAAAAAAATTCAGTCAATCTAATCCAAACCCGACCCCCAAGAAAAACTAGTTGGCATAGGTGGACTCCGCTCAGTTCCCCATCATATTTATGTTCTCATAAATTTCTAGTTTGAGAGATATAATCATGTTAAAAGAAATGAATTTGACAAAAGCTTGATACAGTGACAGAATGAAAACCCCGCCTAATAGGCTATCCACCGTTCACTACGATATATTTATCTTATTCTAATCTATTAATTTATTTTATCAGGGTCAATTCCGTTGTTTAGTTTTCATGCTACTATTTCCAATGCAATAATCTTCAAAATTCATATTTATATGAAAAATTTACAATTTCGCTATGTTGGTAAAATCGTAAATTACGATTAATTTACGAAATTTTCCTATTAGAATATTTGTATTCAATCATGTTCAAACAACTATCATAAATGTAATTTTGAAGTTGTCTAATGTATTTATGAGCCTCAAAATGAAAGTTTATGCTCAATTTTACCTTATTCTGGCATGTTAAGTAAATCGTAAATTCCAAATAACTTACGATTTTTTTTAAATTGGAAAAATCATAGTCTATGATATTCATGCCAGTATCCTAAATAATACTTCGAAAGTGGTTTGACATCTTTACGATGAAAATATCCCTCAAGATTGACGTTTATGTGAAATTTTGCTCTATGCTGCCATGTTAAGAAATTCGTAAATTTCCAATAACTTACGAAATTTTTATATTGGAAAATTCATAGTCATTAATATTCATACCAGTGTGCTAAATAATATTTCAAAAGTAGTCTGACATCTTTAAGATGAAAATATCTCTCAAAATTGACGTTTATGTGAAATTTTGCCCTATACTGCCATGTTAAGAAATTCGTAAATTTCCAATAACTTGCGAAATTTTCAAAGTAGCATATTTATAGTTACTGATATTCCTTCCGGCATCAAAACTGATATTTTAAAACTGGTCTGACATTTTTACAGTAAAAAGTTTCCATTTAATGCACGTTTAAGTGAATTTTTGTCCTATTCTCCGATGTTAACAAAATCGTAAATTTCTAATAACTTACGAAGTTTTTAAATTCGAATGTTGCAAATAAATAGGGTTCTTGCCAGTGTCGAAAGTAATATTTTAAAACTGATCTGACCTCTCTGCGACAATTTGTTCTTGAGATATCGTGTACACAGACTAACAAACTAACGGACTTACACACTAACAGACACCCTACAGACAGACACCATAGAAATTTTGTCATTTTCGGATTCCTCACACCTGAAAACGTGTAAAAAAGTCAAAAAACCGAGGTCGAAAATTTTCACGATTACCTAAGTTCCCCATACCTATAGTATGATGGGGAACTAATAAATCAGTCAACCAGACCCCAACCTAATTGCAGGTCAGGCATGGGTAAAATCAGTTTACCTGATAATTGAGATTCTGACGTAAAATGAAGTTATTAGACTTTTTTTTTTTTATAATATAAAAGTTATTAACTCAGACGTAAAGGACATAAATGAAGTAGGTTTTTGCGCATATAATTTTTGTAAATTGTGAAATAATTTTTTTTGACAGAAAGTCGTTGCTTAGTTTTTTTTAAAACTGTTACATGCATTTATATATGTTTATGTGTGTGTATGTATAATATATATCCACACACATTAAAATAATGCAATTAGACAAGTCAAAGGATATATTATATATTCAGGTAAAAAGATTGAAGTTTAAAGGAACTTGAAAAGAATAAATGATTTCAAATGAATGTTATAGGAAGGAGGTCATTGTAATACTTAAATATTTCAAGATTACCATTTGATTATATGTTTAAAACTTTATTTTTGAAATATGAACAGTATCAGAATCAGCGTTTTCATGTAAGATACTGAACATGAAAAAATATTTCAAGAAAAAAGCATCGAATGTAAATATTATAAATTTCTAAATACGTTATTTTATGCTAGAAATATCAAAATTTTCAATTTTTCTGGGTGAAAATAAACCCCTTCTGAAAAAAAAAACTGATTTTTTTCCCGAAATTTCTGTTATTTTCAGAGCATTCCCATCTCTAAACCAGAGTTATTAAAATATTTTATAATTGCTGCTTTAAAAAAATTTTAAACCAGTTCTTTTAAAATAGAAAAATTTTTGAACAATGCTTAAAGATTATATTGAAACCTGAATTAAATTAAGTAATTTCTTGTAGTTTACTTAATAGTTTGTTACTTAGTAGTTTAAATTTTTGCTCAAATGGATGCCCTACTTTTTGAATTGTTCATTAAGAGTGTACAATACCTATTCTTACTATCAGCTGAAGCCCATGTTATTCTGTGGGAAAATTTGTTTATAGAATTAGTCATTACCTAATATATTTTTTTAAATGCCCTTTTCACAATTAGAAAATTTGCAACTGTTAAATTTGTACTCATTTTCCAAAAATTAATTTTTTAAATTTTTGATATTTCATTTTACAATAAAAAAAATGTGCAAAATGCATTTAGTTTATATATATACATATATTAGTTTATTGGCGACCAGCTGGTTCGCAATTCTTAAAAAATCCGACTGCACAAAACTCCCGCTCAGTGGCCTCTTTCCCGTTTCAGGACTTACAACTGCTTATTGACATATAGTGCAAATAGCTTTATTGAAAATTTTAACTGTAGTAAATTCCTGCTCGGTAGTGCCTGCAGCGCCTTATCCTCATTTTAGAATTTACAACAGCTTGCTTGCTCATCGTGCAAATAGCTTTGAAAATTTTAACAAATTTCTGCTTTATGTTTCATGATTTGAAACAACCTGTTCTCTCACTGTGTGGAGATACATTGAAAATTCTGATTATGGCAAATTCCCAACCCGGTGGGTGGAGCCTATGGTCTCTTAATCTATTCCCAAATAATTTAATCGTAATTGGAGGTATTGAATTAATAAATTATCACAGTGCCATCTGACGACAGAGATCAGATTTGCAATCTCTACTCTTTAATTCCAATTCAAATAAGTTTTTAAATGATATATTACTTATTAAATTATGTTAATTAGAAGCTGGGATACAAAGGTAATATAAACATTTTTATAATAAGATTTATGTCTGACTTATCCGTGGTTTTCTCCAAAACTTGTATAATTCTGGGCTATATACCGTTAAAAATCCTTAGTATGAAATGTGAGCAAAAATCAGAATTTGATACTCTGTAAAAGGTGGTACCTACATGAAAAGAATTATTATTATTATTATTATTTTTTTTTTTTTTGGGGGGGGGGGGGGTTCACCTTGTTATTGATTTTGATAAAAATTTGGATAACTATGACTTACTGTTTATGAAAAATCACAGTGTGTGTTAATATACAGGGGTATTAGAGGAGGAGAGGGAAAACAAATGATTCTATTTATACCTTCATGTTACCTTTATAATTACCAGTTACTAAATAACGCTCACTGTGAATTTTTATAAAAATGTAAGTGATATTTAAAAATTTATTGAAATCATTAAGAAAGTGATAAAAACAATAATTTTCTTTCCGTCTGTCCTTCTTTCTCTCCCCAAAGTATAGTTATTCCTCAATGTAAATTTATACAAACAATTAATGATAGTTATTCAGTAGTTAGCACCAAATGGATGAACTGATTTTAATGCGATTTATTTTTGTTAGAATGCTGGTTTAATCACAATGTTTCTTAAGTGAGTTTCATAAAAATCTGTTTGATAGATTTATTTAAATTTGCAATTAAAATGCTATTTTACAGGCCCAATTTGCATTCACATTTTAAAATTTGCGATTTATTTCAGTTCATAAATTGCATGTTTTTTTAATTAAAGTATAAAATAAATTTTTTTATGGCAAACTTTTAACTGATTTAAGAAAAAGAAAAAAAAAAAGGAAAATGAAAATTAGCTGTAAATCATGGTTATGAGTTCACATTCCAAAAATCTCTTAATTTAATTGCAAATCATAGATTTTATAAAAATGATAGTTAATTAAATTCAAGATCAGCTTTGGCTGGTTTAATCAGGATTGTTCATAATTATATTTATTGTTTTTTACTTTATGCATCAGGAGCTATTTAAGTTATTTTTGAGCTATTTTAATTAAGCTAACATTAGATTTGTTCAAAATGAGCAGCAAATTGTAAATTTTTTTAAGGTGTGAATTTTGTTCTGTATTGAAAGAAAGCTTAATTAAATGAGTGATTACCTGTTGAAAATTAACTAAAAATTAAAATTTTCTCTCTATAAGCTATGCAAAATCTACACTTTTTGTGGTTTTTATATAGAGCTATAAAGTTCAAATAAGACAGTAAATTGTCGACTGTTGAATTGCTTATTAGCCCTATTTACTTTCTCTTATCCATATATGGTAGAGAAAATATTGTTTTTGGATCAGATTTTCGAAATTGACTTTTTGTTATATTTACACGTTCTGAAGTTCCATAAATCCAAGAATCAGTTTTTCAGCTGTTGGTTTCTGTGTGTGTGTATCTGTGAGACTGTTATCAGCATATCACAAGAACAAATAATAGCAGAAAATCCAAACTCAGTACTCTAAATATGTATCATACTGGAATGCTACACTAAACATTTTGTTGAGATCAAACAAATGGTTTGTGTACAGGGACATGCAAGAGAAGTCTAATATATTACATCTATGGGCAAAATTTTTGGTAGGTACGGTTTCACATCTATTGGCTGCACTAAATAAAATGAAATGAACACATTTTTTTTATGCAAGAATGTTTCATGTAGAATATGGTAGGAAAATCATTCACCATTCGTTCCTAGGGCATGAATAAAAACATGTCCTAGGAATGTTTCTGTGGTTCAAACTACGTTCACAACACGCTTTTCAAGTGCTATCTGTAGACTGACTGTAGGCCATTAGATAGCTGTTCTTAAAAAAAAAAAAAACTTGATTAACCTAATGATGTGTTGACAAAAAGAGTGTTACATTCGTAGTAAAATTGGGCAACAGAATATCTATATTTTATATCTAAACACAATTGTCTGGAATATCACAAGGTGCATTAGCAACATTTTAGGGCGCACAAGTACATCTTGATGCATTCCTAGACAACTACTGCATTAATGGGCTTAACTCAGGCAGTTAGACAGCTTTATTGTTCACTTTCGTATTTAAAAATTAGACTTCAGAACCAGATATGCAGAAATTTCGTTGTTTCATTGCAATTTTTATTTTCATAATTCAGACTGGGTATGTTTGATGGGGTCAAAATCAAATAGATTTTTGTTAACTACTTCACTCATGGCAATATAAATACTTGGTATAAAATGCCAATGCCCTGTTTATGAGTTATTAGTTGTAGCCTTATAGCTGTTATACATACAGCGAGGTGCTAGGACAATAGCACAAAATGTTTTATGTTTTTATATTGTATTTTACTATGTCTTTTTCAATAAATGTCTCATATTCAATCGTTTTAAAAACATTTTAAATATACAAGACTTTTTTCTTTTCTTAAAGAAAAAAAGCTATTTTAAAAATAAAGTGTCACATCTTTTAATGAATAAAACTAGCCGTTTGGAGTTTTCCATGGTTTTCTCTGAAACTCATGTAAATACGGGCTAGGACCCCTCAGAAAGACCCTCTCACAGAGGGAACTTTCTCTAGGCCCAGAACTGAATTAGCTTTAATCCCCGACACCAATACCACCTAATGCATAAAGCTAGATGTTTTAGGCAAAAATTCCTTTTATGTATTTATTCAACATTTATAAGAGCTTTTATAGGATTTTTCATTTAATCATACAGATTGTCTGTTTCAGTTATTACATTTTCTATTTTGAACTTAATGATTTAACAAGTAGATAGATGACTGAAATTGCAAAGATGTTTAAAAGATATTCATTAAAATGTTTAATACTGATGATTTTTTTTAAAAAATAGATTTACTTTTGAGTGAAGATTCTACTACTGAAGCCCATAACATCCAGGCTGTTATTGATACTTTATCATTAGATCTTCTTGGATTATCTCTCTCACATATAACTGGAGAAGATATAGTTTCTGGCAATGTTATTTCTATTATTAATCTTTTGGAGGTATTCGAAGCTTGCTTTGTACATGATACAGAAAAGGAATCACATGGTAAATAATTATATATATTTATTTGCACTTAAAAGTTTTCAGTATTGTAATTGGTTTTAAAAAATATTTCATTAAAATTGAAACATAGATATTGTTTAACGTAAATTATTTATTGATGATGAAATCACGTTGATGCATTGGTATTCACTAGATCCTTATTTGAAAAAAAAAATAAATAAATGATGACAGAACATCTGCTGTAAAATAAAATAATGATGAGAATTTTTCAAAGCACAATTTGGTAAAGAATAAAAAACTTACAAGATTGGTATACCACTTTTAAAACCTGCAGAAATTAGAAAATTTCAAAATAATTGCAAAAAAGCCAGGAAAATTCATAATTTGTTGTTGTAATCACCTACCAAATGAACTTCAGTACAAAGATGCGGGACAAACGTAATATATACAGTGCGTCAAATGAGTTTTAAGATAGGGTTTGTAAAATGAAATGGAAACAAGAAATTAAAACATGTTTTGGTTTTTTTATTCAAAATAGGACCCTCCGGCTTCAATGCACTTTTTACAGCGATTTATTAATGTGTCAAACGCCTGTTGTAAATCATTTTGTGGAATGGCCGACAAAGCATGCATCGAAACTGCTTGTATGATAAAAATATCATCAAAATAACACCCTTTTAACCTCATTTTAAGTTTTGGGAATAAGGAGTAGTCAATTGGGTAAATAGGGTGGATGGTTCAACACACAGACATATTTTGCCAAAAAACGGCGAACAATAAGGGAGGTGTGACTAGGTGCATTGTCGTGCAACAAACACCAACTGCTTTCAGTCCGATAGTCTGGACGAATGTGACAAATTCTAGCCGTCAAATGCTTTAAAATAGCTAAGTAGTATTCACCTGTAACAGTTTGTCCAGTTGGAACAAATTCTTTGTGGATAATACTTTTACTATCGAAGAATGTAATGAGCATTGTTTTTATTTTGGATAGAACTTTCCTTTTTTTTTTTTTTTGGTTTGCGGTGAATTTTGTGACTTCCATTTTGCACAGGATCATATTGGAAACACCATGTTTCATCACCTGTAACAATGGACTTCAAGAAGTTTGGATCATTTTCAGCAGCTGAAATGATGTCTCTGCAATGTGCACTTCTCATTGCTTTTTGTTCAGGGGTGTATGGAACAAATTTAGCACACACTTTTGTTTTGCCCAAATCTTCATGCAGGATGGTTCGAATTGTTTCTTTGTTGATGTTTAAAGCGTCTTCAATCATTCTCAGTGTCGTACAGTGATCGTTTGTTATTTCGTACTTTCTCAATAACTTTAGGTGTCGTGGATGAATTTGGTCTTCCACTATGCTGCTCATCTTCTAAATTATCTCTTCCGTCTAAAAAATGTTTGTGCCACACAAAAACATTTGATCTACTTAAACAACAGTCACTGTATGTTTCCAAAACACTTTTACCAAGTTTTGCGTTAAATTTAATTACAACTCTTTGTTCCATCTTAAAAAATCAACATAAAAAAAGGATAAAAGTGAATGAGAAAAGTTCTCTCAGCTACTAACTTAATGAAGCACACACAACTTGTTGGCAGTGTGCTAGCAGACAATGGATGTTATGACACATGCACATTTACACTCACAGCTCCGTTACAACCTGCGCTCTGGGATGAGTCTTAAAGCTTATTTGATGCACTATGTATCACACTTATCCAAAATGTGATAAACAGCCAGATTATTATCTAGTCAGTTTCTTTTCTTTTTCTTTCTTTTTTTAATATATAAGAACTTTTATCCATTTTATTTTTATCAGCAAAATTTTTAATATTTAATGTTTTAGTTTCTTTATGTATTATTAGGTGGTGCATCATCATCCATGACCATAAAATGTAGTTTATGTGAATTTACAGTTACTAGAAATTACAGCACAGTATGTATATCTTTTGAAGCTTAATAGAACACAATTAGAATGTTTGGAATAGAACTATAAATTGTTTTCATGGACTAAATTTGGAAGGATTTCAAAATTTATGTTTTATTTAATCTTATTCATTAATAAAAAATGTTCTATATTTTGAGTGATGTAATTACTTTATCCTCATAAAGATCTTTGCATTTTGCCTCACTAGAAATAAAATATGTGTAACTTGTGTATTATCTGGTTGGTCATCATTTCAAATCAAATGTAGTACATGATATCCTGTGTTCATTATGGCAGCCCTATGACCAGTGGCGGCTCGTGGCAGGAGCTGCAGAGCTGCAGCCCCCCCCCAGAAATATTCGAAAAAATTATTTTATCAACTTTGAAAATATTTTGAAAACAAATATTATTATATTGTATAGTATTATGCATATAGAAAAGCAGATTACTTCGTTATCATGAAAAATTATTAAAAAGCTGAGAAAAGTTAACCATTTTCAAACGTAATAGCACCTCGAAAATTTGTAAAGGAACTGCTCATTCATGCAGCTCCCGAAAAAAGGGATTTCTTTAGGGAAAGAACAGTTACAACCGCCCCTACTCGTTTTCCCTACCAGTTTCGACCATTTGGTTTTGGAGCTGCATCCTATGCAGCTCCAATCTGATTAGGGATTTCGGTGATGCTGGAAAAGAACAATTTCTCTTTGTAATCTACGTTTTTTCTTCACAGTTTTTTATGCGGTAATCGCTGTGTTTGATGATTATTTATGTATGAGAGGTAAAAAAAATTTAGCATGAAGGTTATTCACGATTATATGAGAAAATATAAGTCATTTTTATTTATTTTTCAAACAGATTTTTATTTTACATTACATGGAAATTTCGCACAGTTTTTCGGTTTCTTACTTTGCCAATGGCAGAAACGTTGAATAGACAGAATCTCAATTTTTATATAAATTTTGCCTTAAACATAATATTTAAAATTTATCAAGTGTTTAATTGCTTTGTTGATAGGGTTGTTATTATAATTATTATAATTATTTTTTTTTTTCACTTGTATTTTAGTCACTAATGTTTTTCTATTTGTATGAGAACTATTAGAAGTCGAACCTTTCTTAAAAACACGAGATTACTAAATTTTTAATTTCTGACATTTTCATACAACGAAGTTGGAAAGCATTTATATCTTCGTTTCATCTCTCTTTCTATATGAGTGAGAACTTTCAGAAATATGCTCGGAAATTTAAGCATTTTAATATCCGTTCTTTAGATTGACCGCACTATTTTTCCTATATACTTCTTTTACGAGGACACACAAAACATCCAGAATGCACTGCTGGCTTGGATAATATTTCAAACCAAATTAAACTGATATATACTATTCAAGCCTTTTTAAATATATCTAAAGAAAATAGTGTTTTAACATTTGTAGATTTTTTTTTTTTTAATGCACGGCAACACAGAAGACGGGCAGCAACTTTTGGAAATTCATTTTTAATTATACTAAGGTTTCATATTTAAATGAAATTTTAGTTTACTGTACTATGTGTGTAAAGTTCGCATTAAAAAAATAATAACAATAAAATGTTCACAATGTTAGACAAGCATTTCATAATCTATGTGATGTGCAAGATTTTACGTCAATGTTAACTCTTTTAATTAATATTTCAAAGGATGTTCTAAATAAATTAATGAAACGCATTATTATAATTGCACTTTTAAGATACGAGCATTACATTACTATAATGTTTTGAGGTCTCCTGAGCTCATTTTTGCTATTTTTACAGTGTTATATATATGGTGTGAGTAAGTGTATATATGTGAGTGAATATCATAACATCTAAATGCTTGGTTCGATTGAACTGAAAGCTGGTAGGTATGTGAAAGGTCACCATCAAACGAGCTGTATAGAATTTGATGGATGTGAGACTTATAGTTCTGTTACAAGGACACAAAGAAAAATTCCTTATCATTTTGATTAATGGACTTAAATTTATGAAGTGTGATTGCTCCTAAATGTTTTATCCAATTGAGCTAAAAATTGGTAGGTAGGTTATAGGTAATCGTCACGCAATTTGTATAGTTTTGATGAGTACAGGACTTACACATTTTTGTACAGAGACACAAAAAGAAATTCTTTATCATTATGGACTATAGATTCGAATTATTTGCAGTTATTATCGCAAGAACTGTACAGATCTACATAAGTATGTAATCAAACTATTTATTATTATCTTTATATAAATCATTGTGCGTATCTTTTTAATGAGCAAAAGTTGATTTACAATCATGTATGTATATTTCGTACCATCTTGGAGAAAATAATTGCATGCGGATGAAAAATATTTTGTTGGGGGAAAATTGATTATCATTAATAAACAAAGTTAACAAAATAAAATCTCCAGATTTTTTTTTTTGTAATGAATGTTCAATAATATAAAATTTTAAATCTATGCTGTATCCTGTATTGCTCTGTTTCTTGCTCAGTCTGCGCATATAAAACCCAAAGCCCCAGATTAAAACAGATTATTTAGAAAATCGTTTTCGCTTTTTTTCTCAAATCTTACATAGACATGCAGCTATGCAGCCCCCCTGTAAAGGAATCTCATGAGCCGCTACTGCCTATGACACAACTAAGTTTGCAATGATTACTTTCTATTTTCTATTTTTCTAACTAAAATAATTAAGTGTCATTTAAATTTCATTATTGACTTTATATCATGAATTACATTTGGCTTTGCTTTTTATTTGTTGAAAATTACTGACTTAATAATATGTAAGTATCAAATATGCTTTGTACATTGCACTTGGAGAAAAGTCATAGAATTTCATTTTCCTTTTTGAATGTCAGTTATGCAATTCAATTATTTTGAATGTCAATGCATCTTTAAATTTAATTTCTATTGTTGTGTTATATTCCTCATGAAACAAATGAATTTTTGTAATTGCTATTTTTTTTTTTTTTTTTTTTTAATGCTGTAAGTATTGAATGTTAAACAGAATTAAAATTTATGTTCATTCTCTTTCAATTGTTTCAATTAATTTATTACAGGGATGAAAATTGTACTTTTTTATAACAAAATGAAATTCTATTTTCACACTGGAATAAACTTCTCGGTTAACTGATTTATATCACAGGGTTGCCACGCTACCTGGAAAACCTGGAATAGTCAGGGAATTTCGTACGATGGTTGCTAAAGAAAAAACAATTTTTCCGCCAACGTAGGGTCATTTTTCTGTTTTTTTTTGTTTTTTCCTTAGTTTCCATGATTTTTTTTTTAAACATCACCAGCCTTCCTTTCCGCTCATGTAAGAAAATTCTTATTCTGCTTGTAAGCGACAGCACTGTACATAACTTTTGTCATATGTATTTTTTGTGTTTTCAAGTAGTACCATAATTATTTTGCCCTCAACACAACCAGTGCTCAATATATGGTTAGACTGGAATTTCCTTAGAACGCACCTGGAAAAGTCAGGGAATTTCATTCTCCTGTTTGAGTGGCAACACTGATATTAACACAGATATAATGTGTTAAAATAAATGTACTCATATGAGAAGCTTGATGTTCATTTAGTTGAATTCAGAATTTCACTTTTCTTATAAAAAAAAGTTTCATCCTATTATTAATGACATATAGTATAAGAATTTTACTTTTTGTTTCTCTTTTTCAAATTTATTCATCAAAAATTACATAAATTTGGTTATTCAGGACCCGTTATTTCCCATCATCCTGCTTAACTATTGTATATAAAGAATTTTATTATTGTTATTATTATTTTTTTTTCTCTCCTCCTCCTTTTCAAATGTATGTTCTTTGAATGCATAAAATTTAATATAACCTTTGCTGCAATCATATATATGTATTCATTCCCTGAGCTGTTGATTTTTCCGCAATACACTTAAGATGACATTTTGCTTGTATTAAAGTGTGAAGTTTATATATAATAGTCATAAGTTTACTTTCCAATACATAGTTTTGTTTTTAAGTCAAGTTGATTTAACCTTCGTTTTAGTATATTATAAAACAGTACTGTGAAAACAGCCTTTAGAAATTCGCCTTTTTTCGGTCAGGTGGTTAATGAGTTAACTAAAAATTATGTAAAAAATTTCTTTTCTGCTTAGGTATTCCTGCTTCTAAAGAAAGTTCCAGACCATCTTCCTCAACAGTTAGCCATCATATGGAAACAAGCTCGGTGAAATCATCAACTGAGGATGACGAAAACATTCCTCCAGCTAGAGTATTGCAAAGAAAAACATGCAGAGTATGTTAATAAAATATTCATAATCGTACTGAGAGACGCACATATTCTTTTATATAATATATTTGTTCAATGTAATAAATAAATTTTAGAAAATGAAAAAAACCTAAGCCTATTTTTGTTTTCTGAGTAACAGATATAAAATTTTGCACAAAGCAATTTAATTTAGTACAACAGGACTTATTTTAATCTATTCTTCCATATAAAAGCAATGCAGTAACTGTGTGTCATTTTCTATCATTAGTTACTATTTTCATTTCTAAAAATTTATTTGGTATAGCTTTAGCATATGAGCCCCTTCGTGGCTTTTAAGTTTTGCTGCCATTTCTGTGGTGAATTTAAATAGCTATCGCAATTGTGTTAGTAAAGAGCTTGGCAACAAATGTCCAAGCTGCTTCGGTTTCAAATTTCGCCAAGGGGCTGTGTACTGAAGCTGTTTCATTTCTTTAGCATGATTTTTCTTAATTTTATTTTAAATATTTTACAAAAATGTTTGCATGTTCATTTTTTTTCCCTGACATAAAAAGAAATTATTTATTTATTCATTTTATTTTTGGCATCAATTTGTTTTTTCCTTTTTAATAATTTTAAAGTTATAATGGGTTTTTTCATTTAATATCTTTAGAATCAATTATCGGATTGAACTAAAAAATACATCATTAGCTATATTTTGTCGGAATTAATAAGTGTTCCAATTTTTGATAAAATCTAGTAATGTGGACAGATACAATGACAAACTTTCAGCTTTATATATTTAGATAAAAACAAAAATGTTTGCATGTTCATTTGTGGTGATGAATAAAAATTAGTATTGATGCAAAAACAAATGAATGAAAGAAATAGTATAACCTATTGTACTAATGATTGTATTAATGAAATTTTACAGCTATGTAGATATTAAAATTATATGGTAATTAAAATTTACATTATTCTCTACCTTAAGTCTTAAAAGGACTTGTGCTTGTCTAATTGTATAGAAATTTTGATAGATTATTATAACTTTCTTCTTTATTCAGTCGAAGAAAATATTGGATTCGTGAAAATTTTTGACTTCTGATTGTATGAATTGAGAGGTCCAGAACATGATTTGTCCATTTTTCGAAAATGTCTGTCTGGGTGATAAAGTTTTATGGCAGCTCTGCCTCAAGAACTACTGTACTAAAATTCTTATAAATTTATATCTGACCTTATATTACACCTTGACATAAATGAGTGCCTATCAGTTTTTGATGAAAATGTGCTATAGGTGGTATTACCATCCTGTTTTTTCACAATTTTTAATAGGGTAGCATAGAACAGAATTTTATGTACATTTATAGTTTAATTATTATTATATCAATTTTGTTATTTAGATTTGTCAATATAAGTAAAAGAAAATGTTTGAATGTTGTTTTTCAATGTTCAATACTGTTTCTAAAATACTTTAATATTTCTAGAATACTTTAAATAAAACTCGTCACTTGATTCCAAAAATGCAAGCAAATCAAAATTCCTCTGTGCCACATCATTCAAAAAGGTAAGTATACTTTCAATTTTTTTTTTTTTTTTTTTTTTTTTTTTGTTTGCAATGTTTTAAATAAATTATATTGACTAAATAAAGGAAATAAGTAAATAAATAAAGTATTTCTGTCAGTTTCATGTGTTCCAAAGTTATGAATCTCTATTATTATTTAAATTTTTAGTTTATAAATTATTTTTTATCCATTACTACCATTTTTCACAAAATATTGTCTTTAATGTTCTTACACTTGTGTCCATAAATAAGTTTTCAAAAAAATCATGTCTAGTGTCACTTTATTTTGTATACATGAAATACAGAAATGCCATTAATTTCTTAATTGTTTGTAAAGAATATTAAAATAACTTTTGGACTACAAACCTATTTTTGGGGAGGTTAACACATTAACAAAGTGCTTGACTGACTGATGAAAGTGGTATTTCATTTACTATTAAACTTGCCAAAATTTAAAATACTAATTCAGGCATGTGATTTTTCCACTATCTATTTTCCATTTATTTTGTTTTTGTCAGTTTTAGATGCATAACTTAACTCCATTTTATCATACTTGTCAGTATTTAGATTTTCAAGAAAAAACCTTTTAAATAATAGCAGGAGACTTGGCGTTGGCCTTACCTTTAGCTAGAATTTTTTTTTTTCTTTTTTAGTCTTAAATGTGTATATCATTCATTCCAATTAAATCAACTGAAGGTGGTTGGTTTTTATTATTGCATATTATACTCAATATGTTTTCAATTTTCAGCATCAATAAAGGTTAATTTAAAGGTATTTTATTTATAACTTTAATTTATGCATGTATATAAAGGTTCATTTATTTTACGCTTCTTCTGAAAATCGAAAAATATACATTGTTTAACCAAAACATTATGACCAGATCTGTGCTGTGAAAATATGTAACCTTAGCTTAAGGGCAAGTTGTGTGATATGGATTGCATGGTATATATATTTGCTAGAGATATCGTGGCACATTCTATTAATTACGTGTGTTGCTGACAGGAAAGGCTATTGATTTCAGACATTTTGATTAAAACAACACTGTGATGACCCACTTACTACAAATGAGTATCTCTAAACCTGTAACAGTCATTAGGCGTTTCTTAGCTACTGTTATTTGTACTTTTTGAAAAAGAAGCAAGATGAAGTGATTCATAAGGAATTAGCTGTCCACATTGTAATTCAGATGATAGTTAAACATATTACATGTCAGAGTTTACAGTTCCTTAGATTCTCCTGGATATTTTGCAACAGACAATCCTTTTGTGAACCTGTTTTCACCAAGTATCATTGTTTTAATGATACCTGAGGGAACATGATTGTGCCATTGAGTAGTAGAATTAAATCATCTGATCAGACAGATCAGGATTACTTCAGCATTACACTGTCACTGTATAAGGATACATTGTCAACAAGTTATAAAGTTTTTCCATGTGTGTACTGTTAAATGCACACAATCTGATAGTGAAAGTAATACAGTCTGGTGAGTGTTTTTCATAAGATTAATGGTATAGTTAAAAGCTGTGAACTATTTCAGTATTGTTGTGAATTAGCTATGCTTGTTTATGGCTTCTGCCTTTTTCAGTAGAACTTGAATTCTCTAATCTATATATTAATAGGCAAGCATAAAATTTGTAGTCCCTTTTTAACATATTAATTATGGGAGTAGATGGTTGAAAATGGTATCATTCGAAAGGTATGGTTAGCTGGAAGGTGCCAATACAAATATTATTTTCTTACGATGTCAAGAAGGTATTTAAAAATACTTTTATTTTTTATGCATTTTCCCCCATTTTTCCCTTTCATACACATATTCCTTTACATTAAAAAATACCTAAAAGTGAAAAGTTGCTAAATCTGGCAATCTCATAAAACTCAAATAATACCATAGAAACAGTAATTTGTATAGCATCCTTATACGCAAGCGAAGTGATGACGTCACTGGCCGTCCGTGGAACCGCAAAAAAGATTTCCTAAGGATTTGATTTATGAGAAATCATTTTTTTATTTTCTAATTTATTTATGATCTAATTTCTTTCTTTTTTGTTTTATGATTTATGTCAGCTGTAATTTAAAGAGATATTAGACGTACGATAAATTTCATGTTTGTGTATTAATACGTAAATAATATATATTATTTAATTTTTGAAACTTCAAATGTTCTTTGTTATTTGTCTTTTGGCAACAAAAAGTGACTTTATTTATTTATTTAAATATTTATTTCTTTTATCATTTAAAACATAGAATAATAATATTATTATTCTATGGTTTGAAATTGACTATTTTTTTTTTTTTTTTTAAGTGTATTTATTGCTAGCTTTTGCGGGTATAAGAAGCAAGTAAAAGATACAGGAAAAACTTTTGATTTCCGGTTTTCGATGAAATTACACGTTTTGAGATTTCCTTGCATTTCAATTAACTGAAATTGACTACTGATTTTTATTTTTAAAAAAGTCTATTGTTCTTTCCTTTGCATATATAAGTAGAAAATATAAGATTCAGAAAAATTTTAGATTTTCGGTTTTCGATAAAAATACACGTTTTGAAATTTCCCGAACTCAATTCGACCATTTTTGCAAAATATCTTTCTTTTTGAGTTCAAACTCTGTACTTTATGAACCAATCGAATTAATTTAACAGAATTTGATACTTGGTTTGACCTTGGTTTGACATGGTACCGATTAGCTTTTGGGCTGTATTACCCAACAAGGGGCGTTTTTACGTTGCAATTTTCTCTCATTTCAGGAAAGACTAACATCTACAGAGAGAAATAGTTAAGTAAAACTCTGTTGATTCAGTTAGAGTGCATATCAGCAAACAATTGCCGCAGCTGTGTTGCAATTTAATTGCGTTTAGGACAAGGCAATAACTTTGCTTTGCCTTGCTTTGCAAAAAAATGGTCGAGTTTCGACCACTGGGCGATACTAGTAGTATAATAATGTGTAAAGACTAGAACTCTGCTACAAAAGTTTGAGGAACATACATGCACACAAAATGTTTGTAAAAGAATATTAGAATTTCAAATGAAGTGTATTTTTGAGTGATTTTAAATTAGGTAATTGTCAATGAATTCACAAATAATTTAACTTATTTCATGCCAGTTTGTATCTACAAGTTATATAAATTTTATATTATTCAGTGTAATTATGAAAATAAGTTTAAATTAAGAAGTTTTTGAAAAAATAAATAAATAAATAAATAATAGAGAAGCTATGCTGTAGCAGGTTATCATCATTATTATATTAATAGTTTTAGTTATAACTGGCTTTGGTATATATACAATTTTAAAGTCAATTTCTTTTACTTATCTTATAAGATAACTTTTTTCTTGTTAGATGTTTTTAAGGATTGAAATATTGGCTTATATTGTAAAATGTACAGAATATTTATGCTGATTACCTACTTAATACTTATTTTCTTATGTATTATCATATAAAATAAAAATGTATTTCATATTTTTAATTGTTATTTATTTATTATTATTATTTTTTTAAAATAAATATAGGGCTGATGCTTCTAATAAGTTGAAGCCTCCTCTTAAAAGGAAGAATGTAAAACCTGTAGAAACAGTTTATAAACGTGCCAATGTACAGGTACTTGTTTTTGTATTATTATTTATTATTATTATTTTTTTAATAACTACAAATGCTTCTTGGGGGGAAAAAATACTGAAATAATGCCATATCTTGAAATGTCTGTTGTACACAAAATTGACTTTCTTTGGACATTTAGTGTTATTTTTTCTGATATGAAAGTCATTTGAATACATCATAGAAGATAATTTTAATAAATAATTTGTACTGCATTGAATTTGTATAGCAAAAACATACAAAAATTTTGTGATGGCTACAACATACTGGTATTTTTATCACTGAAACTACATTATGCATAGATTTACATTTTCTAAGTAAGGTTTGTTACCACTGTTTTTATTAGAAAATCTCTTATATTTATTATCTGCAATTTAATATGTTGAAATTTACTGTTGTAAAATTTTGGTATAATCAGGGCCGACCCTGACAGTTTTGCCCCGAGGTAAACCCCCCTTCCCAAGCTTAAAAAACTCAAAAGAAAACAGGTTTATAAAAAATACATGATAACCAGAAAAATACGGTCCAGTGTAAATGAATAAAAACACTCATAGAATATTTACAAAAAATTTTTTTATTAAAATCAAATCACATAAACTTTGAAATAAGACTGTAGTACTTACAATACTTTTAATACAACAAAGTATAATAAAGAATACTAGTACAATGTACAAAGTTTAACCTGTATTAAAATAATCTCTTTTAAACTTTTTATGTAAAATCTAAAATAACTCAATTCATATTCAGTGACCAACATCCACTGACCCATTAAGGTGATTTTGAGTAGACATGGTTCTTTGATAATTTTTTATTACTTTTAATTTAGAAGAAAGATCTTCCATTGATAGCCACAATTATAGGCAGGGTTAGCAAAATTCTTAAAGCAATGCTTATATTTGGCCTAATGTTAAAGGAGGTAATGAATTTAAGAATGTCAGCTGGACCTTCTTTCTTTTTTAAAACTGAAGAAATAAGGTCTATTTTGTAAGCCAATTCTGAAGTGTCATGATCACAGGAATCACCATTTGTTAAGACGTTTCCAAATCTTTAAATTGTGCCAGTAATTTATTTTTACACCTGTCTGTAAGTTTTTGGACATTGTATAAAAACTGAAAAAAGTCATTATGACTATTCAATAGGTTGAATCTCAGCTCCAGAGCACAAACTGCCTGATCTATAATAAAGAAGAAAAAAAAAATGTTTTTCTTTTGAATCTTGTATAAGTTTGTCTAAACTTTCATATGAAAAATTTCGTTGAACATGGTGACATGGTGTAGATAATTCAAAGTTTTTTCCTACATCTATTTCATTAGCTAATTTTTTAGCTTCTAAGATAAGTGTCAAATGTTTCATCCGATATTAATTCTTTGAAAAAAGTTAATGAGCAATAAATCAGTGACATGGATAAATAAAAATTTTTTGATTCAGGCAATAACTTATATTAATCTGATTCAAAAATAAAATTTATACCAAATGATGATCGAACATAAAGACTTAAATTGTTTATTGGCCTCATCTCAAACCATATATTATCTATTTCTATATTTTCATAAATACTTGATAAAACATCATGAATACCTTTTTTTTTTCAAAACATAAAGGTTTTAGGGAATCTATATGACTTCGTCAATGTTTTCAGTGTAAGTGTTTTCGTAACATGGCTCACCGAAAAGTCGGCGATGCCATAAATGTATGTAGCTTTTGAAACCCTATTTTAAAAACTTGCTACCTCTAAGGACGATTTTGCCATATCATTAACTGCAAAGATTAATGAATGGTTGCTGCAAGGTATGTAAAATGCTCTGGGATTCAAAGTTTTAATTATTGATTGTACTCCCAATTTGTCGCCTCTCATACTTGAACCATTGTTGTAACCTTGACCTCTCTTATTTTTACTTCCATTACCCTACTACCGCAGGGTAATGGAAGTATTGTATTTAGTCTAAAAATTTGGTATCGAGATTTCACCTGATTTACACGTTTTTAGGTCCCCTGAGTCCAAAAAAGTGGTTTTTGGCAATTGGTCAGTGTGTGTGTGTATGTATGTGTGGAATCTTCTGGCTATCATATTTCCGAAACTAATAAAGATAAAACTACAAAACTTCAGAATAAAGACAGGTCTGGTGTACAGATAAAGTTTTCAAATTTTGGTGAAAATTGAAAAACCGGAAGTGGGACATTGGAGACTGGAAGTGGGACCGTAAGTCCCTATCTCAAAAACAGCTCTAATGATTTTCTTCAAATTTGCTATATAAACACTCTATTAGATGTATTTCAAATGATATAGTTGGTTAGTTCAGGAAAATTGATTGGCATCCTGTATAAATAGCCCAATTTCAGCTCTTGGATGCTCGTTCCTTTAAAAACGGCTATACAGATTTTTTCAAACTCACCATATTAACTAACTGTTAAATATCCTTTTGTATGTAATTATCGTTTTCAGGTTAATAATTGATTTTTTGTAAGAAAAATGGTATCTCAAAAATGGCTCTAACGATTTTCTTGAAAATCGTTATGTAAATCCATTTCTATCTCGTGTATTATGTGGTTATTAGAGGAAAATTAACAGCCTTCCTGCTTAGGTAGGTCATCTTCAAATCTCGGAAATTTTTGTTTAAAAAAAATAACTCTACCATTTTTTCTCTTACTTTTTACCTCACTATATCTAAGCTTCGTTTTATATGTCTTTATAAGTTTCTCGTACTGGAAAAATTTTAGTTTTCTACTTCTTTAGGTCACTTTTGTGTTTTCTGATCACATTATCTCTGAAAAATGCATATAATACATGTAATAGTGGGTAATGGAAGTCGTGTGGTTGTTTCACACCAGATTTTTTAACATTAATATATTTTTCTTCAATTCTTCTTATAATTCCTTACCAGTAGATCTTTCAATAGGGAGAAAACCCAGAATTCATTAATAATGTTGCATTCAAATACTTCTGATTGATCAGTTGAAACATATCTTACTGCAAATGTTATTTATTCAACCTCACTTGCATTAAGAATACAAGCAAGAATAACCAAATAATATTTTACTTTTTGAACTTGTTTTATAATATAAGACTTTATGTTATCATGTAACAGTTCAATTATTTTTTTCTGAAGGTTTTTCCTAAATATGTTACTATCTTTTCGTCATTATTGTGGATCCTATGAACATGTTCTTCCATTAATGAGTCAAATTCAACTAGCAATTGAATTAACTTCAGAAAATTTTCATTATTGTGTTCATAAAGCATCTCGCTTGTATTTCAAAAGGCTAGAGAACTTTCATCAAGCAATTTAATAACAACCCTAACAGCACATCTTATCTACATGGCATCTTCAGGATATCATATGGATGAAAATACATCCCATGGACATCCATATGATGTTCCATGGATATGTGTGTTGTTAGGGTAGCGTTATGTGTAAAATTATTTCATGCCAACATTTAATTTGAGAATTAATTAGTTTGTGCAACTGAATCTACTCTTTGACAAGTTTTCAATCTTTGTTTCGGCTCTATCCATAATTTTAAATTACCTACATGAGTTTATAAGTCTTCATGGTTTCTCAATATCTCACCAACATTTTCCTAGTTTCTATAACCTTCTTTTTAAAATAAACTCAATTGTGAATTACCAAAAAGTCCGTTACAAAAACAGAACACAGAATCTTTTAACTCTGAATATACGAGCCAATTTCTTAATGTGTTCACTATTTTTTAAAATTCTGTTATAGTATTTTGCACTAAATCTTCAATTTGAAGTTTGATTATCAAATGGAAAAACTTAATCGAATAAAGGAGCTAATGAACCGCTTCTAACTATAAATGTTTTATCTAAGTTGCTTATTACCATCAGGTCATAATCCTGGGACTAATGACAGAGTTTGGTTAAGGCCTCTTTTGTTTTTCGTGGTAGTATCCATTGACTCAAAACCTGCTGTCAACTTGTTAATTCAAATCTAAATCAAAATTGATAGTAGTGTCTAGATTTTGAATATCTCTTAGTTCTTTGCTTTGTTTGGAACTGCCTGCATCTCTTGATAAACTATGCAATGATCCATATTGCTTTTGAAGCTGGGTTTGTTTCTCCAGCATCTTCTTTTTATATTTAATACTTCTTCTAAAGTATAAAAGCAAATTCTTGATATTTTTCACATTATCAGCTATCAAAAAAAAAAAAAAAAAAAAAAAAAAAAAAAAATCTGGAATGATTCCACTCGACTTTCCGAACAATCAGTAATTAACAGTTTTGTAGATAAAGTAAAGAAAGAGGAGTTGTTAAACAAACAAAAGAGAGAAAACCATAATAGAGTGTTTGAGTATTTTTCTCCCTATATTACACGATGTTTTATTGAACGCTACTGAACTTTGAGCCCATAGATCATAATGATAAAGAATTTTTCGTTGTGTCCCTGTAAAAATCTATAAATGCTAGATTCACCAAAATGCTTATAGTTAGTGCAACAGTGATTTAAAATATTCATATAAAATTTCAGCTCAATTGAATAAGGCGTTTAGATGCTATCGCACTTTTAAAAATTTGGTTCCGTAGTCCATAATGATAAAGAATTTTTCTTGGTGTCCCTGTAAAAAAACTATAAGTGCTAGATTCACCAAAATCTATAGGGTTCGTACTATGGTGACTTACAATATACGTACCAACTTTCAGCTTATTCGAACAAAGCGTTTAGACGCTAGCGTGTTCACTCACAGACATACACACATACATACATCATCATAAAAATAGTGGAAACGGACTCAAGGGACCTCGAAACGTATAGAAACATCAAAATCTGAAATTCGGATTTTTGATATGATTACAATACTTTCCTCACTATAGTGTTTGGAAAGTAATAATTTCAGCTAAAAGAGAAAGCAGCTTTATATACAGTGAGAAGGACAGGTAATTTCATTCCCAGCAGAGGACTCCCACTCCTATCTCCTACGCTAATTTTTAAAGGGATTGGAACACCAACTTAAAACAAAAATTTGATTACTTGGTTGAACATTTCCTATTAGTTAAAAAAAAAAAAAAAAACTTGTGCAAAAACCTAAAGCTCTTTATTTTTAAAACAAATCTTTTGAAAAATACAAAAACATAAAAAAAAAAAAATTAAAATCAGTTAACTATTGTCTAAGATATTTGTTGATTATTGTTTATTTTTGCACCTTTAATTGCAAATACCTTAACCAATCATGAATGGATTATAATTTTTCTAATTTTGTTGTAAAGTTATTTTAGTGGTGTTTAAAACAAAGTGTCATTCAACTCAATTTTTACTTTCCGAACACTATAGTGAGGAAAGTATTGTAATCATGTCAAAAATCCGAATTCGAGATTTTGATGTTTCTATACGTTTTGAGGTCCCCTGAGTCCGTTTTCACTATTTTTACGATGATGTATGTATGTATGTGTGTATGTCTGTGGGTGAACACGCTAGCGTCTAAACGCTTCGTTCGATTAACCTGAAAGTTGGTACGCATATTGTAAGTCACCATAGTACGAACCCTATAGATTTTGGTGAATCTAGCACTTATAGTTTTTTTACAGGGACACAAAGAAAAATTCTATCATTATGGCCTATGGGAGCAAAATCTTAAAAGTGCGATAGCATCTAAACGCCTTATTCAATTGAGCAAAAATTTTATACACATATTATAGATCACAAATACTCAATCTGTATAGATTTTGGAGAATCTAGCACTTATAGTTTTTTTACAGGGACACAAAGAAATATTCTTTATCATTATGCCTATGGGGCCAAATTTTTAAAAATGTGATAGTGTCTAAACGCCTTATTAATCCGAGCAAAAAAATTGTACACATGTTATAGATCACAGTTGAACTAACTGTATAGATTTTGGTGAATCTAGCACTTACAGTTTTTTTACAGGACACAAAGAAAAATTCTTTATCATTATGGCCTATGGGACTAAATTTTTAAAAGTACGATAGCATCTAAACGCCTTATTGAATTCAGCTGAAAATTTATATGAGTATTATAAATCACTGTTGCACTAACTATAAGCATTTTGGTGAATCTAACATTTATAGGTTTTTACAGGGACACAACGAAAATTTCTTTGTCATTATGATCTATGGGCTCAAAGTTCAGTAGCGTTAAATAAAACAACGTGTAATAGATGGAGAAAAATACTCAAACACTCTATTATGGTTTTCTCTCTTTTGTTTGTTTAACAACTACTCTTTCTTTACTTTATCTACAAAACTGTTAATTACTCAATGTTCGGAAAGTCGAGTGGAGTCACTCCAGATTTTTTTAGTTTAATTTTGAGGGAAATTTTGACCCTTTAGAGGGAAGTAATTTCTCTTTTTTGCCCCCTCCTCTTCTCTCTTCATTTAATACTATAACATGCTCAAAGCTCACTTAGCCTTTTGAAGTATTTTTGAAAATTTTTCTACCACTATTGCAAGTTAAAATATTTTTTAAATCACCATTAGGTTTCTTGCACATTAATAAATTTAAATTTTTCTTATAAGTCTGGATTCAGTGTAAACTTGCTTGAAAAATAAGGATTAGAAAGAAAAAAAAAAGAAATAATAATAATTATAATACTTTAAGTTAAAAGTTGTTAGCATAGAAATTTTCATTCACATTTACTAATATATTTTTTTAACTTTGAAAATTTGTTAGTTAGATGTTTTGGTTATATGTTTGTAATTGTCATTTTCTTTTAGGGGATTGAAGATTTACATGAATCAAATTTTGAAAAGAAGGTTAAAACACTGCTACAACATGATAAATCTCCTGTGATGCGTGCTAGAGAAATGGTATATAACTTCACTTTTACTAAATGTGAAATCATTTTAATGTGATTAAATTGGTTATCATTTACATACCAAATATTGTGTACAAATACTATTATAAAATGATACTGTAGACTAACAAGTTTTAATATTTAAACTTGAAAACTACTTCACACATCATAAAATTAATCAAAGCACTGCCGTTTTTGAATCTTGCTTTTGTTCCAAGACAGTAGCACGTAATTTGCACCTGAAGAAGAAAGGCCAGTCCTTTCAAAACTGTTGGTGCTTTGATTCTTTTTTATAGTGTGTGAAGAAATTTTCAAGTTTAAATATTGTTTGTATGCCAGTGTTCTTTAATTTGCAGGGCTTGCGCTGACCTTTTGAAAAGTGGGGTCCTAAGACCCCATCACTATGAAAATTATGGGTCAAGTTTTTGAAAAATGGAGACTCATTTTATTTTCGTCAAAAAATGAATGAATAACGTTTTTTTTTTTTTTTTTTTTTTTTTTGGAACATGTAAGATGTAACGACTAATATTTTTCATAGACGCAAAGTTTTTCATAATTTCTTTTTTCATGTTGAAGCTTTGTATTTAACAGCAAAAAAAAAAAAAGAATTGACCTAATGCTCTATCTTTTTCATCTATGCTTATGTGTTGTACAAGTGCACTTCTCCAAACTGCATGAAAAATTTTGTCGTCGTGATATTGCAACCAGGAAAATTCCTTTTCCCAGTTTTTTCCCCCCTTAATAGTTTTGTTACATAAACTTATAAAAAAAAAGTATGGGTCTTCAGGACCCGTAATTTCAAAAATACTGCATCCCTTTTATCAAAATCGGGGTCAATGGTGCGCTATAGCGCACCAACGCGAGCCCTGATTTAGTATTGTGCTTTACCTTATTCTGGGTTTCTTTTATAACAAGTTTTAAGACTCGGTTAATAGATATCAAAATTTAATGTTAGATCAATTGTGTTTTATTTTTAAAATGATGACAACCAAAACATCAGTTTGGTTTGATGTATGTAAAAAAAAAAAATATATTTTTCTTCTTTTTATGATTTAACAACTGATAGATCTAAGATGTATCAAATCAAGAATAAATTGTGTGTCTAATTTTAATTATAAAGACTAGTTTGTACTTGCTGATATTTGACAGATCAATCATATTTAAATATATTCGATAACAAAAAAAATGACTCACCAAGAAGGAGTAATGCAAACTGGACACAAATTGACATACTTACAGGTTTTGATGGTAAATGCAAATTCTTTAAGTTTAGCAGCCATCGAATGAGCATGCAACGCTGCAGCGCATCTTAACTGCGCAATTGGTAGAATATTAAAAATGAGAAATTTTGATTCCAGATCATAAATTCTTTGAGAATTTTATTCCAACTACTCAGAAAAACAATAACTATGCCTCACATACAGGTGTGTAAACAACATGCACAGATGTCAGCATTTGAGTGTGGCGCTCAAAAAAGCCGGTTGGTCTAATCTGCGAATTTTTTGACAATTGGATAGGAGTAGTACCACTATTAGATGATATTGACAGGAATGGGTGAACCATTGCCGAACACAGCATCAGAAGGAAGCAGTCGGCCTAAAGAGAGGGCAGAAAGTGAGAACCAGTCAACCATCAAAGCAGCACTCAAAGCTCCAATTCATCATTATTGTCGATCTTACGTGCAACTGGTACTTCAGGGACTTCAAAGACCTGTAATAGGCGGCTCAATGAAATTGGGTTGAGCTCAGTCCCGGATCTCTCTTCCACTGAGAACGTTAGGAGCATCATAAAAAGGGTCCTACAACCAGCTAGGGATTTTGCCAATCTAACGCACCAATTGGACAGAATTTGGCACTATACTTCACAGGAGCACATCTGCCAACTCTATCAATTAATACCAAGCTGAATAACTACGTACATAAGGGCCAGAAGTGGACCAACACGTTATTGACTTGTTTACTTTGTGAGGTCCTTTCTCTTAATTAAATCATTCGAATTTTCTGAAACTGTAATCAATTGTTTTTCTCCACATATACACCACATCTACCAATTTTTGTCTCATTCGGATAACTCCTTCTTGGTGCGTTTTTTTTTTTTTTTTTTTTTATAGAGTGTATTCAACTTAAATTTTCTCATGTCACACCAGTTTAAAACCAGAGATCAATGCCATATAAAATTTAAACAAAGACTCATATGCTTCAAAGTAGTATGAAAAATATTGTATATTCCACAACTGGAAATTAAATTCTCAAGCTTATTCTGGCTGACAGTATTTTAATAAATGAACATATTCCATCTGGTACAAAAATACCATAATTGCTTTTTTTTTTTTAAGTGCTTTTACCTAAATAAGATCAATCCTAATGTGTAAAAACACAACATTAATTAATTAAGTAGCATATATATAAACTAATCTCACTCTAGAATTTCTTCCTATCTCACTTAATCGACTGTATGATTGACAAGATTGCACATGTTCTATGTTTACAGTGAAACTTCTTTGTTGTTTTGCACACAAAAAAGAAGAATATGTGAATTTACCATCCATTTTTTTCTTTTCTTTTTAGAATATTTAGTGAGCAATATTGTATATATTCAGAATATCAATATTCACGTATAGGAATCCAACTCAGTTTGGCATAGAGGTTCATTAGAAATAGAAAATAAGAAATATTTAATTTTGCATATACACCCCAGTTTTGTCTGCTCAGTCATGTGATAGAAGAAAATGAATAATCGAATTCAATTAAATAATGTTCTTAAGAATAAAAATGTTAATATTTAAAAAAAAAAAAATTATACAGACACGACATTATTTCATTATTTAAAACATGAAAATCTGACATTGACAGATTTTAATTTAGTGCCAGAGGCCTACTGCTAAACTTGTTAATATCGACAAACTCTTCTTTAGTTAATTTGTGACGATCTAAATTCCATGATAAAGTTTTCATTAAATCAAACCAATGTGTTTCAGCTGCAGATACTGTAACAAATAACGTTGGAAGTCCAAACTGTCTTATAGCCGCAAAACAACATTTTTTCTCTTTTTCCCAATGAGGGGGAGGTGTGCCTTGGGGGGGACTCATGTCAAAGGTGTGCCTTGGGGGGGGGGACTCATGTCAAAGTTGTTCCTTGGGGGGGGACTCGTGTCAAAGTTGGGCCTTGGGGGGACTCATGTCAAAGTTGGGCCTGGGGGGGGACTCATGTCAAAGTTGTGCCTTGGGGGGACTTCATTCAATAAATCCCCATTCAATAAACCGACTGAAATAGGCCCTTAGCACTATTAAGAGTGGCATATAAAAATTCGACAACGCTGTACCGACTGAAATAGGGGTACCTTGGGGGGGACTCATGTCAAAGTTGTGCCTTGGGGGGACTTCATTCAATAAATCCCCATTCAATAAACCGACTGAAATAGGCCCTTAGCACTATTAAGAGTGTATTATAAAAATTTGACAACGCTGTACCGACTGAAATAGGGGTGCCTTGGGGGGACTTCATTCAATAAATCTCCATTCAATAAACCGACTGAAATAGGCCCTTAGCACTATTAAGAGTGACGTATAAAAATTCGACAACACTATACCGACTGAAATAGGGGTAACTTGGGGGGGACTCATGTCAAAGTTGGGCCTGGGGGGGACTCGTGTCAAAGTTGTGCCTTGGGGGGACTTCATTCAATAAATCCCCATTCAATAAACCGATTGAAATAGGCCCTTAGCACTATTAAGAGTGTATTATCAAAATTCGACAACGCTGTACCGACTGAAATAGGGGTACCTTGGGGGGGACTCATGTCAAAGTTGGGCCTGGGGGGGGGACTCATGTCAAAGTTGTGCCTTGGGGGACTTCATTCAATAAATCCCCATTCAATAAACCGACTGAAATAGGCCCTTAGCACTATTAAGAGTGACGTATAAAAATTCGACAACTGTACCGACTGAAATAGGCCTCTAGCACTAAAAAGCAATATTGTGCATTTGTAAACAGTAGAATAGTTGTATTTGTAAATTTAAGAATTTTTTAAAAACACTTTATGTGTTTATTTATTTTTAACTGTAAGAATCGATTTTTGTATGTTCCAGTGTAACTGTTACATTAACTGATCTAGCAATAAATAATAGCTTGTTCTTGTGGAATGTTTATGGATTATAATTTGAAAATTTAAAATGTTTTCATTAAATTTAATTGCATAAAGGTGTTACAACAAGTTAATTAACTTAGTTACTGGTCTAAATGGATTTACGCAGTACAATATTGCACTGTCACTGATTTAAGTACCAAAAATCAGAGTATTTAACATGTTCTTCATGAACATCAATAACAAACATAAACTAAATGATGATTGTAAATGTATACAGCAAACAAAAAATGATGAATAATGATATAAAATGGATTAAAAATGATGATGTCTAAAAAAATAACACAAGTTAAATATGATTGGTCGAAAATACGTTATTTCAGCAATCGCTCTAGATAAACAAGACTTCGTCTGCTATTTGTTTTTCCTCTATCATGTGAACTCTGACGTCATTTGGGAAGAGCCCATAACTTTGACCTATCAAAATGCAGGAATTTATCATAATCAGGTTTAAGAGATAGGTAATCTAGAAAAGAATCGCTGAAAATGACTCATTCATGCAAACAAACACAGCTAAAACATTTTTCAACTCTTTTCAACCAATCAGAGTTGAGTCTTTGATTAATGGCAATAAGTGAAGGTAAACAGCTTTATCATTTGCATCTTATATGGAGATTGTTTGGCAAGCTGAGAAAGTGAAATATAATTATTCTTTTTTTTTATTATATTGTTTTTAGTTTTAACATATCTTTTTATTTTCTGGGAGATGATCTTTTTTTATACTTTTAATATTAAAATGTTTTCAAATTGCAGTTAATTTTGTTTTGTTCTGCCAAACAGTACAATATAGTGTAATTTCAGATTTTTAATTTAAATACAGATTGTAGTTTAAATATATATTTATGTGTTCCAATGTTTAGTTCTGTGTTGCATGGGTAATTTCATACTTTTAGAACAATGTTTGATTAGCTGTTTTTTGTGTATTTATTGTTTGACATTTGCAGTGTTAAATATTATACTAATTACTGCTATTTTTGAAAATTTTAGCACTGAACCTTTAAGTTGCAGTTAATTTTGTTTTGTGCTTCAAAATAATAAATGTTTTTTTAGTGCAATTTCAGATTTTGTGTTGTTAAAATTTAAATATGCATACTTATGTGTGTTCCAGTGATTAGTTTTGTGCTACTCTTGTAATTTCATACTGTTAGAAACCATGTTTCATTGGCCATTTTTTGTGTATCATTTTTAAGATTTTTTATTTTTTACTGTACTTACAATTACATGACTTAAATGTTTGCTTCCAATTTAAAACCATGCATTTTTTTTTTTTTTTTTGGTTCTTTTTAAATTTGGTATTTTTCTGTACTTTCATTAACTGGCAGGTGGCAGTTGGATGTTATTTAAAAATTTTACTTAATTATTTTATTACTGAATAAGCAGTGCCAGCAAGCAGGATTATTAGTTAATCTGTAGGCAGTAAAAGACAAAAATTTCATCCATTCATAAAATATATCATTTATTCTACTAGTGTGTCAAGAGCCTTTTACTTTAGAAATAATTGATTTTTATCTGTAAAATCGTATTTTATTTCTCCAAGTAGAATTATTTGCACTTTGATTTTTTACTTCCATTACCCGACTACCATAGGTAATGGTAATATTGTATTCGGTTCAAAAATTCAATGTCGAGATTTCACCTGATTTACATGTTTTAAGGTCTCCTGAGTCCAAAAAAGTGGTTTTTGGCAATTGGTCAGTGTGTATGTGTGTGGAGAATCTTCAGGCTATTATATCTTGGAAACTAATAAAAATTGAACTACGAAACTTTATAACTGAAACAGGTCTGGTGTACAGATGAAGTTTTCAAATTTTGGTGAAAATTGGATAACCGGAAGTCCACATCTCAAAAACTGTTCTAATGATTTTCTTCAAAATTACTCTATAAGCACACTATTAGATATCCTTTCGAATGATATAGTTGGATAGTTCAGGAAAATTGATAGATGTCCTGTATAAATAGCTGAATTTCAGGTCCTGCAAGTGCATTCCTTTCAAAATGGCTGTCGGAATTTTTTTTTCAAACTTGCCATATTAACTGCCTTTTAAATATCTTTTTGCATGTAATTGTTGTTTTCTGGTCAACAATTAATTATGCCAAGCTTTGTTAAAGGTCAGTATCTCAAAAACGGCTCTAACGATTTTCTTGAAAATTGTTACGTGAACCCATTTTAGATATCCTTTCTCATGCTTTACTTGGTTATCACAGGAAAATTAATAGTCATCTTGATCAGATAGATCAGTTTTAGATCTCGGAAATCGGTGTTTAAATAAATAAATAAAAAACTCTACAATTTTCTTTTCATTTCTTTTTCTTAAAAAAAAAAAAAAAAAATTGCTCTGTAAACTTTGTTTTGTTTTTACACATGTATTAACTAAACTTTCTCTTACCTGAAAATTTGTAGGTGTCTATTTCATTAGGTCAATGCTATGTCTTCTGATAACATTATCTCCAAAAAGTGCACATAATACAAGTAATAGTGGGGTAATGGAAGTCGTGTATTTGTTTCACACCAGATTTTTTTTTTTTCATTCTTTGACTTTAATCGAAATTTTTAAATCATTATAATTTTAAAATAAAATAAAAATACAAATAAAAGTTTTCTTCCCCCTTACTGTTACACAGAAAAGGAAAAGGGGGGGAAAATCATAGTTATTTATTTATTTATTTTTATTACTTTTAAAAATAATCAAAATGAGTGAATTTAGATGCTTATATTCAATGACATTATTAAAAATGTTATCATGTATCATATGTTAAAAGTAAGTAGTATGCTCGTTTCTTATTAAAATAAACATCAAATCAAATTTAATTTAAAAACTCACTTCTTATGAAATGTAACTGATAGTTTTAAAATAAGCATGAGAACAGTGTCTATATCTACTGTATCCGATTAGAAAAAACAGAAAGATTACTTTTTTATATATTTATTTCGATGGACAAAGTTGATTCATATTGACAAAATTTATTTATGGTTATTATAATAATTATAAAAACATAAAAGTTGAAATCTAAAATAAATAAAAAGTATAATTGATAGTAAAAATATCCATCAATCTATGTGATTTAAACTTATTCATGAATAATTAAAATGAAGAATTTGGTACAGTAAATACTTATGATAAGCAAGATATCCTTGTATTCAGCTACTGCTAAACAACTTGTTTTTATTGTGCTCCTTTACCTTCGAATGTATGAAGGAATCCTGCGAGTTGATTTATGTTCCACATTCCTCTGATGACAAAGTTCTATAAAATTAGCATTTTGGATTGGCTGAAACATTTTTGAGCATGATCAAATGATTGCTTTTAGTCTTAAAAATCCAGTTGACTAATTTAAAAATAGAAAGATATTAAAACTTCTTCACACACCATAAATTTAAAGTCAGCACAACTGGTTTCGAAAGGACGTAGCCTTTCTTCATCAGGTGCAAAAAAACATGTGCTACCGCCTTGGAGGCAAAAGCAAGACTGAAAGCAGGGCAAAATCCAGAGGGGAAGGAGCAACACAAACAATCAATAGGAAGCATCATGTAGGACCAATCAGAGAGGAACACACATACACACACCAAAAAAATGAGGGAGGAAAGGAGTAATCATTTTTTAAAAAATTAATATTATACTAATAAGTAAATTTAACAAAATTTATTAATTTATTAATTATAATTATAATTATTTAATTATAACTATTATTATGTTATAGAATAATCTTTCTAAGACACCTAGCTACCGGACCACCCTAATCGCTCTGATCCGGTTCAAAATTCGAGTTTCTGTTGTTTGGCTGGTGCTGCCATCTTTCACCAGCTTATGGAACTAGAAGTCGTACTTCCTCCCTATGAGGCGTTCCTAATAACAGAAGACGCAACCCTCATGCCTTAAAATAAGTCCAGTAGTTCCACTATCGGGGCTCGGAATTTCCGAGTGGCACACGACAACAACAACAATTATGTTATAAACATAATGAAGGAAATTATTTAATTGAATTAAACAAATTTTTCCAGGTTGTAGACAGCAAAGTGGAATCAGATTTTTCATTGACAGTTTTATCACGATTAAGGTAAATAGCTAAATTTTCAAAAAAATCCAGTTCGGAAACGCGTTTGGCATGAAAGATAATTTTGGCACTTTTAAAATTAAAACTATGATCAAATTCCCAACTGCGCTTCGCAATAGAAGATTTAGAAATTTCTTGTTTAACTACATACCGAGAATGTTCACGTAAACGACATTAAAGATTTCTTTTTGTTTGGCCAATATAAGATAAATCACAATTATTACAAGGGACATTATAGATACCCCACTTTTAATTTAAAAATGTTTATTATCAGCATGTGCTTCTGATGATTCTGTATTTTTTAATTGTAGATTTTTTATGTTAATCTTTTGTAGTAAGATTTTAATTATATTGCACTGTAAAAATAAATAAAATGTCCTATATTTATATTAAATTATAATATAGCCAAATTAGATTAAAGCGATTAATGTAATTGATTTACTTTCCATTTATAGAGGTCAAAGTATATACAAAGCTTGAAAACACCTTTAAAAAGAACAACTGTACCTTCTTGTAAAAAATCATGTAAGATTTGTTATTATTATTAAATCATTCATGTGTTAATATTTCATGTAGTTTAAAAGTTATATTTTCATATAACTGTTATTATATTCATTAGAGTTGTCTTTATAAATTGAGTCTTTTTCAGGCTTAGTAATAATAAATTTATGACACAAATTTCTGCCTTATAAGGTGACATAAATTTCTACCTAATTCAGTTTCTTAATGTAGTATGATTATTTGGGAAACAAACATAAACTGATCTATCAATATTTTATATCATCCAAAAGGAAAAAAAAAAAAAAAAAAAAATGTTCAACAAGGTGTAAGTTGTCACACAGACACACAGTAAGCAAGTCACACAGACAAAATGCATAAAAAAAAAAAAAAAAGAATTTGTTTGGATGTTCATTTTAAGAATTGTGATGAATTAAGATTGCTGATGAATTCCTGAATAAATTTTCCTAAATTGTTTGGATGTTTTGTTTCATCAAATAATTTTTTTACAAAAAGAAAAATCCTGCAATATACCTGCTAGCAGGTAGATCATCAAAATTTCAAAACAACTGCTACTTCTTTCTTTCTTTCTTTCTTTTAATGCATGATATATTCTCAATATGTAACTAAATTACCAATATTTCTGTCTTTTCAACAGCTTCAAACAGCCAAAATTTAATACAAGATAAATAAAAAATAAAATCCATTGATCAAACCACCTCAGTTTTGCATGGTTTTGCATGGGGGGGAGGGGGGCAGGACAGCCATAAATTCAACAATAAACCATGAAAAAACTAGTATGTTGTGGCCACCACAAGACTTTCTTCTATATTTTCCTACGTAAATTCACTCAGTAACAATAAATATATATATAACGGAGGTCGAAAATTTTCATGAATCCAATACTTTCTCTACATTACATATAGAAGAAAGTAAAAAGAACAAAAATCCACACAATCATTAGTGGGGAAAAAATGAGTAAACTGACACCAATCAGAAAATGAAGGAAAAATCGTCAAGAAAAAGACTCAAAAAAGCAGGGAAAGTGGGCTAGGGTCTCTATAATCATCAACAATATGCAGCAATAGAACTTTATGAATCTGTCTTTGGCCTGCCATTATTTTGATGTAAGTTTTTTAATGGTAGATTTTTATTATGTTAATTTTTTGTAGTGAGGATTTTAATTACAGTTTTTTTTATATATATATATAAAAAAAAAAAAAAAAAAGCAGAAGGCTTGTTGCATTTACTTTGTATTACTATGCAAACTTTCTTTTTCCACTAAAATTTCAGTTTCTTCCTTTTTGAGTTGCCAACTATATTTAAAATTCTAATCAATCGGTGAATTTCATTGTTGCTTCGTGGCTTCATTGTTATTCATCTGCTTTGAAATTTTTCTTTTTTAATTCCATATGGTTCCTGTTCTGGTTGTGGCAGGCTGGGTGAGTGTTGCCGGCGTGAAACTAGTTTAACCCCACAGGCAAGTCACAAGTCTTGCCGCCTGCCTCCTTCCTTCCTATCTTGTGTTTCTTAGGTTATTTTTTCATTAATTTTGATAAGTTTATGGTTTTGAGTTGGGATTTGTTGTGTTACTTTATTAATTCGTTTGTTTTGCAGGCTGTTGATTAGTGGATCTGGTTTCTTTACATTAGTGTATTTCATCCACTGATAAAGAAATTTTTAAATCTTATTGGTCATTGGTGTTTCAGTGATCTTGTATCTGTTGCTTGGCTTCTACTATGCTTAATAGATCATCTTTATAATATATATATATATATATATATGTATGTTTGCATTGTAAAAGTAAATAAAGATATTTATATTAAGTTAGTACCGATTATAACCATACATAAAGAGATGTGTGGCCACAATTCATTATGCTGGTTAATACCATGATACTGCTTGTTAAATATTGCATCCTTTCTTGCATTTTTCTCAGCAATAAGCAGTACCACTCTTCAGATCAGTTGAAATTTACAAAACAGTGATAGATTGAACCTGCTCTCATCTGCGAGTACTATGTAAGTGCATTTCTGTTCAGTTCAGTTTTGATGCTCTTAACACCATTGAAAATGGGTTGTATGATGCAATCTGGACTGTGAGACAAATACAAATACCTATTTTATTAAAAACATTTTAAGTTACCTTATTAAAATCCTCAAAAATTGGCTGATATATTTCGGCTTCATCTGAAGCCATCATCAGAGCCCGATGACACAAACAAAGATCGTTGGCGGTTCACTCCTCCTTTATAATTTCGTTGCTCGTCATTCCTTCAGTTCTCTTCTCTTTTTCCAGGGGCGGTCTCCATTCAGGTGGAATGATGCTGTGTTCGATATCTTTTATTGCGTCTTGTGTAGTTAGGATTTCTATTGCTTCTCTTTTAAGTGCGTATTTGTGCGAATTGAAATTTGAAATTTTTTGAAAGTTAATAGAATTGATATTAATAGGATTAGTGATGTTATTTCTAGAAAAGGCTGTGGATGGTTTATTATATTTAAGGTCGCTAAGGTGTTCGGTTATTCTGTCTTTAATTTTTCTTTTTGTCATGCCGATGTAGCTGGCTTTATTATGTTCGTGATCTTGAAATTTTATTTTATAGACACCGGCAGTTTGATTGAAGGGAATGGGATCTTTTTCGTTATGGATTCGTTGGAAAATGTTTTTATCAGGTTTGATTGGGATGTTAACGTTGTATTTTTTTGCTTCATTTTGGATTTTGATGGAGGCGCCGTTACAATAGGGAATAGCGGAGGTAAAAGAAGGTTTTGTTTTTTGTGCGTTTGTGATCTGGTTAAGTGATTTTAGTCGTTTTTTATAGAATTTGTCAACAAGTTTTGGGTTGTAGTTAGCTTTCCTTGCGATACTTTTAATAAATTTTAATTCGACATTTAAAAGGGATTTATTAGAACATATGAGGATTGCACGATTAATATAGGACCTTAAAGCGGCGTATTTATAAGGAAGGCGGGTATTACATTTATTGTTTATTATTTCATTATTATTAGTAGCTTTACGGAATACAGTGGTGTCAATTGTATGGTTTTGATTTTTGGTGATGTATACGTCAAGAAAGTTTAGGCTATTGTTGTTTTCAGTTTCATGGGTGAATTTAATGAGAGGATCGAGTTTGTTAAGATCTGAGAGAATATTTTCAGGGTTAGAATTTTGGGGGGTAACGGTAAATATGTCCTCCACATAGCGGACCCAGAGTTTGCAATTATTAATAATATTACATGAGGATTGTTCAAAAAATCTCATTTTTAGTTCGGCTAAAATCCTGGATATCGGAGATCCCATAGGCACGCCCTGAGTTTGTCAGTAAAAACTGCCATTAAAAGAGAAAAAAGAATCGTTGAGGATGAGGTTGCTTGTACGGATTAAGGTATCACTTATTTTGTTGTCACCAAATTGGTTAATGATTCGATCGTGAATAATTTCACTAATTTCGGTAATGTTAATGGAAGGATACAGGTCTTTTACATCAAAGCTATTGAGGGTATCATGAAATTGGATAGTAGTTCCGCAAATTTTTTGAATAAACATTTCGGTGGAATTAATGGAAAAATCTGAGGGGGGAAGAAAAAGAGAAGAGAACTGAAGGAATGATGAGCAACGAAATTATAAAGGAGGAGTGAATCGCCAACGATCTTTGTTTGTGTCATCGGGCTCTGATGATGGCTTCGGATGAAGCAGAAATATATCAGCCAAATTTAAGGATTTTTAATAAGGTAACTTAAAATGTTTTTAATGAAATTTGTAATCCTTTTGTAAACTTAAATATGTATTACAAATACCTAATTTTCATTTACTCAAACATCTGGCTAGAGTTTTTTGGTTGATCCACTGTCTAAAATTATTGGCTTGGCTATCTGCTGTGTTGTGGAAAATGGGTCCCTTTTTGACAATGGGAGAATGTTGCGGGTTCATACTTTTCTGAGATATTTGTTACATATTATAGTTATTTTAAATACAACTAGAAGACAATGTTGCATTCCCTGGCCATATCTGCTGTTTTCTTTACTCTTATTTATTCATTCTTCCCAGTAATACATAAAATTACCTAAGTGATATCTGATTAAATCAATGGAACAACTGCTCAATGCATCAAACCTGTAGAAATCTCTTATTAGTGTTATTACATGACAAGAGCATAAAAAGGAAAATTTGCAAAATAGATATTAATTTCATTAATAAAAGTGAAATTGCATGTCTATGTCAGCTGTCTCCAGAAAAATCTACTGCACTTACAAGCCTAACATTTGGCGCACACATAGTCTGGAATGTCTCTATGCGCACTTCAAACCCGAATTTTCAAATTTTGAATTAGGAAGCAAATTATTATTTTAAAATTTTATGTTTTATGCAATTTTTTGCATTTTTCCCAGACATTTTTCTTTCAATTGCAATTTCAAGTTTTGCCAATAAAATTAAATCTTACTTTTTTTTAAATTTATTTTTTATTTATTTATTTATTTTACATAAAAAGAAACATTTCTCTTCACATAAATAATTATAATAATATAATTAAATGCGAATAAACCTGTATCATCAAAATTTTAGATAAAATTGACATCATAATAGATTTAAAATTGTTATTTTTATTTATTTATTTTTAAATTAATAATTTTAATTAATCAAATAGTCTTATATTTTTTTAGGATGGAGGACTATTAGTTTCAATCTGGAGTTTTTGTAGACCAGTTTTGTGTAACACCAAAATAAATTAGAAATATCAGTCCTATCGTTACAAATTTGGTACCCAATGAAAGGGGTGATTTTTCTGAATCCAGGGGTGCAAACAGTTTTTCAACATGGCAAATAGATTTTTTAAAATTAACTAAAGTATGAAATTTAGGTGGCAACACTTCATTTTAATTCATTTCAGTCATTTTAAACAGTATGTGGCTCAGTTTTGCAGTCGAAAAATGAGATAAAAATAAAATTAAAAAATAAAAATTTTACAGATTGAAATTAATAGTACTGCATACTAAACTAAATTCTGTTTTTGACAAAATTTTTATATTTTACTAGCAGGTTTTGCCCGCTTCGCTGGGCTTCATATTTACATGATTTCTTTGTAACTGAATATATTTCGATTGGCGACTATTTTCGTCAAAGCTTTAGTATGGGACCTCCTTGGCAATATCAAACATTTTTTGAACTTCTCGAATCTGTACAACAAAACTATTATTAAAATAAATATTTTCGAAAACAGTCCAATTGCTGGTGTTAATTCTTCGAATATTCTGGAAGCAGTTGAAGCTGTTACTCGTACAGTATAAGTCATTATTCGATGAATGTTCTGGGACAGTCCAAAAAATAGTCACTTGTTCCACAGGAGTAAAGCAAATAACATCAACTACACCAGCACAAAAATTTTCGCTCACGCACGAAAAATGTCCAGTCGCATAGAGCTCAATCCCTAAAGTGCAATGACTCAGAATAGGTCTCTGAATAACTTTGGATCGCAGTGACTACATACTCTTTCGCAAAAATCAACTCACACCTACTGATAACTTTTGGCAATGGGGCTTGGAGATGACTTCATCGAGAATCCCTTGGTAAGCTCAAGGTCTATGTTCCCGTGTGTCGGAGAGCTTCAAAACATCGGGAACCCTAAACTACCATTTTTCACCAAATTTGGTCGCCCACTTGCCAAGTTTGTCGCCAAGACTATGCTTTCTATTAAACATATCTTTATTTAGTTATTTAAATATTAATTTGAATTAATCAAATATTTCTGCCCGACAGCATTCAAGTGCAGTCACACACAGCAGCTCATTTATTTGTATGTTAAATTAGCGTAGTGATTGGTATATAAAAAAATAAATAAATAACTAAGCATTATCGTGCTACACAACTTTATTATATCTCTCCCTTGGCGGCTTTTGAATTTTTGTCACCATATTAGCGATTTTTTTTTTGTATAATTTCTTGCATAAAAATAGAAAGCGTTTTATCGGACACCTTTTCGTTAACATATAAGAACCCTTCTTATTCTGTTTATTTTATTAATGGTTTTTAGGTTGATAAAATGAATTTTCGATTTTTAAAACTGCACTTTTTTTTCTGTAAAATTATCTACTCAGATAAAAATAGATCATTAATGTGACTACTATTTCAGTTTATTTTTTTCGTTTGTAATATTATATAAATTTTATATTTTTCTTGAACTACCTGGATTAAAATCGCTGTTTCTAAATTAAACCTCTTGGCGAAAAATGTTCGATGTACTTCAACGCAACAATTTAAAAAATCACCCAGGAGGATCTATAAATAAAACTGATTTTAGTACTACATATATTAGCATCGTAAACTATATTAGCACTTTATCAATGTGTAAAAGAAATTTTTAATTAAAAATGACGTCAATTTTTGTGAGATGCATAATTAATTTTTTTTTTATAAAATTTTTTATTTTTCGCGTTTAGATAAATGTATTTATTTTCCTGTTGGGAAAAAAAATAAACTCGTATTTTTTTTTTTTTTTTTTTTTTTCTTTTGGCAACAATTAAATTATGGATAAAATTTAAATGGCTAATTTTTTGCTATTATTAGCTTACAAAATTGCTATTTTATGCATAAAAATCACAAAAACAAAGTTTTTTTCGGAATAAAAGGCAGCCAACTTTGTAAGTTAGGGTATAAGCTATCTCCATTACAAATTTCATCGAAATCCGTCAAGCAGTTTTGGCATTAAACTCAGTCAAATAAATTCACAGACATTCACATTTATAATATATATAAGATTTATTTATTTTTTACCCCTGAATTTATTGTCCACAAAGTAGTGTGGGTGCAACTTTAATATAAGAAACCTTGGTTACTTTCGATGTTATTTGCTTTTTTGACGATGAATTAAAAAGGCTGTCACAATTGTGTAAATAAAGACATTGGTGAGAAGCATCTGCGCTACTTTGGTGTCAAATTTCAAGTTTTGCCTAGGGGTGGTCCTATACTAAAGTTCTACCTGTATGTGAATTCATATTCAGTTTATTTTAAATTATCCATGTTTCTAATTGACACAATGAAAGTCTAATAATTAAATTTCATTTACATTTCATTAATGGCTAAATATCCTGGTACTTGGCCATAAGTTCTGATTTGCTGAAAATAGTCGCCAATCAAAATATTTACTTAAACATTTCAAATTATTCATAAAAAAAAAAAAAAAAAAAAAAAAAAAGTCATTTAAATATAGTGTTTAAATGTGGTTAACTATTGAAATTTTCATGAAGTTTTTCTTCGCAAGGCGTTCCTTTTCATCCTCCAAGGGGAAAAACTTAAGATTCTGCTTTTTTTCCATCCAATATGGTATATAACACCCTTTTTTAAATTCGAATCATGCATTTTCTAATGAATTGACTTTTTTTTTTTCTTTTCGACATCAAATTAAACTTTCTTTTTTACCATTTTAGGTTGATTTCTTTAGAAATCGACCTATTGCAATCACTTCGTTTATCTATCTATCTATATATATATAATGAAAATTTTGTCATCACGATAACTCCCGAAATAATACTCGAAATGGAACCAAATTTGGACAGTGAACTGATCTTATAAATATCTTGGATGAGTTTGTTAACCAAGTTGCTCCGACTTTTTGTTTTCAGGTGGCAGCCACTTGAAAATTTTAAACCGACATTGTAAAAAAGCATACTTAAAGCAAGATTTGCTTGAATTTTGTTGTAAATACAGGCCACATAAGGGTCTCAATGAAGTTTATTAATGAAGTTTATCCGCCATTTTTAATAAAGTGGCAGATATTTTAAGTTAAGTGGGACCACTTGAAATCAGGCTACCACTTGAAAATTTAAAATCACTATAACTTCCGAAATAATACTCCAAATCGATCCAAATTTAGACAGTATCTTAACTTATCTTATAAATATCTTAGTTGAGTATATTAACGAAGTTGCTCTGCCATTTTGTTTTCAAGTGGGGACCACTTGAAAATTTCAAATTCAAATTCTAAAAAGCGTATTCCAAATTTGTTTGAAATTTGATGTAAATATAGACCACATAAGGGTCTCAATGAAGATGATTAATGAAATTTATCTGTCATTTTTATTAAAGTGGTAGATATCTTAAGTTAAGCGGGCCACTTGAAATCACTCTACCACTTGAAAATTTAAAATCACAATAACTTCTGAAATAATACTCCAAATCAAACCAAATTTGGATAGTGTCTTAACTTATCTTATAAATAACTCAGATGAATTTGTTAACCAAGTTGCTCCGCCATTTTGTTTTCAAGTGGAGACCACTTGAAAATTTCAAATTCAAATTGTAAAAAGCATATTCCGAATTTTTTTTAATTTTGATGCATACATAGATTATACAAGTGTCTCAAAAAACTTTATTAATAAACTTTATCTGCTATTTTTAATAAAGTGGCGGAAATCTTAAGTTAAGCGGGACCACTTGAAATCAAGCTACCACTTGAAAATTTAAAACCATGATAACTTCCGAAATAATACTCCGAATGGAACCAAATTTGAACAGTGTCTTACCTTATCTTATAAATATCTTAAATGAGTTTGTTAACCAAGTTGCTCTGCCATTTTGTTTTCAAGTAGAGACCACTTGAAAATTTCACATTTAAACTGTAAAAAGCGTATTCCGAAATTGTTTAAATTTTGATGTAAATACAGATAACATAAGGATCTCAATGAAGTTTATTAGTAAACTATATCCGCCATTTTTAATAAAGTGGCAGATAAGTTAAGCGGGATCACTTGAAATCAGGTTAAAACCACGATAACGTCTGAAATAATACTCCAAATCGAACCAAATTTGGACAGTGATATTATCATATAATTATCTTGAATGTTTTCACTGGACAACTTGTCCCGACATCTTGTTTCTAAGTTCCAGCCACTTGAAATCACACTGCCACTTGAAAATATGCCATCACGATAACTTTTAAAATACTAAACTGATTCAAATAAAAGTTGGATAGTGAACTTATGGTTCAAATATCTAGGATAAGTTCACTTGGTTACTTGATCCGCAATTTTATTTCCAACTGGCGACCATTTGAAAATTTGTCATTATGGTAACTTTAGTAATACAGAATCAATTCGCATCAAATTTGGGTAGTGGATTTATCCTTCAAACATCTCACTCCGCTTTTTTTTTCCAAGTGCTGCCACCTGAAAATTTCTTATGACGATAATTTTTGAAAAACTGATTTAATTTGAACTAGAACTGGACAAGGAACTTATCATACAAGTATACTGGATGATTTCGCTGGGCAAGTTGTTTTGACCTTTTTTTTTCCAAGTTGCAACCACTTAGACTGCCACTTGAAAATTTGCCATAAAATTAACTTTTGAAACACGGCACTAATTTAAACCACTGTTGGACAGTGAACCTATGCTTCAAATATCTTGGATATGTTTGCTGGGCAACTTGTTCCACTGTATTGTTTCCAACTGGCGGCCACTTGAACATTTGTTATCACGGTAACTTTAGAAATACTTAATCAATTCAAATCAAACTTGGAAAATGGATTTATCATTCAAACAACAAAAATCTAGAAAATTCACGTAACTTGTGAACCAATCACGTTATTGCGTCCATCTTTGGTATATCGATAAAAAGTGTTTTCTCGCCAAAAGTCGTCATAGGGAAAAAGTCGCCAAATTTGGCGCCAAATCCATTACCTGCGTTACTGGATCTTTTTAATGCGTTTTTAAGGAAAAATTATGCCATTTCAATGCTAAAACAAACTAGAAATGCAGAAAACTAACATTTTATCAACTTACTAAGCTTCTTTGAAAGAATTTCTACAAAAAAAAAAAAAAAAAATTAAAAAAAATATTTTCAAATTTGCAACGATATTTTACATGAGCAACTTTCTCTGCCATTTTGATCGAAGTGCCAGCCACTTAATTTTTTACCATGATGACTTTTGAGATTTTGAATTAATTCGAACTATGTGTACAGTTGACTTATCTCACAAATACATTTCATATATTTGTCAACTTAACTCACCATTTTGTTTCCAAGCGCCGACCACTTGAAAATTTTAAATTCACATAAAAAGGTATTTATGAACCGATTTGCTTAAAACTTCATATGTAGATAGCCTACATCAATATTTCTACTAATTCGTTAGTAATTTGTAGCCGCCTTTTTGAAACAAAATGACGGATACTTGATAAGGAAAAAGAAATCAACCTACTCTTCTGAATAAGCCGGAAGGACTTGTTTTTAAATTTCATTTAAATATAGTGACCAGCAAAGTGTAATAAGATCCTGCTAGTGCAGAATATTTTTCAATAGAATATTACTTTTTCAGAAGGGATTTTATATTTTCATGTTATTCTGATGTATATCTTTACTCCCTTAGTTCTCTTGCCTCATAATTTGCGTACTAAGTTAAGTTCACCAGTTCGACATCACAATAGTCGGAAAAAGACATCATCGAAAAAGCAGAGAATAAAATTGCAATTACAAGAAAATATTAGTAAGTAGCCTGATTTTATATTATATATTTTTTAACTTGATATAGGATCAAGTGAATATGATATAATGTTAAAAATCCATAGTAGATATATCCATAATGTATGTTCAAAACACTATCAAAAGAATGGTAACATAAGCAGTATCTATAATTTAAATAATAATCATTATATGAATCATAATAATCATTGTTATCGATTTAAAAGAAATATAACTATGAATATTTTTGTAATTCAATTAGAACACTTTTTTTTTTTTTTTTAAATTCACAGTCAATGAGTAGGAAGTTATAAGCACTGCTTGAGAAGCTTAAGTTATGAGACTTTTCTGACTTTCTAAGAAATCATATTGTTGATACTTGTCTGTGTGCATATAATTACAATTTCTAGATTATTGAGTGCTTCATAAGTTAAGGTCTTAAAGTCATGATTGCAAGTTGAGTATGTATTATGAAAAACTTCCTACTATATATTTAATAGTGTCTATTGGGAGGGGGGGAGGGATGAGTGTAAAACTCAATATGCATGTACAAATTTCAGTATTGTTGAATTAAAGCATTCAAAAGAAAATATTTTTTCATTTTTATAGTTTTACTTTTTTTTTAAGCATCTGTTGGAGTAGTAAGTTTCAATCACACAGCTCTGTATGCAGAGCAGATAAATAAAGCAAACCATCTTATTTGCAAAACAAAAAACCTAGAATATGAAACCCAATGATCTGGAATACATCTGTAACTTCAGATCCTTTTTTGTCAGAATAGAAAGATATTGTTATTATTATTTTAGAATTATTGTTATTATTATTATATTATTTATCCAAATGTCCCATTTGGATGGAAAAGAAACCATAGTTTCTCTTTTATATAATTTTTTCTCGAAGGAAATAGAAATTCAAAAGAATCCAAAGACTAACATGATGGTTTTTAACATAAAAATATAAAAATGGACCATGTAATAATTTTGCAATTCAAAGGAAATATTTCAGCTTTGAAAAATCTCCTTATCTTGTTAATATGGATTAATATATATTTTTTTCATCTTTGAACCTCTTGCACTTGCAGATTCTCATCCTTTTCAGAAGAAAAAGTGTTAAGTCAATCATATTACCATTTTCTGCTTTGTAAAATTCATAAATTTTATTTATTTTTATTCTTTTATTGCATTAAAAAAAGAGTATCTAAAAGGAGAAATTTTTTAAAAATTGAATTTTTTTTTTTTATTGCTGAAAAAATATTAGTGAAATTTCTTTTGTTCTTTGGAGCTTTCCACTCCAAATTATCATTATCTAAAATGAATTAAGGTTGATGATTAAAGAATTTCTTAATTAGATTTTCGTGGTCTATTGGAGTTGTGCCACGATTAATATTATTATTGTCACTTGATACAGCTGCGTTTGCAGACTCTGTGACCTTGCCAATGAATATTATGTGAGAAATGCCTAGCTGGTTATCACCCAGGGTAGCTCAGTGGTAGAGCATCCGCACGTTAAGCATAAGGCCCGTGTTCGATTCACGGCTCTGGTATTTTTCACATAGTTGGTATAAAAATCAACTTTCCACTCCAAATTATCTAAAATATTAGTGGTATTAATTTTTCCTTGAATTTTCTTCTGTGTTAATAATTTTATCGATTTTAACTTTATGTATTCATTTTGTTCTAGTATATATCCTGGTAAAAATAAAATATATAATATTCTTCAGGATTTTTAAACCAAGATAGATTTAGAGACACCAAATGCATACCTGCCAACTCTCCATTTTTTCAATGGAGACTCCATTGTTTTGGGACTGTCTTCCACTCTCTGTTATTCTCAAACATTTCTCCATTATTCTGAAGAGTTTAAAAATTATACCTATAATTTATTCAAAACTTCAACAAACCTTCATTTTTTAAGCAAAATTTTGCTTTTGCTGAAAGAAATTCTCATGAATCTCTATATGTGTATATTACTATTTTTAATTGATAATTACTTAATTTTTATTTAATAATTAAACTTAAGTTACCCACATAACTTTTTGATAATTTAAGCCATGGATTAAACTATTAAAATACTGTCATATGTCGAAAATACATCAATGTTTTCTATGTCTGAAAATGCCGCTTATAAAATCTCCGTTATTTTGTTTCTTTAATGTTGGCAGGTATGCAAATGTTTTACATTTTACAAACTCTTATTAGATAATTTAATACATGAAGGACAAGTTCTGATGTGGGGAAAAAAAACTAAAAAAAAAACTGATATTCCCAATCATTGTGCTATGTACCTAGATGTAGCCATAATATTCCAATTTTAAAGATAAAACATTTTTATTGAATTAATTGTAAAAAGTATATGAATAATAATTATACTAGTATTCTTTAACATCAGTTGTAATATAAATTAAATGTTTTGCAATTAATTTAAGTAAAGAACAAAAATTTGAGGAGAGATTTATATAGTAAAAGATAAAGTCTCTTTTAGAATTACAAACAGGATCAAAGTATTCATTAAATTGAAGAGGTAAAATTCTCTTTTACAAGCTTTTAATCAATACATTTTTTGCTAAGGGGCTGAGATTATTTCTGAGTTATATTGGGAGACAGTTGACTGTGGAAAATATTTATTGCCTCTTGTAAACATTGTTTCGTCATGAGAACTACTGGATATAATAATTTAATCAGCTAAATAGAGTGTTAAAAACAAAAACTGATTTTTTTTTTTTATAACGTACTGATAGATAATTTCGCAAAAAAATTTATCAGTTCAAAGAGGATTCCTTGAAAGAGAAGAAGTCAGATTTAAATTAAAAGTCATTTGACACAAATTCAATAGTCAAAAGATTAAGTATGAATCAAAATTTTTTCTAGTGATGAAAATAAAAGGAGTTTAATTAGGTTCTCTTAAAATTTAGACAAGAAATTTTTGTTTAAAAACATGTGATTTCAACATTATATAAGGAATTTATTTCACCAGGTTATTTTCCGTGATGTTTTCTTTAGTAGATTTTTATGCTATCATGCATAAAATTGTTCTGAATTTTTTTTTTATTATTATTATCTCCCCATGCCAGTGCATTAATTATTGATTTGGTTCGTCCGGCACCAATTAGAATAGCTAAGAATTCCAATGGCATATTTCAAAGAACAATTTCATGATTTCGTAGCTAAAAGAGAAAATTTTAAAAGAATAATTATCTTCCTTTGCTATTCCAAAAGATACATCTACACACATGTTAGCAAATAATGAACATATGCAGGAAATGTACAAGTACAGATTATGTATAGTAGCATAATTGTTAAAAATTGAAATTTGCATACAAATCAACCGAAATGCTGGTTAAAACAAATTAATAAAAAGTAATTTGGTAAAGAATAATTAGTTGGAAATACTTTTGAACTAGAATAGTTTTTCATTTTTGATAAGTTTTCATTGAAATTTGTTTTTAGCATTCTCAAATTCAATTTAAAATTGAATTTGAGTTAAATAAATTGAAATTTGAACTAAAGCATCTAAAAAAAAAAAAAAATAGTAGTTGAAAAGTGACAACACTTGTCATTTTAAATCATCACAAAGAATAATCAAATTAGTGAAGCCAAAGTTGTGTAATTCATTTTAAAGCAGAAGTGTTAACATCACCAAACTTCAGAATTTTACAGATTTTAAACAGAAACAGTCATATGATAATTATTTACAATATGCAGTTCAAAAATAAATACAAAACTCGTATCTTGTCACAATCACAAAATTTTCTTCCATAGTTTCCTATACAAATTCATACAATCCGAATTATTTATTAAAATTATATTATTTACCAAAATTATTTTCTGTGGGGAGTGCAAATGATTTTTATTCTGAAAAATTATAATACTAAATATTGAAAGAAAGTCAGTTTTCTTCTCCATAGATAGCTTCTTAAAAAATGTAGTCCTCCTCCTCCTCCCCCCCCCCCCCCCTTTTTTTTTTTTTTCTTGATTGGAAAAAAAAAAAAAAAAAGAACTTTGGTCTATATTATGTGTAGTTCAGCCATTCATTTTAAAGGTACTGATGCGTTCTTTTGAAAAGTACTTTCTCTCCACACACACACACACACACACACACAAGTTTATTTTTCTCCCAGAGAGTAAATTATGCGCTTTGACAGTGAAAAGTTAAAAATATTTCTTATTGTGTACATTTATACTAAATTTTGGTCTATCAGCATATATAGTGATGCTCATCAGTGCCTGACTCTGTCACGCTTTAGGCTTAAGAGATTTCCTTGGACTCTGTGTGTGAACGCAAGTTGCTACCTAATTTTCATACTTTAGTTAATTTTAACAGGGTTGCAGTGCTACCTGGAAAACCTGGAGAACCAAGTCTGAGAAAAGTCAGAGAATTTGAATATTTTAGCCAGAATCTGGAAAAGTCGGGGAATTTTATTCGATGATTGCGGGGGAAAAAAAAAAACTAATTTTTTCTCAAATATAGAGTCATTTTTTGTGGGTTTTTTCTTAGCTTTTGCCATTTTTTTAAACAAGACCTCTTAGAAGAACCCCCATCGAGGGCAATCTCTCCTTAGGTCAAAGTAATATGTAACTTTTGTATTTTCAAGTAGTACCATAATTATTTTGCCCTCAACACAGCCAATGCACAATATATGGCTGGACTGAGATTTTCTTAGAGCACGTCTGGAAAACCTGGAAAAGTCAAGGAATTTCATTCTGCTATTTGAGTGGCAACCCTGTTTTAAAAAATCTAACTGTCCGATCAATAAGCTGTTTAATCTGACGGATTCAGAAAAATCGCCGCTTTCATTTGGTACCTTACTTGTAACGAATTTTTGATTAGATTTTTTAAAATTAATTAAAATATGAAAATAACAGCTTTAAAATATACATATAAATTTTTAATTGTTGCCAGTTTCTTTTTTTTTTTTTTAGCATAAAATGAAATATGCTTTCATGTGGAAAAAAAAAATTATAAAATATTAAATTTGCTCATGCATATGAAAAAATGAAGTCTATATAATAATAATAATTTTAAAGGTAACGAAGAGATAAATAAAGTGCAAAAATTTCACACGGGCTTGCTATCAAATTAATTATTTGAAGTGAGAAATAAATAAAATGAAATGACCATTTTTCAACGGATACCTTAGTCGCCCTACAACTAAATAGTGTTTCTATATTAAAAATTATGATAATACGAGATTACACACCATTTGTCGAGGGATTGGCATGAAAAAAATGACAGACGAGATTTCAATTTATGTTGGGATGCAACTAAATGTAATGTTTTATGAAATTCTATGCTAGTTCTCAAGCTAGAATTGGCAGACTATTTTTGACAGACAGATATTTTCTAAATAGGGTCTATAATGAGTTTACATAATACAGATAAGACATTTACAATTTTAAAATTATGTACATTTAATTTTTTATAGTAAAATAACTAAGCCTGACTTTTTTATCAAGTAAGTAATAGTCAAATAAAAACAGGAGACTTGGCGTTGGAATATTAAAACCCGAATAAACTACTATGTCAGAAACGCCAAAAGAAATATATTTGCATTGCATACAGCTGTTTCGGTAGCCTTAAGCGTACAGTCTTCAGTGCAAAAAGAAGTACCATCTTCTTTTTGCACTGAAGATGATACGCTTAAGGCTACCGAAACAGCTGTATGCATTGCAAATATATTTCTTTGGCGTTCTGTCTGACGTAGTTGTTTATTCGGCTTTTAAGTAATAGTCATTTATGATCGTGAACATACAATCAGGAAACAATAGGAAAATCAGAGTACTTTATCATTCTGGAAATATCAGAAAAAAATCAGGGAATTTTTTGTGAAAACACCAAAAATCGTGGAAGTTTTCTTTTTTTGCCATGCAAGCATGACTGAAAGATCACCAAACAGATGCTATCTTTGCCATGATTGCACAGGATTGGCTAGTGGAATCTTGCACGGTTAACATTTTTTTTTTAATTAAATATTTTTAGTACAACAACTTGAAGAATAATTTTATGTTCTGATGTTAATGTATTGTACAATTAAAATGATTCACATTTTTATAATTTTGTTTGTTTTATAATCATATTTCTCCCAAATTTTGAATTTTTCACTTTGTTTTCTTTTTTATGTATGTACAAAGTAAACAGAGAAAAAATAAAAAGATTCAGATATTTTCCCCCCATCAGTATAGTTTTTACTTCCCCATCATACTATAGGTAGGGGGAACTTAGGTAATCATGAAAATTTTCGACCTCGGTATTTTGACTTTTTTTTTACACGTTTTCAGGTGTGAGGAATCCAAAAATGACAAAATTTGTAGGGCGTCTGTTAGTTTGTTAGTCTGTGTTAAGCTCCTATATATACGAGCTGGCGCATCAGGCATTTTGTTGCCTTAGGGTTGCCATATGTACCCAGCACGTTTCTCTGATAAACAAACGACAAAAAATTTTTTTTTATCGTCTTACGTTACTTTAGAGTAACTTGTTTTATTATATTTCACAATTTTAGCTAAGTAGACTATGATATGGAAGTTTGTAGTTTGTTTAGCAATAAACTGCTATAATTATTCAAGAAGTGAATATAAAGTGTTCACAGACCTTCTATTACTGTGTATTTGAGTTTTGGCGACATTTTGTAAAAGAAACAGAAACCGCCCTAACAACGCATCTTACCCCAGTACATCCATAGGATATCCCCAGAATAAAATGACATCCTGAGAATGTACTGTGAAAAAAAATGTGTTTTTAGGAATATTATTGTTGCTTATTGCTCTTATCTTGACCTGATTAGCTTCAGATCAAGATTTCTTAAAATCATTAGGGACGCGATAAGGACGCCAAGCAGGAATACTGTCCTCTTCGGAGGCAAAAAAATGGCGGTGATGCTCCGGCCTATTATTTTATTTAGGGTCTCTAGTCTGTGTGCACGATACCTCAAGAACAAATAGTTGCAGAGAAGTCAGATCAGTTTTGAAATATTACTTTTGACACTGGCAAGAACCCTATTCATTTGCAACATTCGAATTAAAAAACTTTGTAAGTTATTAGAAATTTACGATTTTCTTAACATGGGAGAATAGGGCAAAATTTCACTTAAACGTGCATTAAATGGAAACTTTTTAATGTAAAAATCTTAGACCACGTTTAATATATCAATTTTGATGCCGGAATGAACATCATTAACTATAAACATGCTACTCTGAAAATTTTGCAAGTTATTAGAAATTTACGAATTTCTTAACATGGTAGAATCGGGTAAAATTTCATATAAATGTCAACTTTGAGGGATATTTTCATTGTAAAGATGTCAGATCACTTTTGAAATATTATTTAGGATACTGGCATGGATATCATAGACTATGAATTTTCCCATTTAAAAAATTTGTAAGTTATTTGGAGTTTGATTTACTAACAGGGCAGAATTGAGCATAAACGTCCATTTTGAGGATGATAAATATATCAGACGACTTCAAAATAACATTTATGATACTTGTTTGAACATGATTGACTACAAATATTCTAATAGGAAAATTTCGTAAGTTATTCGTAATTTGGGATTTTGCGAACATAGCAAAATGGGCAAATAGCAAATCGATATAAATATGCATTTTGAGGATTGTTGCATTGGAAATAATACCATGAAAACTAAACTACGAAATTGACCTTAATAAAATAAATTAATAGATATGAATAAGATAAATATATCGAAGTGAACAATGGGTAGCCTATTAGTTGGGGATTTCATTCTGTCACAGTCTCAAGCTTTTGGTCAAATTCATTTCTCTTAACATGATTGTAATATGTCTTGAGCTAGAAATTTACAAGAACATATATATAATGGTTAACTGAGCAGAGTCAACCTATGCCAACTGGTTTGAATTGCAGTGGTTTAATGATTATACAAAAATATAGAATGTATATGGTAGGTAACAGAAATCATGGAAAATCTGTCAAAGTTAGTCTGGAAAATCAGGAAAGAATCGGGGAACTTTCTTTCTGAAATTTTGTAGCCATCCTGACATGTGTATTGCCAGTTTGTTATATCATTCTTTCTTTACATGGATGCTGTATGCATAACTTTGTTGTAATTTATTCACTTATGTGACTTTTTGTTTTCTGTCATATGTATAAAAGCAGGGGTAGAAATTATGGAAATAAAATTACTGGTCCTGCAGACCAGTAATTTTCAAATTTCACTAGTCTGTTATTCCATTCTATTATAGTTTTAAAAATATTTAAAAATTTGTAAACTGTTTATTTTACTAAGACTTGCTTTGTTTATAAATATACATAAGTCAAATAGGATCCTTTTTTGTAAATTAATTAAAAAATGAAATGAAGTTTCATATAAATAAAAAATTTATGCTTTAATAAATGATCTTCATGTCACATATTTACTATTTAGAATTAAAAGTAGAAAAAAGGTTATTAAAGTGAAATTAAATGACAAGTTACATGGAATAGGTGATATTGACTGATAAAAAAAAGTACACTTACTATTGTTATAACATACTATTCTGTGACAGATTTACGGGCAATTTTAGGGAAAAGTAAAAAATTAAAAACTGAAAAGCCTCACTGGTCTGGTTGACCACTAGAATTTACATTTTGCTGGTCCGTTGAATATTTTTGTGATCCCGGACCAAAGGATCACTGTTAATTTTGAGCCCTGCATAAATGTAAATTGTACTCACGTTGCTATTGATAGATAAATATATATATATTTTTTTGCTTAAAACAAAACATACATAAAATTTTATAAATTTCCCATTTACAATAATTCATGATTGTAACTATTTTAAATATTGGTAATGCTTATGCTATTCCATATATATATATTAAACACATATTGATATCATTCTTCTTTATATTCATCTTTCATGTTTTTCTCTAGAAAGTAATGCATTTGACAAAGAGATACCGGCTGCCATTCAGTCTGTGTTGAAAGAGTTTCCTGGTTTCCAGTTTCCTGATAATACCCTTGAACTGTTGAAAAAACATTACTACCAGCATATCAGTGTAATGCACAAACAACTGAAAAATGTTCTCCTGAAAAAACCCACTACTGTTAAACAGGTAATGTCTTTTGTAATTTTATTTTATACAGGTGATCAAGAGAAAATAAAGTCTCTTTTGCTTTATTATTTTTTCCCTTTGCAAAAGGATTTTATAAGTATTAAAATCATAATGCTTGAAAAATAATGTCTGTTTATATCTTGGGCTACATAAATCCTCCCCCCCCCCCTCCAAAAAAAAAAAAATAAATAAATAAAATAAAGTTCTTGCATTTTTTAAAATTTGTATATATGTTGTCCTTATCTACAGGCTGACAAGAAATAACTTGGACACACATTATAACTTTAATGCTAATAAAAATATTACAACCAAACTTCAATATATATAAATACATTATTTTGTCTATTATATTTACAAATTTTCAAAGTGGCTACATTTAGCCTTCATACAGATCTTTAAACGTGTCACAAAATTTTCGCCTATGGGCCACAACTCACTTATTGATATTTTATCCCATTCCTTGCATAAGAATTCCTTTAGGGATGCCAAAGTTTTATGAGGTTTAGCACACACCCTTGTCTCCAAGATGGGCCAAACAGAATAATCCATTGGGTTCAAATCTGGAGAATACGGTGGACATTCTTGAGCTCCAATGAAGTCAGGAAAATTTGCCTTGCACCAATCTTGAGTGCCTTTAGCTCTGTGTGCAGGTGCAGAATCCTGTTGGAAGGTCCATCTTTTATTTCCAAAGAACTTTTGCGACCAAGGTTAGGCAACATCTTCCAAAATGAGTTTGCGATAGTGGTAGTTACAGATATTTGGTTTGCAATTTCTTCCAAGTTATTTCTTGTCACCCTGTAAAAGATATTAAACAAATGTAATAGACACAAGCATTAGTATTTACTTGTTTCTATTGGAACAGGAACAATCAATGAGAAGTAAACAACTATTTTATAATATCTCTTTATATAGGCAGGTTATTATTATTGTTTTTGTTACATTTATTTATTTTGTAGAGGATTTAAAATCGGGGAAAAAAAAAAAGATCTGGAATAGAAAACTTAGAAAATCACAAGTTTCACAAAATTTGAGTATACTAGGGGGCTCTGCCCCCTGTTAGCTCCGCTCACCAACCCCCGAGGAAGGCTTCGCCTCCCCCCGACTCGCTTCGCTCATTAATCCCTGCGGGATTCTACCCGACTATTCACAACTTTCCCTTTCATTGAATAGGAATATTAATAATACAGTGAAACCTCTCAAGTTGGACACCCCTCTAAGTTGGACACTTTTTCTCGGAACGGAATGTATCCATTAACATTATGTCTAACCCCTATAAGTTGGACACCTCTCTAAGTTGGACACTTTTTCTTGGAACCGTAGGTGTCCAACTTAGAGAGGTTTTACTGTACATAACACAAGAGAGTTGAACAATATTAGAGAAATCCACCATATTTGGTATCGCATTGAAATACACAATATTTAATATTATATCGTTTATAATATGTCAAAAATCTGTTATAATGTTCGACAATTTAATAACAATTTGCCATTATTTTGAGAGAGAACATAAAATAAACAACCGTAGCACTAATTATTTAGAACAGAGAGAAATTCTTGACATCTAAAATCATTTAGCGTTGCAACTTTAGTATATGATCGACTCGTTAAATTTTTGTCACTGTTTGACGATGAATTTTTTGGGTGTTATTGCTTGATTAAAGAAATTATGAACTTATTTTTTCTAATGCTTCTATTTTTTTTACTATTGAATTTTTTTAGTTAATTTAGGACAATATGTAATACTCTGCATTTATTTCCAGCATACAGCAAGGTTTAAAATGGTGCTTCCAACACTAAAGATGCAACTTTTTAAAGTGCATTTTTCTAGAATATGATTTAGCCAGGTTGAAGATAAATATCTCATGCGATTATTGCAATTATTTAAAAAATTTCATCAGCAGTAGTAGTAGTACGGCAGGACAATTTCTTTCAGATAGCGATTTTGCATTGTCGCCACTTATTGTATTACACCATGAATTTACCAAGATGCCTGTCAATATCTGATTTTACCATTTAATTTCTTAAACTGTATTAAATACTAAGGAACAACTTTAGTATATCCCCACAACGATATTTGGCGATTTTTTGTTGGCGATTATGGCTAAATCATAAATGATGCAATCATAATCTAAATCATAAATTATAAAACATAAATTCATAAATCCAAAATAAACAACATATAGGCTGCCATATTATATCGCAAACAGTCCAGAACGACATCGTTATCTTTCAAAACGATGCCAAAGAAAAATCGCCAAATTCAGCTGTAATGATATACTAAAGTTATATCAATACTAAGTTAAATCGAAAAAAAAAAAAAAAAAAAAAAATCACATTTTTCGAAATCTACTGATAAGTGAAAAATTCATCCTTGATTGTATTGTAAAAACGAATTGCCGGTTTGTATTCGAGATAGACAATCACCTTTCATAAATTGGATGGCTTTTGAATATTTGTTGACAATATTTTCTAAATAAGTATTGATGATGGCTCTTGAATACTTGTTGGCGATATCTGCTGAATAATTATTATTGTTGGCGATATCTACTGGATATATATTGATCGTGACATCTTAATAGTTGTTGGCGATATCTCCTGAACTTGTGTTGATTTTGGTCTGAATATTTGTTGGCTACATCTTCTGATATGTACTGATTACACCTTGATTTTTTTTTTACATATATGTTATGTAATATTAAATTTAGAAAAAAAAATGAGCGTGGAGAAGGAAATTTAATTACACTGGATAATTTAATTTAATTTAATTTAATTTATAAAGACATCAATGGTACAGGAAAAACTACTTCAGCCATTTTCTTTCTAATAATGAACAGAACGAAAAACGGATATTTTACCTGGAGTATTTTGTATATTTAGACCAAATAAAAAATTTTCTTCTTTTTTTCCCTCGTGAATTAAGTTGAAAAATATTTAAAATAAAATTGAAAAAAGTCGTTCTAAAACAATGGTACAGTTTAACCTCTTGGCGAAATTTTAAATTTGGCACCGAAGTAGCTTATGTTAAACATGAAAACTTAGATTGTTGGAATTTTGGATTTTGGAAATTTATAAAGTTAGATAAGAAAATGAGAAATGAAAAAATGGCCGAACGTGATCAATTTAGATATAGTGGATCACATATGCGTATATAGTGCCGCGAATCATTAACCCTTCCTGAAATCAAATATTTTTAAATGAAATTAATAACAATAATTTAAATTAAATAAATAAAATAATAATAGAAGTTCTTACAAAAAAAGATAAACTCACCCCATCTTCAATACATTGAATACTCTGAAAGAAAAAGGTTAATATTCCACTGAGGCACGATATATAAACACATAAACACAAACTTGAAACACCACAGCTTTTATTTTTACTGAGCAAACAGAACATACACCTCACATCCGGTACCGGGGAGTAAAATTTTTTTACCACACTATGATTATACAGATCTAAAATGTAGAAGTACATTACTACTTGAATATAGTGGCTATTATTAACGATACTCTGATTTATTTTAACCTTCACCATTCACATCAACATATGTAAAATTCCATTATTCCTTGAAATATTAATCCGGAATGTATACATATCGTTTTAAATATGATCGTTCAACACAGTGATTGAGGCCTTGATTTTCCACGCATTGTTTTAAATATGATTGTTCAAAACGGTGATTAAGGCTTTGATTGTCCACAAACAGCATATAATTACACCTTTGGGTAAGTATAGTCATCTTTTCTAAGACTGTTAACTGTTGACGATCTCTCATTTTAAGACATTTTCCAGATTATAATACCATTCAGATACGATGTTGTTATTTTAAAATTCAAATATATATAATGGAAATTGCACCTTTAGATGACTGTGGAGACCGGCTTCCTCGTTGCCTGAGATATTAACTGACAGCAGCACAACCTCCAGGAGATAACGTATATACTTTCAGCCTATTTAGGCCTCACTGACGTTCTGGTATTTAGGCACTTAATCAGAGCTTTATTGGTTGTCATATGAAATTTTTATCCTTTGAGATGTTCATATTTTTTCCATTCAGTTTATCTATGAATAATTAGAGAAATTTTTCAAGATAGAAGGAACCTTTTAAGACCGATTCTCGGCCAATGGCCGAAGCCACCGGCGAGCGCCGTAAATTTCGTTGTACTCTTCAAGCAAGCATTCAAGAGAGAGTGACGCTGACGAATATCCAATTTTCCCGCGAGCTTGAGACTATTTACCGGAGTATACTGGCGCGTGGTAAATAGTTAAAAAAAACAAATATTTTATTTGGATCGTCTGTTGAATAAATAAAAATAAGATGAGAATAAATAAATTTAATTTTAAGAGAGGAATATTTTATATCGGCTCATTTTTTGGAATGAATGTTAAATATTGAAAAAACACATTTTCCTGGAGGGACGCTACACTTTGAATCGGCGTAGCGATATATTCGCTGCGGACCGAATTGAACATTCTAGAAGAAGAATTTGAAAATCGTAAATGGAAATGACGTCACTGATTTTAATTAAGGGAATCTGAAAGTTAGGAAAATTATTAAAATTGGTTATGAATTAATTGAGGCCGATATAGAATAATTTTAAAACGATCTGAGCGTTTTATCAAAATTAATTTTTTAATAGGTGAAAACGTTTGTTTACGTTTCGCAGAAATCGGTCCCGGTATCAATTCTGGTTTGTTTACAAACAAAACGTTTCACATGAATGTTTTGAACTTTTCTATTATTGCAAATCGAGGAATTTTAAAGGAATAAATTGGAAAAATTAATTAAATAAAAGAAACGAAAATATTTTCCGGGGAATTTAATAAAAATTAATTAATTTTAAAAGTGTTAGAATTACCATTCTAACAGCTTAGACGTTTCTCGCGAAAATCTTGACATGCATAATTGCTATAAATAATTTAAGTCGTCGTCAAAATAAATGAAAAATTTAAAATCAGCCAATGAGGTCCTGTATTAGCTGTAACTACAATATTTTAGTAATGCAGTTACTACATTCCTTTACATAGAAAAAAAATGTCGTGTTGTATTAAATTCTGTATTCATAAATTCCATTTTAAAAATGTCTGTGTTTAATCTCTAACTCTATACCAGTAATTGTTTAACATAATCATGGTATTCATTACTAAATCTTTTTCGCCTAATGTTAAAATAAAGGAACAACTTCAGTATATGGTCCCACAACGATATTTGACGATTTTTTGTTAGCGATTATGGTTAAATCATAAATCTAAAAATCATAAATCATAATCTAAATCATAAATGATAAAATCATAATCTAAATCATAAAACATAAAATCATAAATCCAAAATAAACAACATATAGACTACCATATTATATTGCAAACAGTCCAGAACGATATCGTTATCGTTCAAAACGGCGCCAAAGAAAAATAGCCAAATTCAGCTGTGGGGATATACTGAAGTTATACCGTAATATAAAATAAAATAAAAATATAAACTAATTTTCGTTTCATCTTTATTAAATTTTTACGTAATATTTTTTAAAATATCGGTTATATTCAAATGCTTTGCTATTCTAAATATTTTTTTCTTCTCTCGAACATCTCAAAGATGCCAATTATTCAATTTTTCTTTTTTACACCATTGATCACATTTTAATTTTTCTGAGGAAAGTGACGTCAGAGACACAGAAATAAACGTCATAAGAGAAGCTTTTCCCTCCGGTGGCAAATAGAGTACCTTTATAAACCCGCGTTTTTACTTAATAACTTAGTTAATTAAAATGATAGAAATTTCTAAGCAGCTGAAATGCCTTCCTTAAAGCAGTCGGAATACACTGATATATCTCATGACGCAGAGAACCCTGCCCTCCGCGAGAAGTTGCTGTCGCAGACAAAAAAAATTGACGCCAGCGACAGTTACTTTTTTTTAATATATAGAGAAAACTAGTTAGAATAAGATTCTCCCTAGTTTATCATCACATATTTGTCATCATAAATTTCTACTATAGCTCATAAATTTCTTCTATATGATAAGAGAAATGAATTCTGCTGGCTTGATCAGAAACTGAAATGCCTCCCCATGCTTTAACATATTTGCCTTATCTTATTTTTTGAGTTATTTTATTAGTACAAATTTCATATTTTACTCATTGTGTAGTTTCAAGCTATTTTTCGATTTAGTACTCTCCATAATGCAAATTAATGTAAAATTTTGCCTGTTCTGCTATGTTGAAATTAGTATGTTTGTATCTATTACAAAATTTCTTCTGTATCATTCTGTATATAAAAGTTTGGTGCAATTTTAACCAAAAGATGCTGAGTTATAGCTGTTAGAAAAAAAATCGCAAAAAATAAATAAGAGTTGTGCCATCTGTTGTCCAATATGCACCCAAATTGAATTAGCATACTTTTCTGTAATATCTATCTCACATGCCAAATTTGGTGAATTTATGTAGTATAAGACTGAGATATAGCCTTTCCATAAACAGAAAAATTGAACTCTAGCAGCACCACCTTTCATTTGATATGCATCCTAATTAAATTATACTAAGTTTGATGCATTTTTATATCATTGATGATGCTGGGATATTGCCAACCCATAAGCAGGAAAATTGAACTCTAGCAGCTCCACCTTTCATTTGATATGCATCCTAATTGAATCATACTAAGTTTGATGCATTTTTATATCATTGATGCTGGGATATTGCCAACCCATAAATGGGGTTAAGTTACTGTGGGTGATCAAATTATTAATTTTTTTTTTTTTTTTTTTTACATTTTTTCGATTTTCTAAAAAAATACTGGACAAAGTGAACTTCATACATGCAAAGAACATTTAAAAAGTCACATTTTCCACTATTAATTTAGTACAGAATGCAGTTAGGAGACCAACCACAAATTGAAGAAGAACGCAAATACTTTGGATCACCCTGTATCATAAAAAGCTATAAACGACTTGTAACTTTAACACATTGTTGTACATACTATGTATAATATCTCAAAACATGTAAATGAAGTGAAAACTGAAATCTTTATATGTATATAGAAGAAAGTAAAAATTGTAAATATCAAACAACTTACAAAGTTTTCAAATTAGAATGTTGAAATTCAACAGGATTTTGGTCAGTGCCATAAATGATATTTTAAAACTGGTTCTGCTACTTCACCAGAGGTTAATCCAAAACAAATTTAGCGCCGCATTGAGGCACTTTCACAAAGTTAATTTTTATCAGTGAGTTACCTTCACAAATTCAACTTTCAGCAAAGAGGTACCTTCACAAAGTCAATTCTGAGCAATGTAGCTGTACACTAAAAAATTTATAAGCTTCACTGCATCAAACTCATAAAATAACCCTCAATTCGAATATTTACTGGAGACAATGATAAATATATAAGTAAACACCTTCTTATCTTGCATATAAGAAACAACTTAACTCGCCCATATATATATTTTTTACAACTGTTTCATTTTATTTTTTAAATGTATTTTAAAATTTAAAAAACTGCTTTACGTATTCCAGTTAATTGTTCTGAAGTATCATTAATTTTCACAAACTTACTTGATGTTTTCACAAATTATTTTATAAATTCACAAATGAGGTACCATTTTTAAAAAGCTGGATTAACCCCTGTTCACAGTCATTTATTCTTGAGATAATGTCTGCACAAATTGAGTAACCTAACAGATGGATACCACATCAGTTTTGGGATTGTTCTGCATTTCTCACATTTAAAAACATTTTAAAATGTCAAAAAACCAATGATGAAAATTTTCATGAAAACAATTTTTCACATACCTATATTATGATGGGAAGTGAAAAGAAAAAAATGTTTAAATATAGTTTTGTATTTTTTTATTATTATTTTTTTTTTCTGTATTATATGTAGGTATGAGGAACATTAGTATTCATAAAACTTTTCAACTTTTTTCAAGGAAATGGTTTTACACATTTTTGGGTATAAGAAAGCCAGTGTGGTGTTCATCTGCAGTTAATTTATTTACTAATTAGTTTGTTAGTCTGTGTAGAAGTTACAACAAGAATGAATGATCATAAAGAATTTGGACTGGTTTAAAAATATTATTTATGACAATGACTAGAACTCCACTGAATCCTAACATTCTATGTTGAAAACTTTGCTATTTGCAATTTAAGATTTCCTTAGCATGACAAATTGTCCCATAAGCATACATTATGAGGATTATTTTTATCATAAAGAAGTCAGACCAATTTTTTAAATATAATTTCTGATATTAGCAGGAAAATTATTGAATACAGTGAAACCCTGATTTTACACTTCTCAAGGGACTAGGTAAAAAAAAAAAACATAAAATACGGGAAATACATAGAATGCAAAAAATCAAATAGAAAACTAAAGGTAGTAAAAATGACTCTTTCAAAAGGTATTACAATCTATATTTTACGAAAAGAACGGGGGATGTAAAATTGAGGTTTCACTGTATTGATATTTCACTTAAAAAACTTTTTGAGATTCAAAATTTAAAATTTTCATAACATCATGGAATAGGGCAATATTTTGCACAAACTTACATTGCATAGGCATTATTAGATAAGGAAATAGCATGAAAGTTGAAAGGAAAACCTGGCCCCAGTAAAATTACACAACAGATTTGTATAAACTAAATGTATCTAGTTAAGGGACAGCATCATTGTGGGGAACAATTTAGTATTTAATTAAGTTTGGCAATCTACTGACTATGAAGCTATTTCAAATGCTAATTACTGTTTTTTTTTTTTTTTTTTTTTTTTTTTTGTAAAATAATTATAATAATGGTATAAAATTTAATCAGAGCATTTTCCAGAAATATTAGCTGCTGAAGTGCAGTAGAAAAGTTTGAAAATAATACTAAAAATCAATTCATGCTAGCAATATCTCCATCCAAATAAGTACCTTTTTGACAATTCTATAATTGTGATTTTCATCTATGGTTGCTAAGAGAGGTGCTAAGGGCTTATTTATTTCTATGTTAATATTAACTAATCAAATGTTCTAATATAATTTTATTTTATTTATTATGTCTTGCAAACTAATGTAAATGTATGTGTCGAGTAAATTTATCCTAATGTGAATGTAATTTAATGTAAAAAGTGTTTCTGAAATTTAATTTGCATTATTTTAAATGTATGCAATATTGAAGTTACATTAAATAAATGAATTTCAGTTATTATGTAAAGACATAATGCCCCATTTTAAGAATTAAAGTTCCTGGATGTAATTAAATTCCTTGGCATTAATGAACAAGAATTAATGTAATTTGGCTGTGACTTTTTCATATTTGTCATTCAAAACGTAAAATGTAGCAATTTTTTAGTGGCTTTTCTGTTGCAATTCAGCATCTTAAAATTTGCCAGTGAATTAAGTACAGTGTAAACTAACTTCTGCAATTTTTTTTCAAACCAATAAAAAAGGACCCTAGTAGCAATAATCAATCGTATTTTGCCTAGCCCTTCATTGACTCCTCAAAATTTGCTTGAGTTAGAGCCATCATGGACATATTGTTGTGAGCAGTATCTAAGACCTGTTTTTATTGAGGAAAATTTACATGTAAACAGATATCGAACTTACAACAAATCACCTGAACACTTGATGAAAATCACATCTTTTCACCAGATTTTATTGAATCAATCGATTTCTCAAATTTATTGGATTCAACTACAGGGTCTGTTAAAAAAGTATCCCACCATTGGCCAGAAAAAATATCTTAGTTACTTTGTGGGATTGGGATCCTAATCCTCTTCAAAGTAGGCTCCTTGTGTCTCCACACACTGTTCCTTCCACTGCCAAAAAACACTTGAAGCCTTCTTTTTGAATGGTGTGTAACTCCCCCATCATGCTCTGCATTATCTCATCTCTACTCTGAAAGTGGGATCTTTTCAATGTCATTTTCAATTTCGGTTACAGTCAGAAGTCGCAAGGAGCCATGTCTGGAGAGTAGGGAGGTTGGCAGACGACTGCAATTCCATGCTTTGCCAAGACTAAATTTCACAGTCACTTTGCACATGCTCAAATCACCACACAAAATTGCATGTGCAGAACCTGTACTGATCCTAACTTGTTCAGCAATCTCTCGTACGGTCAAACGACAATCTTTCATAATCAAATTTTCCACCTTTTCAACAACAGTTGCATTTCAAGCGGTTTGTGACCTCCCAGAACACTGGTCACTCTCTACCAACATGTGGCCCCTTTTGCATCAGTTAAACTACTTAATTTGTGTGTGTGTGTGTGTGTCCCCAATAGCATAGTCTCCAAACACTTGCTGAATCTTACGAATTATTTCACTTTGAGAATAACCAAGCTTTTGACAAAATTTGAGCAGTACCTCTGCTCATATCGTTCAGTCATTTTTAGAGAAATAAAAATCCGATGAACACGTACAACAGCACTTCACTCGACTGCCTGCAGGAAATGACTGGCACGTTGGAATGCAGGGGAAAATTTCAAGCATGCACATTAAGCTGCCTCCTCCCACTGTGCACAGTGGCGCCACTTTAGAATCTCTACTGTGTGCGAGAAAATTCAAGGTTGGATAGTTTTTGAACAGACCTTGTATGAGACATTTTAAATGAATTCTTGAGGAGGTTCATCCTTCTTGATGAGATTCCAGTTATTAGACATTCTTCAGTTCATCGAATTTTGATGAGAGGTCATTCAAAGGCTGATTACATTTTTCCTGCTAGAGAAGCTCTTGAAAGTTTCATTGTGTGTCCATTGCTGTTATCATGAGTACAGTATGACCTTTATTAGAAATTTATGAGAATAAATATAGGATGAAAAATTGTGAAAAGTTTGTCTACACCAATTAGGTTTATTTTTTAAACCTTGAAAGAAAAAAGTTATTGTTGATTTACATATTAGCACTGTGAAAGAATAAACGGAAAGATCCATTACATAAGGTTACTCTGAAATTTTATTACCATACTCTCTTTATATACTCTCTTTTATTTTATGATTTATGTATGGATTTTTAAATGTTGATAGGTAATATCTTTCGCCTTTTGTTATATTTTATTATCTTATAATTACCTAATATTCTAAAGTCAAATTATTACCTTTATATTTTAAAGGTATGTTATATGCTAAGAAACTATTATGTAATTCCATTATTATTATGAAATTCCACATGGTTTCTAAATTATTAATGTATCTTTATATTTTTTTAGACTGAAAAGGCTTTGGAGGAAGAAACTAAATTATCAAAAGTTTTAACAAAAGATTTACAAGAAAAAGCTAATTTGGTAATTATTTATATATAATTTACAAAATATTTGCTTTTTTATGTATTATATTTCTTTATAAAAACAAGGTTTCAAAAAAGTCAATCTTTAAGAAAGAAAAAAAAAAAAAAAAAAAAAAGACCAGACCAGTTGTTTTAAATGAATGTCTATCATTTTTACTTACATATGAATCACTGATTGCAGAAACGAGATATGTCACAAAAACCTAATTTTACAGGAGACAAAAAAACTGTTTTTACCAATTTTGCATTAATTTAAAATTCTGAAAAAATGCTATCCCTATCACATATATGATAATTTAATCAAAATTAAATACTACATATGTCCATACTATAAGTGTTTTGCATTGAGAAATGTCTCCTTTTTCCACTTAACATCTATTTTTTTCTTCGTGTGTTCCAGTAATTTGCAAAAATCATTGCTTTGCTTCCAATCTCTTCACATTGAAAATCTATGCACTCTGTGGGGCACACAGGAATTTTTCAAAGGGGAGGGTCGAATCAAAAGTCCACAATTCTTGTATCATACCCCAATATGCCTCCAAACATATTCTTTTGATTTTATCGATTGTTGGGAGCAAATTATAGTAAAAAAATAAATTATTGAATAAATAATTAGCATTAAATTATAAAATAAATTATTAATAACAAATACTTAATTAAATTGCCAGAAAGTACAAGAATTTATGTATTTACTTTTCTCATAATTCAAAAATAAAAACAGCAAAGCAAATTCATCATTATAGAAGCACCAATTCATAGAAGAAGAAAAATCTCACTTTAATCTGTAATTACAAAACTAAAAACATGATGATTACAGTGTTTTCATTTACAGTCACCAGTCTGCTTCTATAGGCTTACAAATAGTCACAGAATAAAATCAATTTTTTTTTTTTTTTTTTTTGTGATTTCATTTATAACTTCCTCAGGAGTGATGGTGATGCTGCTTGAATTCATCAGTGCAAGCCCATTTAAACGTTCATTATGCATGGTACTTCTTAAGTATGTTTTTAGCCTTCTCAAAGTCGAGAAAGATCTCTCGCTTGTGCAATTCATTATAGGAAGAGTGCACAAAATTTTTAGAAGTCATTTGACATGAGGTTAAAATTCAAATGCAGATGGTGAGGAATCATGTTTTAATATCATCTTAAAGAGTTTCAACTCGGAAAGTAAAACATCTCTGAGCCCTAAAAGTAAAGGTTCGCCTTTTGAATAAAATTCGGCCAATTTCAAAAAGTCATTTACATATTTTTTATTATAAATTGGGTTCATTAAGCACGGAAATTTTCCTAAAATATTTTTTTGCTTCTGCAATCGTAGTTTGAGTTGTGAGTTCATGTTGTTTATAAAAGGTAAAAAAATACTTTGCCTATAGTATTCTTCGGCATTAGCAGCTGGGACATTATTACAATAACTGGAGCATTTTCTTGCATGAAACTTGGGCATTTTCAATTCTGCGTTATTTCCTTCTGAAACTTTTAATAATTTTTCAACTTTGTCATATATTTCTTTAAAAATACAATCGACATTAATTTTAATATCCTCTAAGCTTTCAATTACTGAGCCTGCATAATTTAGAGCTTTCTTCAAATCAAGATTAATTGATTGTAAATATTCACAAAGCTTTTTAGTTACAGCAAACAACTTACTTAAACACAACAGGGATATTAAGAAACCTGGTTTTAATAATGAGGCATGAATTAAAGACGCATGAGTTGAGGCATCTCAGTCTTTCCAAAACGAAATTTCTTCAAGGGCTGCTATTACGGCAGGTAAAAACTCTACCAAGATAATTATAGAATTGTATCTTTTAACCTATCTTGTCATGCACATTCCAACCAATTTTTATTTTTTTTTTTTACTCTGGGCAGTATTCTTCAATTTTAGATTTTAAACAATGTTGTCATTTTGGTGTTTGAAAAAAATTATAAATTCCTGATACAATTCCCATACGATTCTGGATCTCCGATATATTGCGTGAATCAGATATTGCTAGATTTAAACTGTGCGAACTGCAGTGGATGTATAAAGCAAGAGGATATTTTTCCTATAAATTAGCATTTATGCCTTGCAGTTTCCTACTCATTGATCTTGCTCCATCGTAACCTTGTCCCCTCAAAAACAATAAAGTTATTCCGAATGATTCCAAAGATATTAAAATCATTGATGCTAGATCAATGTCAGTACAACTAGTAACTGGAATAAATTGCAGGAATTTTTCATGAATTAAATTACCATTAATAAAGCGCACAGCTAAAGATAACTGCTGATTACCTGCAATATTAGTCGTTTCATCTGCAATGATACTGAAATACTCACTTTTGTCTAGGCAGTTGACAATATCTTTTAATTTAATTTCATTGATTGATGAAATTATTTGTTACATCTGTTGTGTTGTCCAACAGATGTAATTATTTCTCTCACTGTCTTTCAAATGTTTTTCTAGACCATCATCTCCAGCTTCTACACGAAATTTAACCAGCGCTCAAAAGTTTTCTTCATTTTTATTTGTTTCCTCTGTTAAATTTAAAGGACCATAATCCTAATGCCCCCTTAAAGCAATTCCCTGTTTACTGCAGAAAATTATAGTTTTAATAATAGAACATAAAATTTGTCGAATTTTAGAAACTTCTTCAGCTTCCTTTTTGTCTAATATTTTGTCGATACTAACAATGGAATTTTCATTATTTTTTTTCAAATTTGAGTAAATTTCGAGAAATTGTTGGTGATATTTTAATAAAACATGATTTTAAAAATATTCTACAGCGTGGTTCCACTTTTTGAAAGGTTCTGATACTAATTTTCCAGTGCTCTGATTTTTATGGGCACCTACTTCTTTCACCTTCCATTTTTTGAGAATATGACAACCAATGTCATTTTGAAAACCACTGCATTTGAAATTTGAATTTTTTTTTTATTTTATAAGTGTAATCGGAAAAGTATAATTTTTATCAGGGTGCATATATTGCTTAAAATATCAATTACCTCAAGATTTGATATGCTCCTTTAATTTCAATGTTATTCACTATATCAAAATCAGGTACTGTAATATTTGAAACTGGAGTTTGAATGTTATTTTCATTATTTTGGCTGCAACTCAGATACCTTAAATGGCTTAAATTTTCACTCACTTCCATTTTCTCTTGTACATCATCATCCAATATCTTTTAAGCCTGAGGCAAACATTTGCAGTAGACCGAGAATCTTCTTTCACTTCCAGAATACTTTGTTTTCCATAGGAAGCAAATGAATAGTTCAGTTCTGAGAATAAGGTGTTTTATGTTCGCATGTAGTTCGGTTTTGAAGGGGAAGAAAAAGAGAATTTTTTTTTCATTTATTAGAACTGAAATTATTGTTACCTTTTGAATTATTTTACATAGGATTATAATAAATCATGAAAAAAAAAAAAAAAAAATCAAGGGCAATTAGAGGGTCCCCCCCCCCTCCCACAGTTGTCACAAAAAAGTAGATCTCATCTTCAGAGGGGGGAAACTTTGAAGTTAGTGTAAATGATATTACATCATCAGAATATTTACTGGCAACTATCTCATGATAAACATACCTTGTCATAATATTGTCAGCGAATTATGAATATTGAAGTTGTTGAAACCAAGTTGTCAGTAGTAATAAAAATTTTGAATGGGTATTTTAGACAAATCAATAAACGCCATAAAGTCAAAACAAAGTCCCAAAACTTTGCTGCCCTTATTTTCGGTAGAAACAGCAGTTTATTTAAGAGAGTTGTAACACTTCTGGCTTCTTCTTTTGTGTACAATGAATTCGAAAATAGCAACATGTTTTGTAGTTTCAATTTTATTGTTTAACCCCTCACACGTATCCTAGGGAGGTATCTTGAAGCCCAATGAAAAATTCTTATGGACGTAGTCCGAGTAGAAGTAATACTTCACTTTCCCTTGAAGATGTGGATATATTTTTAAAAATAAATCATGCAGTATTTTGACAGTGAGGTTTGATGCTTTGTACTTTGTGAACCTTTACGACTATTTAAAGGGGAGGACTGAATATGCTCATGAATCAAAGCACAGGTTTGAGAGTCATAGCATTCACACTATGGATCATACCTCTTAAATCCTGCTGTGATTCACCCTTTGACAGTAAGTTTGTAATTCGCTCACCTCGTTTCCTGCTAATGTGATGCTCATTCAGAAAAGCTGTTCTGCATGCTTGTAGGCGTTGTTGCTGAACAAGAATATGATATATTATCAATTTAACTTCGGGCTTAAGTTGGTCCTCTGCTGTTGAACATCTGGAAAGTCCCCTTTAAATAGAAGACAGTTTTATCAGCCAGAGAGAATGACATAAAGGAAACCCATATGATCCGTCACTTTAATTTCATTGATAACAAGAAGGAGTCATGTCCAGGACATGGCTCTTTTCTTCCCAAAACTATTTTTCGGATAATCTTTTTCTACTGTACAGAGCTGAAGGATGTGTTTTCTTTTTACAGAAAATATGCATCTATATTTAGAAACACAATGGTGGCATTAACTCATTTTCGCTGAAAATCGGACATGTCCCCCTTCTGCAATCAGTGGTTCATATGTTAATACAGGGTGGCGACAATCAGGGAAAACAGGGAAATCATGGAAAAATCAGGGTACTTTATCAATCTGGAAATATCAGGGAATTTTATAAAAACACACAAAAATCGTGGAAATTTTTATTTTTGCCCAGCAAGCATGACTGAAAGATCGCCAAACAGGTGTTACCTTAATCTCTTAACTTTCCCAGGCATATATATAAGTTTTTCCGAAGGACGATCCTTTGTATTTTACTGCTACCAGTGAAACTACTGACACAGCTTGACAGTGCAGTAAAATAACCTTGAAAGTAATCTTGACAGTGTTTTCGAAAGGTTTACTCATTTCAGAGTTGAAAGAGAATAGTGGCACTTTGAAACGAATCTCCTAAATTTACCTCGGCAGGTAAGGGGTTATCCATGATTGCACAGGATTGAATACTTTCTGGTTGAATCTCACCTAGTTAACATTAAAAAAAAAAAAAAAACTTGAGGAATAATTTTATGCCTTGATGTTAATATGTTGTGCAATTAAAGTGAGTCATATCTTTATAATTTTGTTAATTTCTCCAAAATTTTGAATTTATCATTTTTGTGGGTTTATTCTTCTGTTAGTTAATTAAAAAAAACCCAAATGCAGAGTAGCAGCAATAAGCTCCTTCCCAATGTAGAAAATTTTCTGACACTGGACACGTGAGTACAAGTAAACTCATATATCTCATTAAATAAAATGACATCCTAGTTTAAAATATAGACTTACAAAAGGATGAATGAGATTGAAAAATATGTACTCACGTGCCAGTAGTCTATGTTCCTGTACTGGTGTAAATTTCATAATGAAGGAAACAGTCTTGAAAACTACTATTTTTATTAAGATTCAACTTGAATCATGCAATTTAACTTCAAAACTTTAAACATAACTTTCAAAAATAACAAAGAAAACAATCGATATTTGTTTAATTAGAGTCATTCACCTATTACGACTATAAGCCGAAAAAGAAATTTTTAGAAATGAATCGTGCATTACGGAACCAGCAGCATCCAAAAACATCGTCGAAAAGCAAAGCCAGCTGATGTGCAGTACACACCCCTTTTAAATGAACCGCGATGCTGTCTAGAAGATTCGCTGGCAGTTAAAGAAACAGTTAGCTGTACTGCCATTAAATTCATATGCAAATTTATGCAATTAAAAAAAATAGGAAAAATAGGTGAATGATTTTATATTTTGTACTCAAGTGCTATTTAATTGATTAATAGTTACAAATTTTGAATAGAAACTAAATTAGATAATTGCGATCGCAAGAAACCGAGTTGAATTAAAAATACTGTGAAAGCAGCGCCGCTTGCTTGGTGGTAGCGGTTAGCGTTTGAGTTAACTAGAAGAATGTAAACAAAGCGGCATTTTTACCTATTATAGTTATTTTACATAAAAAGGAAGTAAATTAATTTAGCACTTGAATACATTTTGCTAGAAATAAAGTTACTTAAACATAAAACCTCCGGAGGTAAAGAAAAGAAAAAAATAAGTGTTTGTAACGCTGACGGGAAAAATGAGAGAATGGCGAATTTAGCCAACAAAATGCCTCCCTTTTCCGACAGAGTTACAAAAAAAAAAAATTTTAGGTAGAAAAAAAAATATGTAAAACCAAGTTCACAGATGACCTAGACATTTTCTAGGATTTAAGCAAAAATTACAATTTTTAATAATATGTAGTTTTTTTTCCAAGTCCATTTGAAAGTATAAGTCCCAAAAGACAGTCTATAAAATTTATAGTTCACTAATTGTCCTTGATTTTTTTTCAATTACATTTCATGCTAGAAAAGACTGTCTTAGTTTTAGAAAAGAGTCTTTGGGTAGAGCTTTCGTCATAATGTCCGCAATATTTTCTTTCGATTGGATGTTCTTAACATCTATCTCACCATTTTCATACATTTCTCGTACAAACATATATCTCAAGTCAATGTACCTATTTTTAATGTTTTCAGCTCTACATTTTGTAAATTGCACACTTGCAGTATTATCGCAGAAAAGAATCGGTTTTTGGATTTTTATAGAAGTAAATAGCTGAAGATCTTCAATTATGTTTTTAATAGTAGAGGTAAGATATTTAATGTCCTTTGCTGATTCTGAAGAGGCAATAAATTCATCGGCGAAAGAGCAACACAGGTTTGTTTAGTTACCCGCCATGTTAGTGGCATATTATTGATGAAAATTATATAACCAGACCAGGAACGACGATCATGGGGATCACTGGCCCAGCTTGCATCTGAGTATGTAGTAAGCTGAAGAGGTTGCTGGTTTGATGATAAACTAAGTCCTAAATCCTTTGTGGAGGCTAGGTACTTCAAGATTTGTAGTAGTCTTTTCCAATGGATAGATCCAGGATTTTCTACAACTTGTGAGAGTGAGACGACAGCATAGCTAATGTCAGGACGGCATCTTCCGGCGATGTAGAGGAGGCATCCAAGAAGACTTCTATATGGCACCTTCTGCATTTGAAGACGCTCAACATCAGTCTGAGGCATTTCCTGTAGAGAAGTTACTGTGCCTGCGTTAAGAGGAAGAAAAGTATTAATATGATGGAAAATTTTAAACTTTTTGAGACAGGAATTTATATATTCTGGGCAATTAATTATAATCTTTTCATCTGTGATATTGAAGTTTATTCCCAATAATTTTGTTATTGGGCCAAGATTTTCTAGTTCATAAATTGATTCTAGTAGCTTTATTACTTCTTTTAGATCTGTTTCAGATTTAGCAAACACAGGTAGGTCATCAACGTAAATTAAAACTATAGCTCTATTTTTATAATTATAGACACAAGTCAGACCTTTAATTTGATGGAATCCGTTTGTTATTAATTTATTGTGTAATTCCTCATACCAACATTTTCCTGCTTGATGGAGACCATATAGACCTTTCTTTAATTTTAAAACATGATTTTCTTTTCCCTCTATTATATAATCTGTAGGTTGGGCTATATAGATATCTTTATCAACATTGCCATAGAGATAGGCACATTTAACATCAATTAAACTATGTTTTCACTTCAATATACAGATAAAAAGGATCATAAATAAACGGATTAGGACAAAATTGACAACTGGTGAGAATGTTTCCTCATAATCTTGACCTTCAGTCTGATTATTTCCCAAGGCAACGAGTCTAGCTTTAAACCTCTTGGATTTATCTTTATTTTTCAGGGTATAAACCCACTTCGTCCCCAGAATTTTAGTGGTTTGATTTGGTTTTGGTACTGGTTCCCATACTTGCCTCTTTATCATCATGTCAATTTCCATGTTCATGGCTTTCTTCCATTCCTTTGCTTCTGGTAGTTTCTTTGCCTCCCTAGGTGAACGGGGAATTATTATTTCAGCACAATTTGCCTCTTCTTCACTACTTACCTCTTCAGTGTCTTTTCTTTTAAGTGAAAAATCATTAGTTATTTGACAATATTTGGAAAAAACGTCTAGTGAAGGATCATAATTTATATTATGTTCTTTACAGTAGTTTTCAAGTTCTATATTACTTCTCAAAGTTTTTCCATCTGGAGCAAATACATATATATCTTCCTGTCCTTTAGTCTTTCCCTTTTTTCTAGTTTTTGTGTATCTTCTAAAAGTTACACACTGGTCAGATTTTAGTTCTGTTTCACGACTCGTACTCGGCTGTGGTTCTTGTTCTGAACTTTCACTGCCTGAGCTTTGATCTTCTACATTTGTATCAGTTAATTCATCATCATCATCAAATTCTGAAGCAACCACTTGCCCGTCTTTTTCTATTCCTAGCTTTTCTTCATTAAAAGTTACATGTTTGCTTTCTATTATGGTGTCCTCCTCGGGTATCCAAATTCGGTAGCCCCTTGTTCGCATACCGTATCCTATCATTATTCCTTTCTTGGCTCTAGGTTGAAATTTATTCCTTTTCTGTTGCGGGATGTGGACATAAGCAATGCAACCATATCTTTTAAGATGTTTCAGAGTTGGTTTCCTTCCATACCAACGTTTAAATGGAATGTCATTTATAGACCGATGGAAAATTCGATTTCTAATATAGTTGATAGTATGAACTGCTTCTAACCAGAGATTTTCAGGAATGTTGGAGGACTGTAGAAGAGTTCTCATGCCGTCAAAAAGTACTCTGTTCAACCTTTCTGCAGAACCATTCATTTGAGGAGAATACGTATTGGTTCTCTCATGTCTAATTCCTAGTTTTCCTAACAATTCTTCTATAGGGCGGCAACAATACTCAAGTCCGTTATCACTCCTAATGGCTCTTATCTTTTTGCCAGTTTGACGCTCTATAAATTCTATGAAACTTTTTAATTTAGTGCAGACTTCATCTTTAGTTCTCATAGCATAGCAAAAAGATCGGCGACTGTAATCATCTAGGAATGTGAGAATGTATCTAAACCCATGCTTAGACGGAGTAGGGGCTGGTCCCCAAACATCTGTATGGATAAGTTGGAGTATTTCTGTTGAATGAATATTACTTGACCTTGGGTATTCTGCACGTGTATTTTTGCCATATATACACGGTTCGCACCTAGATTCTTCCCCTTTTAACTTGACTGATGGCTCAACTAAACTTTCATTAAACATTTTCTTTATTGTAGGAATGTTACAATGCCCCAAGCGTTCATGCCAAATCATAATATCATTTTTATCTACTGAATAGGCAAATTCTATAGTTTCATTTTTATTTTCCTTTCTAGATTTAATGCTGTCTTTAACAGTTTTCCTTTTAGTTAGTTTTGGGGACATTTTGTTTTCTTTAATTTCATTTTCACCTCTCCTTTTCAATGGGAGCCCTTTTATAACATAAAAATTATCTTTTAATTTTGCAGACCAAAGATATTTCCAATGAGGGGAAAAAATTTTAAAACCATGGTCTAGTTTTGCGTGCATACCAGCTTTATCCATTTTAGACATGCTTATAAGATTTCGATGAATTGTGGGAACATACAAAGTATTAAAAAGGGTTACAGTTTTTATGTTTTGACCTTCTTTTATTGTAAATTTAACTGTCCCTATGCCTTCAACCTCATGGGGAGTGATACCCATTTTTACTGCCGAGTTGTTTTGAGGTTTTCTCATCTCTGTAAAGAATTCCCTGTTCTGGCAGATGTGCGATGTGGACGCACTGTCCAAAGTCCATTCTCTAGTTAATATTTCATTTGCCTGACCACTGTTTAAAAATTCAGAAACATTGCTTTCTGTTATAAATGCCCCTCCATGAGTTTGTTTAACTTTGTCTTCAATTCGTTGTTTCTTCTTACATTCTCGTATTGAATGGCCTAATTTATTACAAAATTCACATTTTACTTTAAATTTTATATTAGGTTTTAAGTTTTCAGTTGCTAAACATTCTACTTTAGTTTCTTCCCTCAAGTTTCTTCTTGTATATTCCTTCAGGATTTCACTTTTAATTTTTAGAAATTTAAAATCATTTTGCTCATAGTTCTCAATTTCACGGGCTAAATAGTCGTATTCAATGGGTAAATTTTCAATTAAAGCATAACATTTATAGTCTTCTGAAATATTTTCCCCAATATCTTCTAACCTTCGACAACTATCCTCAATCCTAGCTATAAAGGTTGGCAATTCTTCCTCAGGTAATTTCTTAAGGGATTTAAACTCTTTTAAACAAGAGATTCTATATGACCTATCTGAGGTAGTTCCCCCTATACTGGTTTTCAAGATTTGCCAAATTTCAGCTGGATCATCCAAATGATTAATTTCTAAACAAATATCAGGACTACAATAAGATTTTATTAATCCACATGTTTTAGCTTTGCTTTGCTCTAGTTTAAATTTAGAAATGGGAGGTAATTTTTCTTTTTCAGTTTCACTCTCTTGAGGCCAATTTTTCTTATCTATCCAAACAATTAAACCTTCACTTTCTAGTTTAATTTTTATATTTCTAGACCAAGAACGATAATTATGTCTAGTTAATAAATGCTGTGGATTTATGTTTGTAGCCATCTTAAAATTTATCTACTTCAATTAATTTCCTTAAACTAGGGAAGGGCTCTGGGCCCATAACCCTCTTGTGGGTTTATTCTTCTGTTAGTTAATTAAAAAAAACCCAAATGCAGAGTAGCAGCAATAAGCTCCTTCCCAATGTAGAAAATTTTCTGACACTGGACACGTGAGTACAAGTAAACTCATATATCTCATTAAATAAAATGACATCCTAGTTTAAAATATAGACTTACAAAAGGATGAATGAGATTGAAAAATATGTACTCACGTGCCAGTAGTCTATGTTCCTGTACTGGTGTAAATTTCATAATGAAGGAAACAGTCTTGAAAACTACTATTTTTATTAAGATTCAACTTGAATCATGCAATTTAACTTCAAAACTTTAAACATAACTTTCAAAAATAACAAAGAAAACAATCGATATTTGTTTAATTAGAGTCATTCACCTATTACGACTATAAGCCGAAAAAGAAATTTTTAGAAATGAATCGTGCATTACGGAACCAGCAGCATCCAAAAACATCGTCGAAAAGCAAAGCCAGCTGATGTGCAGTACACACCCCTTTTAAATGAACCGCGATGCTGTCTAGAAGATTCGCTGGCAGTTAAAGAAACAGTTAGCTGTACTGCCATTAAATTCATATGCAAATTTATGCAATTAAAAAAAATAGGAAAAATAGGTGAATGATTTTATATTTTGTACTCAAGTGCTATTTAATTGATTAATAGTTACAAATTTTGAATAGAAACTAAATTAGATAATTGCGATCGCAAGAAACCGAGTTGAATTAAAAATACTGCGAAAGCAGCGCCGCTTGCTTGGTGGTAGCGGTTAGCGTTTGAGTTAACTAGAAGAATGTAAACAAAGCGGCATTTTTACCTATTATAGTTATTTTACATAAAAAGGAAGTAAATTAATTTAGCACTTGAATACATTTTGCTAGAAATAAAGTTACTTAAACATAAAACCTCCGGAGGTAAAGAAAAGAAAAAAATAAGTGTTTGTAACGCTGACGGGAAAAATGAGAGAATGGCGAATTTAGCCAACAATTTTATTTTCTGTTTTGTAAGTGAACAAAGAGAAAAATAAAAAAGATTGAGATATTTTTTTACCATCAGTGGTAGTGTTTGGAATTGCAGTGGTTTAGCGAGCCTGTTACACAAAATTATGGAATATATATAGGTAACAGAAATCATGGAAATTTGTCAAAATTAGTCATGGAAATTATGGAAAAATCAGGGAACTTTTTTTTTCTAAATTTCTGTAGCCACCCTGTAATATGCATTTAAAAATATTTATGTTTATTTATATTACTAATGTCAATTTGTGTAAAAGAACTCTTTTTATTTTATTTATTTTTAAATGAAATTTAAAATCATTAATATTCTTGTTGTTATAGCATCTAAAAAGTAAACAATTTGATAAAAACATCCTGTATTACAGATATAAGGTCATTTCTCCGTATCTTTTCAGTAATTGTTCCTAGTATATATATCTTACACTGTAAACATAAATAGTCATTTGTTCATAGGCGGAAAAAAACAAACATTTTTGCTAATTTGCGTACTTTCCAATTTTATAATTATTGCTTTTTACTGTAATTAAATACTTCCATAATACTTCAATGTTCTTATTTCTTCTAACATTTATGCAAAAAGAGAGCAAAAAATGGTTTTTGCCATCACTTATATCTCATGATAGGAGGGATTAATCTAAGAATCTACTGCATTGGTTACTGATCTATTAACCTATAAAAATCGCTCTTCTTAAAAGAATGTGAAGTTGGAAATAAAGACTAATAAGTGCTATTTCTTTCCAGTTTGAGAGCTATTTGAATCTGTGAAAAATTAAGTCAAATTCTCTAACATTATCCAGAATCTAATTAAAAAAGAAAAAGGGAGGAAGGAAAGTGTAAAGTCTTGTAAAGGCAAGATATAAAAAACAAATTAAGGTTTATTACTTAATAGTTTTTGTAACTGTTTTGTTAAATTACTAAGCTGCCCTCCACTTTTAGCTAAAAAAAGAATAAAAAAATAAGCATATATTGCTTTATTTAGAACAAACTAAGAAATAGTTTAGGTGCTGAAAAAGCAGGCATTGTTAAAAATGTATTGTTATTTAAAAACTGAGCTAAACATGTAATAATTTTTATTTCTTATAGTTAATAAGAGTAAAGATATAGTTAATAAGAGTATATAATGAAAAAAATTTAAAATGGCAGATATAGGAAAACAGAAACGAAGTTCTCTATTAGAAAACTGATTTTGTTTTTCTATGTTTGTCATTTAAAGCTCTATTCACTAAGAAATTTTACTTTTATTTCTTTTTTTTTTTAATTACAGTAATAATTTAATTCTAGGTATCGCTTTTATTTTAACATTTTCCAAAGTCATCTTTTTAAATTTTGGTTGCCCTTTTTAAAGGATTTAGCCCCTACTTACTCACCCCCCCCCCCAAAAAAAAAAAAAAGCCTTAAGGGAAAATAATATATATATATATGTATTTATTAAGGAAAGACTGAAAAATCTAGAAATATGCATTAATAATTGATAATTAACCAAAGTAACAATTCATTAGATTGTGTAAGACTAAAAACAATCTTAAATTAATTCTGTGAAAATATGTAAACAAAAATCAGTTACTATATATTTTTATTTATTTATTTGCCTTTTATTTATTTTATTATTATTATTGTAGCAGAGTTTTTTTTATAATATGCAAAATAACTTAATTTTGTAAAATGTAGGCTTATGAAAACTAACATTGATAGGGATAAATTTTATCCATATCTCATTCATTTAGTTAGTTTATTTTTTCCATTTTTGAGAAATCTGTTTGTGGCCAAATTTGTTTTTTTTTCTTTTCAAATTTAATTATATATATATTTAAAAAGAAAAAAAAAACATTAAATTGGATTAAAAAAAAAGAAAGAAAGAAAGAAAAATTCTATTACAATTTTGTAAATGGTGTAAAAATAATGAATTCATACATAATTGATAGTTTTTTTTTTTTTTTTTTAAACTTTTCTTTCTTTTTTACTTAATTTTATTTTTTGATGAATGAATTCTGATATTATATTTTTCCATTTCTATAGCTCTAATAAAAGATTTTTTTCTTATGAGCTAATTTATGCAAAAAGTATCAAATCGAAGAAATTCCATAAATTTTATTTTGTATGAAATAATAATATTCATTACTAATAACAACATTTTGTTTGATAATAGTTCTATCTTAAGCTTAAAATGATAAAAGGAATAATAAACATAAAGTTTGTATATGTATTATAAATAATTTTATTTTTGTTGTAAAGAGGTTCTTTTTTTTCTTCTTTCTATTCAGAGAAAAGTAAAGGAACATAAAGCAATAGAAAATAGAATAAAGGCCAGTTTAAGAGATGCCAGAATGCAGTCTGTTAAAATGAGACAATATTTTGAAGAGTTTCATAAATCAATGAGCAGAAAATTAGGAAAGAGAAATTTTTCTGAAGAAGTTGTGAGTATAATTTCTTTTTTCTCCTTTTGTAAAATGAAAAGACCATTGCAATTATTTTCTTTACACACACACACACACATATATATATATATATATATATATTCTTTTTTTTTTTTTTTTTTTTTTTTCTGTTTGTTATGTATCCATATTACTAAATGGAATATGTTCTTAGCAACCATGGGTTTATTTCATTTCAATAAAAGTAACTGTTTAAATAAAATATAAATATCACATTATAGGGGGAAAATAAAGTTTGTGTGAAACAACTACATGACTTCCATTACCTACTATTACATATATTATATAGTACTCTTTTTTCAAATAATATGGTCAGATGATGTCAAATTGACTTAAGAAATCAGATACTCAACGATTATCCTCTAAGAGCAAATTATTACATATACCGTAAGGACATGCAAAACAGAGTTCTTAAGAAAATCAGTGGAGCCATTTTTCGAAAACCAATTTCTGAGATCTAAAACTGACCTACCCAATCAGGACACCTGTCAATTTTTCTCATTGTAACCAACCAATAGAGTCATTTATGAAACTTCAACTTTCAGTATCGCTTCGATTTTTGCTAAAATGAGGTAAACTTATCTGTTCACCAAACACCAACAATTACATATAAAAGGATATCTAAAAGGCAGACAATATGCAAGTTTAAAGAAAACCTGTAGGGCCATTTTTAAAGCAATGTACTGGTGAGATCAAAAATTGACCTACTTATTCAGGATGCCAATCAATTTTCTTGGAACTAACAAACTAATACATGCGAAAGGACATCTAAAAAGTTATTTACATAGCAATTTTGAAGAAATTTGTTACTACTGTTTTTGAGATATGGACTTACGGTCCTTTTCTGGCTTTCCAATTTTTACCAAAAGTTGTAAAAATCATCTGTACATTGAACCTGCGTTAATTCTGTAGTTTCACCATTCTATTTTTATTTGTTTTAAAGATATGATAGTCAGAAGATTCGTTACACACATACAAATTCCCTAAGTGTCTAAAATTTCTTTTTTAGACTCAGGAGTTCTTAAAAATTTAGATTAGGGGGAAACTCAATATCAAAACTTTTGACTGAATATCATATTTCCATTACCTAGTAATGGAAGTAAATAGGGGTTACCTTCGTTCTGCTAAATATGCCAAAATTTTCAGATCTTTTATTTAGCTTTTATATACTCAAATTATCATTAGCAATTAAAAAAAAAAAAAAAAAAAAAAAAAGATTTGTGTTGTTTAATTAATTTTTTTTTTTTTTTATATTGATTGTTGAATCCATTTTAAGATATATCTCACAGTAAATTCTTATAACATGTTTAATACTTTATAATATTAAATGATGTAATATCTGTTTTTATTATGGTTATATTAATCAGAAAATATTATGTAGACAAGCCAGGTTTTGCCCATTTAGATAATCATTTCAGAGTCCCCACTGGGTCATTCCATGTTAAATCAACCAAAAAAAAGATGATTTGACACCCATAGTCTCAGATTTTGACGAAACTTGGTGTATTAATTCCTTTCATGGATTTAAATGAGGAAAAAAAATATTTTTGCTCTATCTTAAATAGTTTAGGTTTTACAGCTAGTTAAAGATTTGTGAGTTTCATGTTTTTTTTCGATCAGGCAGAGGAAACACAATTTGCTCTTTCATAAAGAATAATTTTTATCTCCCTTATTTACCAACTAATGTTGATGAAATTTTTTATCAGTATGCTTTAATATATAAGAAATACAAGGAAAAATAAATTAAAGTAGGAAGTATTTGCACATGGCCAGGAAAAAATCCTGAAATATTATTTTGAAATTTTTTTTAATGAAATACAGAGTTCCACTCCAAATGGATTATCATCATGAGGGAAAAGGATAATCAAACAATTTTTTTTGTATTATTGTTCTAAAGGATGTATTCTACAACATGAAAAAATAAAATAAGTGGCTTTTTGCATCCTTCATTATTTTTTTTTACTTCAAATTTAAAATTTCCAGTTCCCTCATTTTCTTGAAATCGCCAAATTAGAAGTTCCAATTTTAGTAAAATTATACAAAAATTTGAATTAAAATGTTATTTATCAACTAATTTAAAGTTTAAAGGTTTTTAAAATAAAATGAAAAATTGAATTGCATAATTAGGTGGTGTATGATTAAAACAACACGAGTAGTTTTTAAGAATGTTAATTGAACATGTACAGAAAGATACATACATAAATGCTATGAAATTGAATCAACAACATTATATCTAAATTGAAATTTCAAAACAAACAAACAAAAAAGTTTCTAAATTAATATTAAATAATTTAATTAAGAGAAATTTGCATTAAAATTTAATTTTGTTTTAAAAACAAGATCTAAATTTTAATCATTTTACTACTCACTGCTATTTCAAATTTTAATCTTATTGTTAACAATCAAACCATTCAAGTTGCAACAAGACAATTAAGTGATGTTCTTTCTACTGTGTAGGTACATGTTTAGGTGTCTGAATAAGTCAAATCTTGTTTGACATGTTTAAACACGTAAGCTTGCTTAGTAGCAGAGACAAAACTCGGCATCTTGTAACAGTGGCAGATTTAGGAGGGGGGGGGCTAGGGGGCTGACCCCCCCCCCCCCCAAACACTGACATTCACAATTGAATATTGCAATTCTAAATTTTTTATTTGTCTAGAATAACATTTTGAAAAATCTCAGCCCCCCCCCCCCCCCCCCCAAAAAAAAAAAAAAAAAAAAAAAAAAAAAAAAAAGTCAAGTTCTGGATCCGCCACTGTCTTGTAATTAGCCAGTCACAAGCTATTGCATGTGTAACATGCATTATTGAGGCTATACTATTTTGAAAAGAATTATTGTTAATTATTTTTTGAATGTTATAATATATTAGAAAAATGGAGAAGTGCAGTGCAGGGAAATGACTCAAAGTGATTGTAATTTGTTATACCATGTTAGGAGAAAAACCTTGCAAACTCTTGATAAACTATTTGAAACTGATTTAACTCTCTTAAAATTGAGGACAGAATTAAGTTGTAAATAAAAAACTATTATTTGTCTTCATCACCAAAGTGTGTTTTTGAAAAAGGATAAATGATTGCAAAACCAACAAATTATGTATGTATATATATATATATATATATTAAGATCTTTTAAACTGAAATTAGTTGACAAATAACATTTTCTGCATTTCATAACATTTTGTGCTGCTTTCGTTGCAGTACTCGTGTATACTTTGTTTTTCTGACGAAGGATTGTGTGTTTATTCTTTTTTTTTTAACTCAAAACAGTTGCTGAACATTCTTGTATTTCATGATGTTTATTCAAAATTTGTACTTACTAAATAACATTTTGGTTCAAATTTTTGTATAATTTTACTAAAATTGGAACTTCTAATTTAGCAATTTCAAGAAAATGTGGGAATTGGAAATTTTAAATTTGAAGTCAGAAAAAATAATGAAGGATGCAAAAAGCTACTTATTTTATTTTTTCATGTTGTAGAATACATCCTTTAGAGCAAGAATTAAAAAAAATTTTTTTGATTATCCTTTTCCTTCATGATGATATTCCATTTGGAGTGGAACTCTGTATTTCATTAAAAAAAATTTCAAAATAATATTTCAGGACTTTTTCCTGGCCATGTGCAAATACATGCTGGTTTAATTTATTTTTTTCTGTATTCCTTACTTATTAAAGCATACTCATAAAAAATTTCATCAACATTGGTTGGTAAACAAGGGGGAAAAAAATTGTTCTTTATAAAAGAACAAATTGCAATTCTTCCGCCTGATCGAAAAATAACATGAAATTCTCAAATCTTTAACAAGCTATAAAACCTAAACCATCTAAGATAAAGCAAAAAAATTTTTTTTTCCTTATTTAAACCCATAAAAGGAACAAATACACCAAGTTTCATCAAAATCTGGGACTATGGGTGTCATGGTGTGGTTGAATTGACATGGAATGACCCCACTGCTAGTACAGGATTGGACTTTGTCCTTCTATCGTTTTGTAAGAATTAAAATGTATGTATAAATAAACAGATAAAAATTACCTGATAAAACAATGTTTAAATTTCTGATTCCTGGAAAAAATAAGTATTTCCATATGTATGCTGTCTATTGTATGTTTTTTTTACAACCATGTGCAGTAGCCACTTGGTGTTCTCTTTCAATGAAACTTTTTCACCTACTACTCAATGAATGTGGACCTTAGTAAATAATAACAATAATAATAAAAGGGAATCACAAAACTATTTGTACAAAAACCTTAAAATAAAACATCTCATTTGAATAATAAGTGACTTCCTCATACACCCATTAAAATACACATATTGTTATAAAAATCATTGACATTTTCATATAGGGTAAGTGGTTTGTAAAAAAAAAAAAAAAAACAGGTAGGTGGTAGTTAATAAATGCAATTTATTTGACAAATATTTTTGAAACAATTCAACAAAACTATTATTTGTACCACAAAAGGGGGGAAAAAAGTATTGTATAGAATTATAAATTAAAGAATTGGTGTATAATAAACATATATTTTAACTTAAAAACTTCTTCACACACCATAAAATAAAGGGAAGCACTATTGATTTTAAAAGGACGTGGCCTTTCTTCTTCAGGTGCAAGAAACATGTGCTACTTCTTTGGAGACAAAAGCAAGTATTGTACTATATAACAAAAAGCACGAGTATTGCTTGCTCAGGATCAACTCAGTTATCAACAGTTTGTCATACAGGTTTGCAATGATAAATGCATAGCTCAGAGTTTTGTGGATTCACTCAAGTGTTGATGGCATCCTTTTATATTCTTTGGCCAAGGTGAGTGGCAAGAAATCCATGGATTATACAAAAAGAAAGGTAGTTAACTCTGTTTCAAATTCAGTTTAACAATCCTAGACTATTTTAAGCCAAATTAAATTGCCAAGTACGACCTCCGTTGAAGCTCATAGATTGCTGTTATATTTCTCATACCTGTGCACTTATTTTTACCTCAGCAGCATTTTTATTACATGGACTGTATTACTAGGTTTTGTTGAAATCTCTGAAATGGGAGGTTATATAATGACCAAAAATTTCGAGCTTTTGTGGATATTTTTATAACAAAAGGTCATAGTGACCAAAAAGGAAAATCCGCATCTAGATAATGATAACAAGCATAAATACAAATTTTCAATGAAATAAAAATTATGTTTTATCCTATATGATTTAAATCTTCTTAAATTGCATTCCTATATATATATTTATAATTTACAGTTGATTGAGAAAACATTTAAGGAAATGCTAGATCTGCAGAAAGAAAAAGTTCATTTATTGTGCAAAAGAGTAAAAGAAGCTGATGACTATGATGCTCTACAACACAGAAAATATTTAGATGCTTTAAAAAATGTGTATCCTTTTTAAAAGAATATTTTCTTTTATGATTGTTAGTTAACAATGAGAGTATTTCCTGAAGTGGAAAATTATTCCTTCCAATTGAAAATTGTATGTCATGAAAATTAGTTACGTAAGTATTTCATTAATTATGTAACATTTTCCTGAAACATAAGAGAAATAAGCTTCATTATAACTTACATTGTAATTAGTTTGTCATCACCAATCTAACAGTCCATATTTCCAAATTGCCTGTTTAGCTTCTTATTCTATTTTATCTAATTTAACATTGGCTTCCATGAAGGGCATCAACATCATACTGTTTTGAAGCCCCATAGGTTTTTAAATATTAAAAGTTATTTCTTAATTCTTTAATTCAAAAAAATATTACAACATAATCAATTAAACATTTTTTGAATCTGTTTAATGGGATTGTATCCATTAAAAATCAAGGAAAGAAACTGTGAAATTTATCAGGAATATGTGAAAAACAAGTATAATAAAATGGAAGTCTTGCATTTAAATAAGCAAAAATCAGCATTATTCCTATTTTTAACCAAATTCAAACTGAGTTTGTTAGCGTGATTGCAGCCATAGAAATTTAATTAATTTATTGTAAGCATTATTTATCATTGTTACTGTTATTATTTAAATTTATTATAATTATTTTAACTGTTATTTTAGGGTTGCTAATGGATTGGCTAAATGTTTTAAACATAATTTTGATGATTTATTGCGTGCATGTATACTCTGCCACAGGCAGTGGAGGCCCAGACTGATTATTTCACCGATGAGAGAAGAATTTTTTTGTATTTTAAATTTATGTTTTTCCCTTATGATAGTATAGTGATTTATTAAGAGTGTTGAACATAAATGTGTGTGCGCAGTGCACAATGGCCTACGCTGCCGAAGGACCTGGTGCAGCATTTTTCCCGATCAGAATATTTTTTTCTCTCTTTTTTTTCCACATGATTAGCATATAATTAATGCAATTTAGCATTAGCATAATGCAATTAGCACATAATTAATGTAAGTTTGAGAATTCATTAATTATAGTGATTTATTTAAAAATAGTGACCAGCAAAGTGGGCATAGCCTGCTAGTTCTGCATAAAGGTGGGAAAATTTCTTACTAAAAAACCTTAGTATAATATTTATAGTTCTGTGAACCTGCCTTTTTTAAATGGTGACTTCTGTAAATTAAATTTTTTTGTTATATAATTTGAAGTTATTTTATATTGTGACAAAGTTTTATGTCATTTATTTCCTTTTGTAAATATGAGTTTATCAAAACAAATTTAAGACTTTATGCTTGTTATTTTTAGAGATTTCACACTTTTATAAGATGAACCTATCATTTCTGAACACACTAAACTTTATGGTTTTCACTTTTATATACCTTAACATCTTCACTTAGATATCAAGAGCAATTAGATTTATTGGCTGAATCAATAAACATTGAACAAAAAGAATCAGTTGAAAGAGAAAAAGCCACAAAACAAGTAAATATCTTCATTTATTTATTTAATTAAATTATTATTATTATTATTTGATGTAGAGCATATAAAATGTAAATTATACAAGTGTGTAAGTGATCCTTTTGAGAAAACTGAAAATAAAGAAATATATATTATGTGACTACATTCAATTAATTTTTTATTTTAACTTCTAAGTAATCTCTCTGAGTCTTTTCTAATTAGTATCCAATCACTTACTTTATCTGTTTATAATTGACATCACAATAGCTACCGAAATACTGAATCAATTTTAACCAAAGTTCGATAACGGACTTATCTTGTATGTAAATCTTTGACTAATTTGATTTTCCCATCTTGTTTCAAAATGGCAGCAATTTGAAAATTTTAACTAACATAAAATTTTATTTATGAAATGAGTTGCTTGAAACTCAGTATGTAAGTATTCCTTATCAAAGTTTTAACCAAGTTTATGAATGAACTAGTACTTCGAAATTTCAAACAGTTTATTATATCAATTCAATACACCCTCTTGTTTCAAAATGGTGGCCATTCGAGATTTGAAACTTATGTAAGAAAAAACATATTTATGGATCCATTTGTTTGAAACTTGGAAAGTACATAACCCATATCAAGGTCGTAATCAGGTTGATTAACCCTTTAACGTTCACTACTTAATTTATTTTAAAAATTACTAAACTAATTTAAAAAATGACTTTTAGACACGTAGCTGATCATAAATATTTAAAAAATAAAAAATTAGCATTGTTCCTTTTCGAGAAATTTTTGGTTTAAAACATAACCTTGTTAAATTCAAATAATATTTAATTTAATAAATAAAACACTTTGTAAGTAAACATTATCAACTACAAAAACTCATAAAAGTTGTTTCAGCTGAAAATAATAGTCCAGCTCTTCATTAAATGAAAAAAAACTATAGACATAAATGAATTATCAAACCAGCAATTCACACTCGCGCCCACTAAGAAACTTCAAGTGACTTATGCATTTAGCTTCCTTTGAATCATTATTTGTTAAATTTTGGAATAGTGTTGCGATCTATCGAACAGAAAAGGAACAAAAGTTTAAAACCTGATTAAAACAAGGGGGAAATGTAAAAAAAACTGTTGCATAAAAATTGTTAAATGATGTCAAATATTTGGTTTCACTGCAAAACCAATGAACGTTAAAGGGTTAATCAATTTGATCTGCAATCATTGGAAAAGAACTAAGAAATTAACGAACTCTTTTAACTGAGCCAGAAGAATATGTTTTATGACATAAACATTTATTTTTATACAATTCTATTTATCATTTGATCAATATTAAAATGTTCATTGAAAATATAAAGTTTTTTATTGGAAGAAAAAAAAAAAAAAAGGCTAATTAAGTAAATAAAAACTTAAAATTTGATTTGAAACTAACTTTTCAAATTGTGTATTAGCAGTGTTAGAAATTGTATTCTAATGTAATAATATTTTTTCTGCCAAATATTTTTTCATTTATTTAATTAATTCTCATTAAATTTAATGTTTTTCATCTTAAATAGAATGGAATGAATATTTCTGCCTAGTATTTCTTAGTTGTGGTACACTGGAATTCCCATTTTCATATAGATATTGCTACAATTTTGCAAACAGCATTTATTAGAGAAATTTATGGCAGTAAAGTATCCAGAAATAGGCTCTCATTATTTTAATATTCTGGTGTGGCATTTACACAACTTTCACTTTTCTTATATTTTGCATTACTATTAAGATTGATTATTATAATGAAGAGGTACTATATTAGAACATTTCTGAATTTTAAACAGTAGTTGAAAGTAGTTTTATAAACAGTTCTGCTTCATTTCTGTGTCACACCTCAATCCTTATTTGAATATTGTAGCTATATTTTTAAAACATCTGCAGTAGTTGACAACACAGTTAACTTTGTTGATATTGATTCAAAAATATATGTTTAGAATTGTGTTTAGCTTACAAAAAAAAAAAAAAACCCCAAGGAATTGTGTAATATATATATATCCAGTTTTAGTATAAAATTATTTATAATTAACTAAATTTCATCCTATTAATTTATCATTATATTCTATTTATTTTGCAGGCCAAAGATAAAATGAATCGAGAAATTTTGAAAACATTACAGAAAGAAGTACGATCGTTGCAAAAAGATGTTCTTGAAATGTTGGAGGACATTCATTTTCGAGAATTGGATGCTCAAAATTTCATTGAAAATTGTCATTAGAGGAACTCTTAACCACAATCTTAATTAGACAATTATTTATTTTAAAATTCCAGAGAAATTTCTGTATTTGTTAAGTTTTAAATGTTTTAACTGTACATATTTTATTTAGGCATACTTTTGGACAACAATTTTAAATAAATGATGTAAATTCACTGTTTTAAGCCTACTATTTATTTATGTATTCAAAATGTTTAATCAGCGTATGCTTTAATATATTGCAGAAAATTCCTGTCTTAGGGTTTCTGTGAGGAGTTTTAATTTCTTTCTTTGTGGTTAGAATTATTTAATAACCTAAAAAAAAAAGTTTTAAAATTATAGATTTATATATTGAAATTAATTTCTTTACTTTAAAGTTAATTTATGCACTTTATTTTTCTTTTAAATCAACATATAGTAAAAGGGACTCAAAACATGGGAAAGGCTCGAACACCCACCATCAACTGTTTAAGACTCTGGTGACATTCAATCCTTCTAACAGTTCCATACTTTTTGGAACCGCTGCCATTGTGATAAAAACATGCCTATTGCACAACTTTGACACTAATCCAACTATTGATTGCTCTACATTACAGGCCACACAAGCTATTACTTGCAAGGAAGTCTAAGTAGTGTAGCTGCAAGCCATTTGGTTAACACTGACCAGCTAGCATTCATCGAGCACTGAGACCTCCCAAATCGAAACAACTTAAATAATGGCTCAACAAATCAACATTTCTATTCTTAGGGTACCTTGTCTGTCCCTCAAAATCCCTGACATCTGTATATACTGCATCAACTAGGTATTTCTACAATACACTTTCCTTATACAGACTATGTCTATTATATTCCAAGATCCTGCTTTAGACTGGCCTCAACTTTCCTTGTTTCCCAGGAAACCAGGTTCCCTTTGACAGAACTGAGTAATCCAGATTGCCATTTGTTACATGCACAAGTTACTGATAATCGCTTGTGTGTAGAGCCATTGAAATTAGTGTTACTTTTGCCAGGGGAAAAATACCTCCTCACCTTTAGTGAGGAGGTAAAAACCCTATTGTGTGCAAGTCCAAACCTTCAAGCAATTGGGTCTGCAGCAAACTGTGCTCTTACCTGTAGTTTAGAGGTTTTATTGCTCTAAAAATAGCGTAAAAATACAATTTATGTAACAGAAATAGTCTTTGTAATGAAATATGTAACACTTATAGTTTAAAAATGTATTTCATGACAATCATTAATTTTCTTTTTCTTTTCTTTTTTTTTGGTTTGAGTCACGAAAAATCTTTTTGCAGGCTCAGGTCAATGAAAATTATTTTGTTAGGTCTTTTCTAATTCTTCACTCCAAATTCAGCTGTTGGGTTTAGGTGAAGTTTGATTCAGTCCTTTTTGGATTGTACTAGAGACTAAAAAAAAAAAATTAATTAATCTAGAGCATGCATGGAATCATTATTTTCATTGCATTTTGTGAAAAAAAAAGAAAAACTAGACTGTCTAGCTTTACCTTTTTGGCACATGCACAGAGCAACACAGTTTAAAAATCTATACACATTTACTAAAAAATCTGCTTCCCATTAAGAGGTCATAACTTCTGAAAATCAGTTGGGGACATTAATGCACAAGACTGTAAATATTTTAAAGTAGAGACTCACAACATTTAAGTTGGGAGGACAGGTGTCACGGTATGGAGTACCATTACCAAAGTGAAATGTCTGCATGCCTTTTACTAACTTTACAGTAAAAAAATATACATATTCAGATTTATATATAATTATTTAATAAAAGTAGGTGAATAATTACGATAGAGGAAAAGTAGTAAAAATTAACATTTATTAGAATTTTCAGTGGGTTACAAGTTAACCCTACGAAAGTCACATTTGACCTGCTGACCATTGGTTAGGCACCACTATCTAAAAGTAACAACATATAAAGCTGTCAGCTAATCACGAGAAAAAAAGTCTTTACGCTTTCACCCATTGTTTAAATATTAATTATTTCAACGTATAGCTAAGTCTTGAGCAATGTAATCTGTAGCAGCTTGCTTTAAAGGGACTCTTCATCTGCTTTCGCCAGCAACCAAAACCTTTGCTGTTTTATGGAGAAACATGTTACAGAAATGACTCTTTATCTAATACATTTTCTTCTTTTAATTCTATTTTCAGAAAATTCACAAATACCACAATAAAAAATCATTCTTGTTTTTCAAAAAATATTTAATTCTGAATATTTCGTTTTGAAGCTATAAAATGTGAAAAATGTACGTAGTTCATTTTTTGCAGCTTATCAAATGAATAAATAACACAAATAAGTAAATACATGCATACTCTGATGTGATGAATATGTAGTAATAATCATATTACTATTTATTTATCAAATTTGTAAAGGCACAATGCTTATTTAAAACACGAATTCACTTTAATTACTCATAATTTATTTATTTTTCGACGCCACGTTCTGCGGTCGCCGAACACACACTTTTCTTCACAACACACACTCTCTTCGCTTCATTTCAAAGTTTCTTACGAAGAATACAAATTATAGGTGGCGCGGTGTTGACGCATGCAAGCGTAACATACCGGCCCCCATTGCAATGTTTATTAAACATTCAATAAATCTAACAGTCATTTTTTTTTTTTTTCAACATAAAAATTCTGATACACTTAGTATTACACAATATTATACAGTAAATATTACATATGTTAAATAAAAAGTAATGCAAAAAAAAAAAAAAAAATTATCAAAATATTACATAATTTACAACATTCATAATTAATAACAATGTTAATCATTTATTGGAAGCGGGCAAACTTTAGAAATGGACCTTTTAAATTTTCCAGAGGCAGTACTAATCTCCACTACCCTTACTTTTTTGTCCGCTCCGGGAAAAATTTTGCTTATTCTAGCCAGTGGCCACTCACATGGAGGTAAGTTATCCTCTTTTAGAATAACCATGTCTCCAACACATATGTTTTGTTTCTCAAATTTCCATCGCGATCTCTGTTGTAAGTGGCATAGATAATCTAAGTGCCACCTACGCCAAATGCTTTGAAATAACTTTGTTATTTTTTGCCATTGGCTAAGCCTGTTTTCTGTAATTTCTGATAAATCTGGCTCAGTTATAGACTTAATTGACCTTCCTAAGAGGAAGTGGGCAGGAGTCAACACATTTAAATCCTCTATGTTAGCAGTTAAGGGGACTAAAGGCCTAGAATTTAGCATCCCTTCTATTTGTATAATTAAAGTCAAAAATTCCTCATAGGTTAGTTTTAAATTTCCCGCAGCTCTTTTCAAATAATATTTAAAGGATTTGACTCCTGCTTCCCACAATCCTCCAAAGTTTGGCGCTCTAGGAGGTGAGTACTGCCAATCAATGTTTTCTGAACTCATATACTCCGAAATTTGATCATCTGGTCCATTTACCATTTTATACAATTTTTTGAGCTCTGCATTTGCTCCCACAAAGTTTCCCGCATTATCTGTATACAGCTTACTGCATTTTCCTCTCCTCGATATGAATCTCTTAAGAGCAGCTATAAAGGCTGCGGACGTTAAATCCGTGACTAACTCTAAATGTATAGCCTTGGTCACAAAGCAAATAAAAATTGCAACATATATTTTATTATAAATACCTTTTCGTTGATTTTTATACTTAATATAGAAAAGACCAGTGAAATCTACCCCATTGATATTAAATGGATAGTTTTGAACAATTCTATCTTTTGGCAAATTACCTAATATTTGTTGTGCTGAATTTGGATTAACCCTAAAACATTTAACACATTTATGCACAACTTTTCTACATAAATTTCTACCATTTGTAACCCAAAATTTTTCCCTCAAATAATCCAATAGAGAATTAGGCCCAGCATGCAAAAATTTTTTATGATAAAAGACAACAATTAATTCAGTTAATTTATGTTTAGATGGAAGAAGAATTGGAAATTTCTTATCATAATTTAAATCACTATTTCCAAGTCTTCCTCCTACTCTTAGCAGGCCTTCTTTGTCAATAAATGGATTCAACATCTTCAACTTACTGTTAGGCTTTATAGCCTTTTTTACCTGTAAGTCTTTAATGTCTTCGGAAAATTCCTCACTTTGTATGCACTTTAATAAAAATTTCTCTGCTTCAACAATTTCTGAAGATTTAAGTGGTCCACTTGTTTTGTAAAGCGGATTTCTGCTGTTATTTATGAACCTGAAAATAAAACTTATAATACGCAGAACAGTTAAATAATTATTACTTAAATTCAGCAGATTGCACACAAAGTCACTATCAGTTACCAAATTAAAAACATTAAAATTATCATCAGAGTTTGTGTTAGACTTTTTTAGTTCTACTCTAAAATCGTCCAAATTTTTTGGGTTAACAGTTATTTGACTCGGATAGTCCCTTTCTAGTAAAAAGCTGGGTCCTCTTAGCAATAGTTCATGATCGAACAGTTTATCTGGATCAATGCCTCTTGATAACACATCAGAAGGATTTTGATCTGAAGCGATATGATGCCACTGTTGGATTGGTGAAAGGTCTTGGATAGTTGCTACTCTATGTTGCACAAACGGTTTCAAATCCATGGGTTCCTTCTGTAACCACGCCAGAACAATTGTAGAGTCTGTCCAAAAATAGACTTCGTTGATCATCACCTTTAAAGCAGCCAACACCTTATTCATTAGCTTTGCCAGCAGAACAGCTGCGCACAACTCTAATCGAGGGATTGTTAAGCTTTTAACCGTAGCAACCCTTGATTTGCTTGAGATTAATCTTATTAATGTCCGGCCACGTGAATCATTGGACTTACAATAGATGGCCGCTCCATAGCAGAGTTCTGAAGTGTCTGCAAATCCATGTATTTCGATATTTACAGCCTGGGAAATCACAATACACCTCTCAATTTTTATGTCATTTATTCGTTCTAATGTAATGAGAAATTGATGCCATTCTCTGTATTCTGGTGCTGGGAGTGCATCACTCCAATCAATTTTTAGACGCCAAAGCTTTTGCATAAATATTTTGGCCTTAGCAATTATTGGGCCTATTAAGCCTAGTGGATCAAAGATCCTAGCTATCGTTGACAACACCTCTCTTTTTGTATTTTTCAGATCTACTTTAATTCGGAAAACAAAACAATCATCCTTTGGCTTCCAGGACACGCCTAAAGTTTTAATTTCATCTTTGTTATAAAAATTGTAACTCTCTGTCATACTTGGAGAAAGTTCATCATTATTAGCACACCACTTATGTAGCTCCATCCCTGCGGACTGTATAACCTCCTTTAACTCCTGTTGTAACTCTTTCGCCTCCTCTAATGTACTTGCTCCAAATAATACGTCATCCATATAAAAATTATCATGAAGGATTGGGGATGCTTTCGGGAATTTTTTTTCCTCATCAAGTGAAAGCTGGTATAAGGTTCTCATAGCTAAGTAAGGCGCTGAGACTGTTCCATATGTCACTGTTGTTAATTCAAATGTTTTGGGGGGTTCCTCAATGCTATTGCTCCAGAGAATTCGCTGCAGTGGGTACTGACTCGGGTCAATAAGAATCATTCTATACATCATTTTGATGTCAGCAGTTAAGGCGGAAATATGCAGGCGGAAACCCACCATTATGGTAAATAAATCACTTTGTATTACGCCGCCATTGAATTGCAAGGAATTAAGAGAAGTACCATTTGTTGTTGGTGAAGAACAATTGAAAACTACACGTAATTTGGTCGTATCTTTATCTGGCCTGTACACTCCGTGATGAGGTGCGTAATAAGCAACATCAGGAGTTATCCTCTGTTACTTCTCTCATGTGACCAAGGTTTTTATATTCCTCTAAAAAGTCTTTATATAACGACAAGTATTTCTCGTCTCTAGATAGACGTTTCCACAGCGATCTGACTTTTCTTAGAGCAATTTCTCTAGACTGACCTAAACATGACGGATCATCTCTTAAAGGCATTGTTACAATATATTTACCTTTCTCATTTCTCTTATGTGTACGAGTAAAATGCTCCTCACATATAGCCTGTTCTTTACTTTTGGTTAATTCTATATTTACATCCTCAATCTCCCAAAATTTTCTTAATGTTACATTTAAATCCTCTCCACGTATTAATCCACAATGAATTTTAACCTCATCCCTTTGATCTAAATTCCCCGTTGCAATGTAACCAAAACAAGAATTTTGAAGGAGTACCTGAGGGTTCTGAGAATATATTTGTCCCGGTCTCAATAATTCATAAAAAATTTCAGCACCAAGGAGCATGTCTATTTTTCCAGGAATGTTAAAACTATAATCTGCTAACGTTATTGAATTCGGGACATCGATATGTACATTAATTACTTTATTCGGAACAAAATCCGTAATTTTCCTCACAACAAACATATTTAGGGATTTCTCAAAGTTTTTCTCTTTATTGGCAATAGTTGCTGTTACGCAACCGTTAATGGTCATCGATGCATCATTCAAACAAGAGAGTAAAGTATTTACCTTTTCTATTTTGAGTTGTAATCGATTTGCACAATCTTTTGTTATAAAACACGCTTGAGAGCCGCTGTCTAGAAGGCACCTTACTTCCTGCCATTGAGAATATTTATCTTTAACTACAACACGCACTGTACTCAATAAGACATTTTTTGTTTTGTTTTTTGCAAAACTAGTGGCTACAATTTGCTGTCTGTCACTAGGAAAATTAGGAGGAAAAAAGGAATTGAATTCACCGTGCTGTTCTCTATTCAATGTTTCGGAATCAGCGGCAGCTGCAACTTCCGAATTATCCTTTATTTCCTTACAAGAATCGCTAAATTTTCCTTCTCTAGGAAAGTGAATCAATTTATTATGTGGTTTTCCACAAAAACAATTTCTCGTATTGCATTTTCTTACATTACAATTCGATAAAAAACACTTAAAACATAACTTATTTGCCTTAATAACATTAACTCTTTCTTGTACAGGAAGTTTTTTGAACTGCGGACACATATATAAAGCATGATATTCACTATTTTTACAAAGAACACATTTTACATTTTTTATTTCTGATAAGAACACATTTGAAGCAACTTTTTGAAATCGTGAATTATGCGATTTGTTCCCGACAAACCGCTTCGCTTCATTTACACTAGTCTTTGCAAACACATTCAACTCATTTTTACCTCTGCCCCTTGCAGATAAATAAATATCACATTCACGACCCAATTCTTGTGGTTTAAAAAATGATTCACCCTGCTTAACCCCAATGTGTGTCATTAATTCACGATCTAATGAATGAAAAATTTTGTCAGATACAATTAATTCACATAATGATTTAAAATCATTCACTTTACGCAATTCACAATAATACTCAAAGATGCCGCTAATCGCGACGCATACTGCACATAACTCTCTGACGGTAATTTTTGTGCCTTCCGGAAGTTATTTAAACACTCATTTGCTGTCGGCTGAAACTCCTTCAAAACAACTGTTTTTAATTTTTCGTAATTACACATGTCTTCCTCAGACACATATACCATTAAATTACTGGCTTTTTCACCGAGAATGTTTAAAAGAATTTCCGCTTTAAACCCATCTGGAACATTTTTATTCTTAAATGCCTTTTCCAGTGAATGAAAAAATAAATTGAATGATTCTGCTTTAGATGGTAATGGAATTCTAAGCGTTTTAATACTCTTAATAAAACTTTCCAGATTATTATTATTTAGAAGTTCTGGTTCCGAATGCACAGTTGAAAGCGAATTATTTTGGGATGAATCCCTTTTAATATTCGCTAATTCTAACTCTTTCTCTAACTGCGCTAATTTAATTTTCTCGAAATCAGAATTTTGTAAAGATTCCTTATGAATATTTGCTATCTCTAACTCTTTCTCTAATTGTGCTAGTTTAATTTTTTCCAACACCATTTTTGATTTTTCTTCTTCTTTTTTCGATTTAATTTCCTCAATCGCGCAATCAACTACATTTTTCATTAACTCACTATTTGAAAAATGTTCACATTTCTCAATAATATCTTTTAACTCAACAAGTTTAGCACCCTCTCCTACACTTAAACCCAATTCCTCTGCGACAAGCTTAAGCTCATCTTTTCTTAATTTATCGATAATTGACATTATTAAATTTAACAAGTAATAAATTCAGAACAAATTTAAATTTTATGAAGATGCTCTTACCTCAGATCGCTGTATTCCACTTGAGAACAAAAAACACTATTAATCTTGTTCCTCTTAAATAAACTATCACTACACTTGTTTTTTTTCTTTTGTTCACTTTTATATTTTATGTTTCACTTAAAAAAAATCCATCCATCGATATAAACATTTTTTTTTTTCTCTATGATTAAAACAAAACTTTTTGTTTCATCGATCGATTACGAAACCGAAACTTTTTTTTCTCACAATGAAATTAAATAAACAAACTCGTAATTACTCTTTCTTTTTATCAGGTCCTGTGGCTCGACGGGCCATCTAAAGGCACTTAATGCTTATTTAAAACACGAATTCACTTTAATTACTCATAATTTATTTATTTTTCGACGCCACGTTCTGCGGTCACCAAACACACACTTTTCTTCTCAACACACACTCTCTTCGCTTCATTTCAAAGTTTCTTACGAATAATACAAATTATAGGTGGCGCGGTGTTGACGCATGCAAGCGTAACAAAATTAACTGTCATATACAATCTAGAGATGGGATAAACAGTTACATTATGGTAATAGATCGATTATTTCATTCCACATTACATTTGATAATAGGTTCTAATAACCTAATACTTTTATAGCCTGTTATTGCTTAGTTAATGTGTGTGGTATTCAAAGTTTAAAAAGTCATAAATGGATGCTCATTCCAAATGAATAAGCACAAGATTTTGTTAAACCTAAAATATTTTTCTTATAAAATTATAAAGCCCTCCGTTTAGGGATGAATGCATATTAAATTGAAACTCTATTACGGAAGTTTTTTCTATATGTGACGATTTGTCACATGATAAAGGGGATTTGCAATGTGTTTTTAGTTATTCCATACATATTTAATATTCCTTTCAACATATTAACATATTTAATTCCTTTCAAAAATCATGGTTATTTCAACAACTTATATTAAGAGAGTAATGAATAATATGAAACAATATTTCGTACAATACATATTGTGAAAATATACATCTGGCATGTATATTTTCATATTACGTTTTTGATCGTCAAATACAAAAAACGTCAAGGACGACAGAGTTTTGAAATTTAAAATTAAAATTTTGTTAATTTGACAGCAAAATAACTCAATCTAATACATGCATATGATAACTAATACATATCTATACCCAAATATGGGGATTAAAACCGGGAAATAATTTTCCTCGATTTTTAATAATTTTTTACAAAAAATCCAATGGGCAATAATATAGGAAATCATTTTCATGCATCCACGGATAGTCAGTGACCTCACACTTTGCTAGCGTATAGCTATAAGATTCAACAGAAAATTTAAAAACATGGTATATAAAAAGTTTTTTTTTATCTTAAAATTATTTATAACTAGCAGGCTACGCCCGATTCGCTGGTCACTATTTTTAAATGAATCACAATAATTAATGAATTCTCAAAATTGCATTAATTTTTATCATGTGATAAAAAAAGAGAAAAAAAATTTCTGATCAGGAAAAATGTCGCACTGGGTCCCCACAGCCTTCGTCAGCGTAGACCTGTGTGCTGTGCGCACGTATTCCTTCACCATCCTAATATGACTTCTCAAAATTCCATGTTATTACTCATAAACTTTCTTAAGAAAATGAATTAAAAAATATATCATTTAGCATCGGGTAAAAACACACACCGGGACCCCACTGCCTCCGGCAGCGCAGACCCACGCGCAGTTGATATGGGTATCGCAAATGCATAAGTAAATATTTTGGCAAGAAACGTCCAAACTACTTCAGTGCTAAATTTCAAATTCCGCCAAGAGGCCCAAGCTGTTTCAATGTTTTTGCACAATTTTTCTCAATTTTATTTTAAATATTTTTGTAATACAAGTGGGGGAAAAAAGGAACAGCATTTTTTAAAATTTGTCTAATTATACAAAATATCTCCATGTAAAATATTATGCATTTTTTGTTCTGTTTATTATCAAAAAGAAAATGATTAATGCTGTTTTTCCTGTATTATTGACATTTCTATAAATTAAATTAAACTATCCAGTACCAAGACGTTGCGGTGGACGTCTGCTGAAGTCAGCGAGGGCCCGAAGTGAAGTTTTTAAGCAATTTTTATGTATTTTCTTTTTAGTTTTAATTTGTAGAACGGTATAAAAAATATTGATTCTTTTTTTAATTCATTTAAATATAGTGACCAGCGAAGCAGGTAAAGCGTGCTAGTAATAAAATAATATACTGAATATAATAAAAATAACAACAGGGTCATTCCATGTTAAATCAACAAATAGGTCATGCCACACCATTTTTGATTTTGATGAAATTTGGTAAGTAATATATACCCATCTTCTGTATCCCAAAACAGTTTATTTTATTTCTTGAAAAAATTTTGTTCGTGAGATATAGCCATCTGTGTACTCTGCAGATGAGTAAAAATTGTCATTTTAGACTCATTTTGTAAAAGCTGTAGAATTTTTATTTGCAGGAACATCAGATAGGACTTATTGGAGCTTAAAGAATGGACTTTTATTTGTGCGCAGTAAAATAGATTTATGTTAAGCCTAAATAGAGTTTTTTGGACATCAAACAGTCGCTCACAAATTAATGTATTTTGTCATTTTAAGCAATAAAAAAACAATGAAGGATTTGAAGTAACAAACTAATTTTTTTTCCTATTGCACTTACATATCAATACTATATGTAGAAAAAAAAAAAAAAAATAGCTGTTACTGGTGGTCCTTCATCGTGAAAAAAATGCTTAAACTTAAAAAAAAAATTGAAAAATGGGCTTTTTCACCCCTCGAAAAAGTCATGTGGGACAGGTGATAAAAATCTCAAAATGCCATGGTAAGAAGCTCTTATACTGTACTTTTAAAACAAAACAAAAATTATCTTGTTATTCCAAAGGAAAGAAGAGATGCAAGTTTTTAAAGTAACACAAAAAATCACTCATGGCCGCTATTGAAAAAAAGCATTTCTTCTAAAAACCAAACTCTTTAAATGGCCCCATAACCAAAATGTCACAGATTCAGATCGGGGGAACAGGCCATCCATGGAGTAGAACAGGTAATCACTCTGTCAACTGAAATTTTGCAACAAAAATCTTTGCAAAATATAAGAATAACAGTTTTAAATGTCGATATAGCTTGAAATATTATACCACATTAATCTATTACAAAATTTTTCAAGCATTTTGACTGTAATTCTTGTTTGATTTTTTTTTTTTTTTTTATGTATGTCCCCTTGGAGGGGAAATTAAAAAAAATAATTTATTTTATTTTTATTTTTTTGCAAATCCCTAGAAAAATCCCTTTGAAATGTCTATACACAATTTTTCAACTCAATATTCCTTCCCTCCCTCTTTTTTTTTTTTTTTTTTTTTTTTTTTTGTGTGTGTGTGTGTGTTCCTCTCTGATTGGTCCTGCATGATGCTTCCTATTCGTTGTTTGTGTTGCTCCTCACCCTCTGGATTTTGCCCTGCTTTCAGTCTTGCTTTTGCTTCCAAGGCAGTAGCACCTGTTCTTTTGCACCTGATGAAGAAAGGCTACATCCTTACAAAACCGGTTGTGCTGGCTTAAAAATTATGATGTGTAAAGAAGTTTTAAAATCTACATACTACTACACAGTGTTTTGTGCAATTTAAGGAAAGGCTATATCTCAGGTTCTATTGTGTATCATCAAACAAAACTTGATATGTGAGAAGACCATTATGAGATACAGTAGAGGATCTTTATAATGCACACCTTGGTTGGGACTAGATGTTTTGTGTTGTATAGATCATATCGCAGACTATTAAACTTATCTTCTAAATATGGTCACCTGGAATAAATGAATATATTTACAAATTAAACTAATTTAAAAATGCATATTAACTTTAAAACACAAATTAAATCATGTCTAGAAAACATAATACAGTAAAGGATCTTTATAATGCACACCTTAGGACCAAAAGTTGTGCACATTATAGAATTTTGCATTATCTATATAATTTTACAAATTGTAAAACTTATCAAATAATCATGGTCAAATATTGCCTGGAATAAATCATAATATTTACATTTGAGAACCACTTCAAAAGTTAAATTTTTTCATAGCATGGAATATAGAATTCACTAAAATTTAAAATTTACTGAAATGATTAAATAAATTAGCAACAAATACATTAACACTATATACTTAATATTGTATATAAATCATTTAACAGTATTTTATTTTCTGCAGTTTTGTTGATTTTTTAGGATTATGAAATTTAGTTTTTTTATTTTAATAAATTTATTTTATTCATTATTTTTTTTTCTCTCCTTGTCCTTCACATCTGAATTTGTTTTACATTGGCTGTTCTCCTGTGGATTTAAAAAAAGAGGAAATTCTTTAATCATACATATACTAGAAATTTCAAGTTTCTCATCTGATATTTAATTCCAACATGCCTTTATTTTTATTTATCTTAATGCATGTGATTATGACAGTTTTTGATGCTCATTTTAATAACTGTATTCTTTCTTTATTAATTAAAAACTATGAATTAGGAATATAAAGATGAAACAATGTTTCAAACATTTATTTTAGTTGTGTGTGAATATATATACATGTCACATATAAGTTTCTCAAAATAAAAAATTTTAATGTTTACATCCAATCAGTAGTGCATTTTATAGATCATTGCGTTATAAAGATCTTCAACTGTATTATGCTAATTCAATTTGGATGCTTATCGTCCAATAGGTGGCGTTGCTATACTGCAATTTTCTTCAATAATGGGAAGACTATATCTCAACTTCTATGGCATATAACTGTGCGAAACCTGATATGTGAGATAACCATTATCAAAATGCATTTTTTAAGATGCTATTTATAGAAAATAAAACTGTCTTTCTTTGGATATTGAGTGTTAGTTTTCTCTAAGATGAAAATCGTTTGCATTCATCCTGTTAAATAATTTTAATAAATATTAGTTTTAATAAATTATTTGCACTTAGTGAATTAATATAGGAAAATATAGAAGAAAGTCATATGGTGGCCACAACATACTAGTTTTTCGTACACTATCTCTGAAGTTACAGTCCTTAGCATTGTTTACTATATTCTATCTTAAAATTTCTTTTGCACGTTTTCTGTAAATAGTATTTTTAATTTATTTTTTAAGTTTTTCTTAATATATTTTTTAACTTGTTGCCGAAACGAAAGCCGTTTTAAGCAGTCTGTTTTGTCTGAAAGCCTTGTCATCCTAATAATTCAAAAAAATATATCTAATAGACCATAACATATTTTATTTCTATTTTGAGTCTCTATATACAAACTTGTGCTATTTACGCCATTTGTATCGATTAAAGAGGAAAAAATATCACAAACTATATTTATAAATTTAATTTTTAAGGAAAATCAATCATAAAATAGATTGTTTTTATGTAGCCCTGTATATATTGTCTGAAAAACTAATTTTCCTCATGGAATGAATTAAAAATTTCTAATAATGAAAAAAATAAATAAATGAAAACTAAAACTGAAAATTGCCTTCTGGGCAATTTTTACTGATATATCACAATGTGCTAAATATTTTATGCGGTTCTGTAAAAAAAAACCATCAATGCTAATTATAATTCATTTTAAAGGAGACATGCTTATGTGCATTTGGATAATATATATTAATTTTGTAACGTTTTTTGCATTCTAAAGAAATTAAAACAATCCTGAAACAATATTTCTCATAGATCGCAACGTGTTGAAATATTTTTAGGAGAGACTATTCTCAGAGACTGGTAGTTCTGTTCTTCAAACTACTTTTAATAGAAAGAAATATGTTATTATGAATCCAAAAAGCTTATATAAGTTCAGAAATTTCTACGGGAATTAGAGCATGGAAAAACAGATAAATCAAAGTCACAAACACTTTTTCATGATACTTATTATAATAAAGTAAAGCTTTTCATGATAGAAAAAATAATTAAAAAAAAAAATTAAAATAGAAAAATAAAATAAAAATAACCAACGATAGCACAAAACACTTGCAGCAAACTGGAAAATTTTTTACTGAATTCATATTATAGGAGTCATTGAATTAGAACATAAGTTTGAAGAAAAAATATTTCTTAAATTTTTATAACAAAGATATTCTGGTGTGGGGCTCATGAATTATACAGATTATATGTGTTAATAATCTTTTACAGAATGAAAAGCGATTTAAAAAAAAGTAAAGCAACAGACACTACGAACGAAGCAAGCGAAATGCATCCATAAGTACCTTCTCAAAGAGTGACGTCATCATATCAGCAGCCAGGCCCGTGAGAAACTTTTTTTTTCTCTTTTTCATGGCTGCTCCGATAAAACACAAACTGTATTAACTAGAGCCCCTTAAATAAAATAATAGGCCGGCGCATCACCGCCATTTTTTTGCCTCCGAAGAGAACAGCATTCCCGCTTGGCGCCCTTATCGCTTCCTTAATGATTTTAAGGAATCTTGATCTGAAGCTAATCCGGTCAAGATGAGAGCAATAAGCAACAATAATATTCCGAAAAACACATTTTTTTCACAGTACATTCTCAGGATGTCATTTTATTCTGAGGATGTACGATGTGTTGTTAGGGTTTACAAAATGTCGCCAAAACTCAAATACACAGTAATAGAAGGTCTGTGAACACTTTATATTCACTTCTTGCATGATTATAGCAGTTTATCGCTAAACAAACTTCCATATCGTAGTTTACTTAGCTGAAATTATGAAATATAATAAAATAAGTTACTCTAAAGTAACGCAAGACGATAAAAAAAAAAAAAAATGCTTGTGGTTTATTTATCAGAGAAACGCTCTGGGTACATGTGGCAACCCTAAGGCAACAAAATGCCTGATGCGCCAGCTCGTATATATATAGGAGCCTTAGTATTAACCTTTTGAGAGGGGCTCTTACGAAATCCTACGTTGAAGCGGGACAGATGCTGTCACAGCCCCTTCCAAAAGGTTAACTATACATGTATATATTGTATAATCTGAAATGAACAGAAAGTTCATTGGTCATGTATCATCTAAGCTATAAAAAGTTACAAAAATGACGGTTATTAGACATTATTACCAATGGTAGTGTAGAACGAAGTAACCTATTACTGAAAAGTAACTATCTCATCTCTAATGCCCACGGTGTAGGGCCTAGTTAGAAATAGAACCCTTTTAACCGATAAATAAAAGTACTTCTAAAATTTTTAAGAATTATCAGCTGCTGTATCTGAGTCATGAGTTCCAGACCATCGACAAATTCCAACAGTGTAGCACTACTGTAAAACCCATTCAATGCATAGGCGCCGACTTAACGGGGGCAGCGGGGGCGATCGCCCCCGCTGTAATTTTTCACGGGGGCGAAAGTATCTTTTCGCCCCCGTGCTTCCAACGGGATTTTCAAACACGAAAAAAAAAAATTTATCACAAATTTGAATTTTAATGAACATTTTCACATTGCAAATTTATTGTTTTCTTCTCTCCTCCTTTCTTTACTGACGGATTAGCAAAAAACAGGATATACTTTATACAATTCTCTTTTTGCGCGACAGAAACTGACCGAGATTGAGAGAACAACTTTTCAAAGTCAGTCCCTGTCCCTCTATAGTCAAAAGGTAGGTTGACGCAGAAAGACTAATTTTCATGTTAATGTCCATGTCCATTTGAAGTCCGACAGTCCCAGCTCTCAAGAAAGTGTTCATATTGACAAGTATTAAATGCAAAAGCTTTTGTTCTGAACATTTGCTATTCATAACAGAAAAATTATAATGCTGTTAAAAACACAGAATTTTATGTTTCTATTTATTTTAAATTTATCGGTATTTGTGTATGTATCTTCTTCTTCTTCTTCTTTTTTTTTTTTTTTTTTTTTTTTTTGTAAATCTTTGAATTTATTGATGTTGATTATTAACAATCTTGCACGAGACAGGGGAAGAGGAAGGTTAGTTGTTAAAATTAAGGTCGATTGACTACACTATATTCCTAGAGCTATAGGTGGAATGCCTTCCATGGAATTATTTTTAAATGGTCTTAGCCCGTATTTCAGCGAGTTTTTGGAGAAAACCATGAAAAACTCCGAACGACTTGATCGACGAAAGCAACCTGGGATCCAACATCGAACCCAGCAATTCCCGTCTACCAACTTTGAGTGCAGAAGTACTTGGCTGCCGGTGGGGCCAGGAAAGAGGAAGAATTGTTAAAAATGATAATTGGTTAAAAAGTGTTGTCTTAGAAAACCGCATCTCATATTTAACATTTAGTGGACAAGTAAATACGGCAAATTTTTACAAAACGTCTTAGGTAATAAATTTATGAATTTAATAAATATCCCTAACAGCACATCTCATCCACAAGACATCATCAGGATATCCTATGGATGAAAGTACGTCTAAGTGATATTCTCAAGATGTACTAGGGATAAGTGTACTGTTAGGGAAATGCGTGAATTTAAATATGTCATAAAAATTTATAATATCTAAGTTGATTTTAATTTTCTAAATATGTTGTTCACATATTAAGTTGTTCACATATAATTATACATGTAAACAATTTGAATTTCAGATTCTCTGTTGTTCTTGCATATTTTCGATATAAATAACAGCAACGTCCGTTAAAAAAAAAAAAAAAAAAAAAAAAAAAACATTAATAAGAAATGGATGTGGAATTCTTTTCTTATTCATTATAAATTCGATAAATGAAATAAGAGAACACGGTACAACTTAAATAATTCATTTCTGGAAAAAAATAAATCTTGAAGAAAGGGAATAACAAACAACATAACATTTAATTTAAGAGTAAAGTTTGAAATAGAAGACGTAATATATATAAGTAATTTTTTTTATCTTTAAAATTTTTTCTACACATACACATAAAAAGAAAGTATTCGATTTGTGGAAATTTTAGCCTTTTAGTTTTTGATGTATTTACTCGTTTTGGGATTTTCTAAATCTGAACCCGATTTTACCATTTTTCAAAAATGTCTGTGTGTTTCTCTTGTGTGTATGTATAAAAAATTTTGTAATTGGTCAGTGTATCTCTCGAACTAATGGACGAAATTTAACCAAATTTAATATTTATTTAGATCTTGACTTAAACTAGTGTTTTTAGCTGAATTAAATTGAACTGAATTTAAACCTAATTCGGGAATCAAGGATTTGGGAATTAATTGCTCAACAATTGATTACCTCATTTCTTTCTTTTTTTAGGACTGAGGGCCTATTAGTCTCAATCTGCGTTGTCGATTTCGATAATTGTACATTTGTCGAAATCTAAAATTTATCGAAAATATAATTGAATAATTTGAAAGCGATGTTATAATTTGAAAAAAGGAAAAAAAAAAAAAAATCTAATAGTCCTTCGTCCTAAACTAAATTCTGCTTTTGCCAGAATTTCATCAAAATCTTTTTTATTATTATTATTATTATTGAAAGAAAAAGAAAAGAAAATTAATAATAATCAGTATCGTTACAAGCGATATCGAAAAAGTTTTTTTTTAATAATTTTGAATTAGGAAATAAAAAGTGCCCGTGAAATAATATGAAATAAAAATAAGTAAAAAAATGAATTTAATGATTTAATGTTTTTGTTTTTCGGGGGCTGCTCATGCATATAAAAAATGCGTATTAAAACGAGTCAAAGAAGGAAGCCAAATAAGTATTGAGTTATATTATGATAAATACGATACGATATATTAGACCTATCGTTCAGGGTTAGTAGGTATTTTCGTTGAAAGAAATAGTTTGTTCGTCCGGTGCAACTTGCACATTAGTCCCTTGAGGTACAACTTTTTTTTTTTTTTTTTTTTTTTTTTTTTTTTCTTATCGAATTATAACATTGCTTTCATTTTTTTTTTTTTTTTTTTTTTTTTATGGCAGTATAGGAAAAAGTTTCGAATAAATTAATTTAATGAAATTACTTTTTTAACTTTTCAATATAAAATTACATATATAATAGTAATAATTAACCAAAGAAAACATTTTTCTTTATGTGGGGGTATCGTCCCCGACATCCCTTGGGAGCATGAATTTTTAACATAGATACCTTTTTAAAGAACATTTCAATACATTTAAAACAATTGCTTAACCGTATATTGGTGATAATTAAAAAATATATATTGGTTTAGGTTTTTAGATATCAGCACAAAACTGATTTCTTTTTTTATTTTGTGTTATACTTCTTTGAGATGAAAATCGTCTGCATTCATCATGGAAAATAAATTTAATAAATAACTTTTACTGTGTGAATTGGTATAGAAAATTTTGAGATGGCTACAATATTCTAGCAATTCTTTTTTCTTTTTAACTACAGATAAAGCAAAAGAATGGTAGTGAAATAAAGAAATAGTATCTTTTTCCCGCTTTCCGTTTACTCCACCCTCCTTTAGCTTGTTTCAGGATATTTTTAAGATGTATTTTCAATAGGGAAATGCAATATGTACCTGCTGTCTCATTCCTCTTAAAAGGTGCATGCACTGACCTTTTAGGAATGCACCTGTTAAAAATTTGAAAAGCAACGCTAACCTTCACATTTTATAAAGGGTGTATTTCTTCACAGACAGGATGAGTTGAGAATTTAAGCCTTTTTCAATTTTCAACCCTTGATCTCGCCGCAAAATAGAGCCGGTGACACCTTTTAAAAATGAGTCTGCTACAGTTTGTTCAAGTTAAACGTATAACAAAAGTAAACAATAACATATGTGATTCCCTGAAAAATATCTCCCATCGGAGACAGTTATTTTCAACTTTTGTTAAGGTTTTTGTACGTCTCCTTTTGTTAACTTTATGACTTTCTGTAACTATGGGCATATCATTTATCATGTATTTTTTAAGTACAAGTCCTTACTGTAAAGTATAAACCATAAAACACACAAAGAAGGGGTGGGATCTGGGATAGTTTTCAATTTTCATATCTTTAACATAGGCTGGTAGGACTATAAGCTCTTTGCTCTTTAAGGATGGGGATTAACTAAAGTGTTAAACACAACACATCAAAGACCTTCGAAATCGAAATAAATTCTATAGATAAAAGAAGAGGACTACAATAGAATCGTCTGTATGTCTATCTCCCCCCCACCCCCACCACCACACACACATCCCAACGAAGTTTACTTGGATAGAAAGAATGAAAAGAAGAATTCAGTTGAGAAATTTTTAGACCTGAGCCTCCGTGTTTTATTTAGTTATTTTTTAGCTTTTAGCTTATCCAAATTATTCGGTTATATCTAATGGAGACAAATTCGGGCAACGGTTCTTTTGAAATTATCTTCATTGTAAGTCTCAATCACTGAATCTTCATCCTACTTCTAAAACAAAAAGACTAACTGAAATTTAACTCTTCTTTCTAAGTAGTGGAAACTATTTTAAAATTTTATCTAATGAATTCAAAAATTTTTATATTCTTCGATTTATTTATTTACTACTGAACCAAAAGATAGAGTTGCGAGTGTCTTCCTACTGCATCGACAGTTAAAAGTGTATTCTAGGATCTTTTAAAGAAAAACCGGAGACTTGTAATAAAGTTGAAAAACAAGGTAAGCTTTTTCAATGTTTTTTTTTTTTTTTTTTTTTTTTGAGGAATTCTAGACGCAAACGTAGGGGTTTGTGCATCCTTTAAATTTTTGAAAAATTCATTAACGCTTTTAAAGTTGTCAGAATTACAAAATGGATTTAGAAAAAAAAGTAGTGCATTATTATCAGCAGGTTAATTATTAAGGAAGTTTATAAATGATATTTTGAATTACTTATACACTTATTAATTATTAGTCATTATTATTGTTATTATTTTCAGGGAAAAAAAAAATCAAGTATTTTGAAAATTTGGTTAAAGTATTTTGAAGCTTTTTGAGAATCAAAATTAGAGTTAATCAATATAAACTGATTTATTTTCCCCTCACAAAATTTGAATTTTGTGGCTATAAATTTATTTTGAAAATATTTTAATAAATGAAAATTGTTCAGTTATCAATGTGAAATAAAATAAAGAAAATTCTGTTCCCAAAATTTAAAATTTTGCTGCTGTAGTAAGAAATTTATTTTAGAGAAAACACAATAAGTTTGTCACATGTTTTATATTTATTTCCTTATGTTCCATTTTTTTTAAAGGATGACTTTTGGTGGAAAACTCAAAATACTGGAAAATTTTTAATTCAATTTAAATTTCAAAATCTGACATTTTTAAATTTTTTTAAAGTTATTTTTAAGAACGGTAAATTGATAAATAAATTCAGTTTATTTGTTATTAATTTCCTGTACAGGAAATGTGTATTAAAATAAAAAATAAAAACAAAAATATAGAATAACTCATATGAGTTTTTTCTTTTTGAAATCTTATAAATCGTAAATTTTAAACTTCATTCTTCATTAGAACTTCATAACAAAAATAGAAAAATAAACTAAAAAAAAAATAATACATGATCTTCAAAATTGGACATGTCGCAAACTTGCAGATATGAAAAAATAGATCTATGATAGTAATAAATGAGTCAGTGGTTAAATAATGAGTGGATATAATATGTGCACAAGAAAATTTATTTGTCATTATTTTAAAATAATTTTTCATTATTCTAAATTATAAGTTTTATAATTTTTAAAAAGACACCAAAGAGAAAATTTTAGAAATAGCATTAAATTAGTATAATTAAAGAAAGCATTGTACATGTACGCTAACACCATGAATTACAAAAACAAGCAACTGTTGTTTCGAATCGAAATAATTAGATTTGACCCTTAATCAGGCTTCATTATGCAATAAACACAAGTTCTTTCGGGATATTTTTTTTCCCCTCTGAATGGGCTGAACGCGATGTTCTAAAGGTAATGCTTTTCTGCTTTCATCCTGCCCTGTTTCTATATCTTTTCGCCTAATGAAAAGTTGTGCTCAGTTGTTTCGATTCGAAACGATTACAACGACTTATTGAAATTTTATTGTGATCGCAGAGATTTTATTCATTACCTTTCTGAACAGCATTTCGGTGCATTTTTCTACACTAATTTACGATTGTTTCTGGACATTTCAAAAATAAAAAATCAGTGAAAATATTAATTTTTCATTTTTTCGCTAAAAATTTACTTTGGCATCTCTAATATGATTGAGGAAAAATTTCAATTGAATTTTAAAATTTAAAAATTTATTTGATCTTTATAAAGATAGTAAAAACGCTTTTAAAAATTTCAGTTGCGTTTTCTCAGTTTGCAATTTTCTGTATTCATGATCTTCAAAATGGTATAACTTCTACAGATATTTAAGAACAGATCTAATGCATATATTTGAATGATTAATAGGGTTAGGGATGAATTTTTTGTAACATTTTCACAAGAAAAATATTAATACATATATATATATATATATATATATATATATATATATATTTTTTTTTTTCAAATTTTTGCGTAGACATTTATTTTTAATTTTTTGTCTCAAAACTAATTAGTAAACTTCAAAATTCAGCCCTACAGTTATAACACATATTCTTATGGCTACAACAAAAAATTTGGTGAAAAAATACAGAAAACTGTAGAAAAAGAATGTAAAAAATTTTAAGTATATATATATATATATATATATATATATGCGATTCTCTTTATTTTTATTTTATTTATTTATTTTTCCTGTAAAAATCACTTTACTTGTTAATAAAATTTCATAATACACATATGAATATGAGATAAATATAAGTTTATAAGGGGAAAAAAAATTAAAAAGTGGTGGGTTTCCTTAAACGTATGGGGCTAAAGTGTAATTATATTAACTTAGTTTACTTTAAATTATGATATTCCTTGAAAGTATTAAAGCAATTGTAAAAGAATGAAATTTAATTAATTACTATATAATTAGCAGCATCAGTATCGTTATTAATTTCTAGTAATTGGATTTTTTAATTTATTCCGGAACTTTATCCCCCCCTCCCTCCTACACTATCTTCAGCCGCCTGTAAGCAATAAACCTCGCCCCCGTAGTGAAAAACAAAAGTCGGCGCCTATGATTCAATGTACAAGTAAAGGCACTCTAAAAATTGTTGACATATGTTAAATAGCCTGTTTAGGGTGTCAAAGTCAATAAGAAAAACGCAGGTGACGTTACGCGTGGACAAATTTGTTTATTTGTGATTCAACTTAGGACAAAACATTGGCATTTCCACCAATACGGGTTGCTCTTTCGTCCTGAGTGAGTCGCAAAGATTGAATGACGAAGCGTTTGTTTGTAAACATGCCCTTTCCTTATTGCCTATGGTGTTGGATATAGCGAGACATAAAACTAATTCAACAGAAAAATAAAGGTACTCTAATAATAAAAAAAGTTTCAGTTATCTTATCTTTGGAGCAAGTCCCAGATCGTCACCAATTGCGCATTATGTAGCACCACGGCCCTACTAGATCACTCCTCGGTGCCAACGTCGTGAAAGCGGCCATAACAATCGACGATTTTTCCGGAATCAAATCCATTGGAAGTTAGGGTCGGCGCACAGCACTGCCACGGCAGAACTAACTTAGTTTTGTATATGAAACTGCATAAGTTTTATCCGTTTGCAGAGCATTTAAATTGATTTAATTAAATTTAAAATGCAGTCTTCCGATACGCAAAAATATATGAATCATAAAAATAATTGTGGCAATAATTTTAAACCAATTCATTGAAAAATAATAACTATTAGTCGTTTTCTCCTAAATAAAATATGCTCTTCTTCAAATTTTTGTTTTGCATGAAAGAAATGAAATAAGGACTAGAAAGAAAGAAAAAAAGGAAAACAATCATTTAAGAATTTTTTTAAAGGTAAAAGAAAATTAAGGAGACAGATCCCTACCCCTTCTTGATGAATAGCAAGGTACACAATAGTACACCATTTTACAAGATACAATGCTTCTTTTCACATTTGTTTACAATTAGAATCGATAACACAAACTGATTTTCAGTGTTGGCAGCGAGTGCCATCTACTTTATTCCGCGGCATGCATTGATCTTTGCAGTTTTGTTATGGCCGCTTACGACGTTGGCGCCGAAGAGTGATCTAGTAGGGCCGTGGTAGCACAAATGTGGCATAAAACTTACTCAACCGATAAATGAATATTCCCTAAAACCTTTTAATAAATGCCAGATACCGTATCGTAAGGGCGAAGAACAGACCAATACAAATTCCCTATAGTGTAACACTAAAGAGAACTCACTCAAAGAATAAAGGTGCTCTAAAATTTTTCAACAAATATTATTTTCCATATCAGGCGCAATTCTCAGAGCATACCAAATTCCTATGGTGTAGTACTACTGAGATGTAAAACCCACTAGTATATCTAAAACGCCTCAATCAAAAAATAAAGGTACTCAAAAATTTTCATCAAATGTCAGTTAACATATCTGAGGCGTGAGTTCCAGACAATCACCAAATTTTCATTGGGTGGCACTACGAGAGTTAAACCCCCAAATACTCTAATTATTTTTAAACAATGTAAGATATTGTATCTTAAGGACGAGCCTCAGACCATCGAAATTGCCAATGTAGCACTCGCGACGTAAAACCTATACATTCAAACAAATGTCAATTATTGTATCCTAGGGGTTGGTTGGTTGGATGGGTTTTACATTGCACTAGTGCTGTGCAATGGGCAATTGGCGACGGTCTGGAACTCATCCCTAGAGGTGGTCCGGTTGGTTGGTTCGTTGGGTTTTACATCGCACTAGTGCTGCACAGATGCGCAATTGGCGACGGTCTGGGACACACCCCTCGAAATGGTCCGGAGACATGCCATCACAATTTTGATCCTCCACGGAAGGGATTGCTCTCCTGCTTCAATGACCAACCAGAAGCATAATTTTTTATGGGAACATTGAGGACATTGCAACAACGACAGATTTTACTTGCACAAGCCACCATCAGCATATATGACGGTCTTTGGCCGGCTCGAGTATCCAAGCAGCAATCTTCCAATTTCGAGCCTGTCAACTGAGCTACCGCGACCCTATACCCTAGGCCTAGGGGCGTCAGACCATTGCTAATTCAACTTAGTGTAGCACTAATGAGAATTAAAACCAACACACATTATAAATGAAGGTACTCTAATAATTTTCAACAACTTTTAGTTACCATGTCTTATTCAGTGAGTCTCAGACAATTGACAGTTGCCTATAGTGTAGCATTAACGTAACGTAAAACAGACTCAACCTGCAATAAAATAGTGTAATTTTTCAAAAATATACCTGTATAACAAAGAAACGTTTAAAAATTGCTACAATTATCCAATTATGGATGTATTTTTCCTTTCTAATAAATAAAGAATATAAATAAAATATCAATGATAAATAATTTACTTTCTACAATTTTTCAGAACTTAAAAAAAAGGCTTCAAAATAAAGGCAGCCCACAGAAAAGAGGAACATTTAGTCGCTTTATATAAGGGGCGAAATCCAGAGAGTCGCGAAATGCACAAAATGTAGGACTAGTGAGATATAAACCCACTCAAACGTTAAAGAAAGATTTACTTTAAAATTTTTAACAAATATTGGTTATATTATATTAAGTGGCAGTCCCAAACCGCCGCTAAATGCCAATAGTATAGCACAAGTTAAATGCAACATTTACTCAACCGGTTAATAAATGTACAGGGTGGCCATAATTAAACTGCAAGTGTTCAAGGGGTGCTGGAGAGAAAACTACTGGGAATATTCCAGTGAAATTTGGTATCTACACGTTTCAGAACATGCGCAAATCGAATATGAAAAAAAAGAAAATCGCCATTTTCCCCCGCTAGATGGCGCTGTACCGTATTTCAACGCTCACCGGTGGCATATACAACTTCCAAAACCGATAGACAGAGCATAATGACATTCTAAGAGGCATATAAACAATATAAAACATCACTTACAGTTTATTAAAATTTATGGATTGTTTAGTTTGTGATCTTAATTTACGTTAATTTTTTATTCCAGGATACTGTAAAAATTTAATAACTGAAGCGAATTGTATGGAACTTTGATAAACTGTAAGTGATGTTATACTGTTTATATGCCTCTTAGAATGTCATTATGCTCTGTCTATCGGTTTTGAAAGTTGTATATGCCACCGGTGAGCGTTGAAATACGGAACTGCGCCATCTATCGGGTCAAAATGGCGATTTTTTTTTTTTTCATATTTGATTTGCGCATGTTGTGAAACGTGTAGATACCAAATTTCACTGGAATATTCTCAGTAGTTTTCTCTCCAGCACCCTTTGAACACTTGCAGTTTAATTATGGCCACCCTGTACTTTAAAAGTCTACTAGTTTTTCAAAAAATATTAGTAACAGTTATCTCCTTGGTGACTCCCAGACCGTCGTCAAACGCCTACAGTGTAGCACAAAATAGACGTAAAACATACTCAATCTGCCAATAAAGGTACTCTAAAATTTCTCAACAAATACCAGTAACCGTACGCCATTAACGATTCTCAGACCAATGCCAACTATACATGGTTGCGAGGTTGAACACACTCAAACAAATGTCATATAACGGATCCTACGGGTGAAATCCAGACCATCGTCAACTTTCCAGTTAATTTCTCTTATTTGCAATTCCCAGACAACTGCCAATACCCCATTGTGTAGCATAAAGTAACATAAAAATTACTCAACCTATAAAAAAAAATACTGTAAATTATCAAAAAATACTATATATTGTGCTTTATTCTTAGGGGCGAAACCAAGACAGTCACGAAAGGCACAAAATATAGGCTTAATCATAGATATAGTAATAAGACAGATTGATCAGCGACGGGGAAAAAGTGATGCTTTTCTTACTCAGGGAAAGGCGGCCATTTTACTCTCTTTCCCTGAGTGAATATACATGGGAATACACACAGATAATCTAGCAAATAAAATTTATGTACTAAAGATCAATGAAAAAACTCCAGATACTCATATTTCTTTCTCACTTTTCTTCTTCTTTTTTTTTTTTTTTTTTGAATGGAATAACGACATTTAAAAAAATTTATCGTTTCTATCTACTATTTCTGTCTGGTTAAAAGTTCTTTTGATAAAAAAACTATTGGACTTATTCTCATCTTTTCAGATATTCGAGTTAACCCTTTAACTGCCAATCGCAATACAATAGGTAACAAAAGTGTCCGAGCACTAGCAAAAATTCCTATGTAAAAAACGTACATTCCATACGGTTTTGTTTAATAAATCTTTATCGAAACGTGTTCTAAGACCTAAAACAATTGGAACATCCTTAGCTTCAAGAAAATTAGTGTTAACCCTTTTACTGCCAATCGCAACATGTAGTAGAAATTGAGTTTACTCAGAAATGGGTATAACGATTTTGATTCAAATTTGGAGTTAAGTGTCCTTTTTTTTTTTTTTTTAAACAGAACTAATATGTTTGGACATATCATAATCATCAGGAAAATTTCCGTTAACCCTTTAACTGACAATCGCAACATATAATAGAAATTGGTTTTTCTCGAAAATGGATATAACGATTTTTATAAAAGTTTGGGGTTAAGTGTTCTTTAGAGAGCTAAAACGATTGGGCATATCCTCATCTTCAGAAAAATTCGCGTTAAGCCTTTAACGGCCAGTCGCAACATATAATAGAAATTAGGTTTACTCGGACAGACGGGCAAGCAGACAGGCAGAAAAACTAATTAATGTCATAAAATTTTCTTAAACCTTGTTCGAAAATGCAAGAAACGCTTAACACAACAAAAAAATGCAATTCTAGCAAATTCGAGTTATAGCCCCTAATATGAACGATAATGTAACTCTAGTACAATGTAAAATACACTCAAACCAAATGAACCAATCAAATATCGCCTAATTCCCAATAAGGTAGCTCTAGTGCAATGTAAAATACACTCGAACCAATCAAATATCTCCTAATTCCGAATAAGGAAGCTCTAATGCAATGTAAAATATACTCAAATCAATGAAAATCAAATGAACCAATCAAATATCACCTGATTCCCGATAATGTAACTCTAGTGCAATGCAAAATACACTCAAACCAATTGAACCAATCAAATATCGCCTAATTCTCCATAATGTAGCTCTAGTGCAATATAAAATACACTCAAATAAATGAAAAACATATCGCCTAATCCCCCCCCCATAATGTAGCAATAGTGCAATGTAAAATACACTCAAATCAATGAAAATCAAATGAACCAATGAAATATCGGCTAATTCCCGACAATGTAGCTCAATGTAAAATACCCTCAAAAAAGAAAAAAATCAAATACCGCCAATTTCACCATAATGTAGCTCTAGTGCAATGTAAAACACACCCAAATCAATTGAACCAATCAAATATTGCCTAATTCCCCATAATGTAGCTCTAGTGCAATGTAAAATACACTCAAACAAAGGATATAATCAAATACCGCATATTTCACCATAATGTAGCTCTAGTGCAATGTAAAATACACTCAAACAATGAAAATCAAATGAACCAATCAAAAATCGTCTAATTCCTCATAATGTAGCTCTAGTGCAATGTAAAATACGCTCAAATCAAATGAACCAATCAAATATCACCATCCGCATAATGTAACTCTAGTGATATGTAAAATACAACCAAATCAATGAAAAACAATTGAACCAATCAAATATTGCCTAGTTCCCCAAAATGTAGCTCTAGTGCAATGTAAAATATACTCAAATCAATGAAAATCAAATGAAATAATCATATATCGCCTAAATCCCGATAATGTAGCTCTAGTGCAATGTAAAATATACTCAAATCAATGAAAATAAACCCATCGAATATAGCATATTTTCTCATAATGTAGCTCTAGTGTAATGTAAAATACACTCAAAACCACTTGAACCAATCAAAAATCGTCTTATTCCCAATAATGTAGCTCTAGTGCAATGTAAAATATACTCAAATCAAATTAATAAATAAAATATCGCTTAATTCCCGATAACGTAAGTCTAGTGAAATGTAAAAAACACTCTAGACGATGAACCAATCAAATATCGCCTAATTAATTCCTCATAATGTAGCTCTAGTGCAATATAAATTACACTCAAATTAAATGAACCAATGAAATATCGCCTAACACCCGATAATGTAGCTCTAGTGCAATGTAAAATACACTCAAAACAAAGGAAATAATCAAATATCGCCAATTTCATCATAATGCAGCTCTAGTACACAGTAAAATTCGCTCAAATTAAATGAAACAATCAAATATTGCCTAATTCCCGATAATGTAGCTCCAGTTCAATGTAAAAATACACTAAAGCTATGAAAAACATAGCACCTAATTCCCCCATAATGTAGCTCTAGTGCAATGTAAAATACACTCAACTCAAATTAACAAATAAAATATCGAGAAATTCCTCATTGGCAATAATGCAGCTCTAGTGCACAGTAAAATTCACTCAAATTAAATGAAACAATCAAATATCGCCTAATTCCCGATAACGTAGCTCTAGTGCAATGTAAAATACACTCAAAACAAAGGAAATAATCAAATATCGCCAATTTAACCATAATGCATCTCTAGTGCACAGTAAAATTCACTCAAATTAAATAAAACAATCAAATATCGCCTAATTCCCCATAATGTAGCTCTAGTGCAATATAAAATACACTCAAATAAATGATAAACATATCGCCTAATCCCCCCCCATAATGTAGCAATAGTGCAATGTAAAATACACTCAAATCAATGAAAATCAAATGAACCAATGAAATATCGGCTAATTCCCGACAATGTAGCTCAATGTAAAATACCCTCAAACAAAGAAAATAATCAAATATCGCCAATTTCACCGTAATGCAGCTCTAGAGCACAGTAAAATTCACTCAAATTAAATGAAGCAATCAAATATTGCATAATTCCCGATAATATAGCTCTAGTTCAATGTAAAATACACTCAAATCAAATTAACAAGTGAAATATCGCCTAATTCCCGATAACGTAACTCTAATGCAATGTAAAAAACACTCAAAACAAATGAACCAATCAAATATCGCTTAATTCCTCATTGGCCATAATGCAGCTCTAGTGCACAGTAAAATTCACTCAAATTAAATGAAACAATCAAATATGGACTAATTCCCGATAATGTGGCTCCAGTGCGATGAAAAAACACACAGAAGCAATGAAAAACATAGCACCTATTTCCCCCATAATGTAGCTCTAGTGCAATGAAAAATACACTCAAATCAATAAAAAACATATCGCCTAATTCCCCCCCATAATTTAGCACTACTGCAATGTAAAATACACTCAAACCAGTGAAAATCAAATGAACCAATGAAAAACACAGCAACTAATTCCCCGATAATGTAGCTCTAGTGCAATGTAAAATACACTCAAAACAAAGGAACTAATCAAATATCGCCAATTTCACCATAATGCAGCTCTAGAGCACAGTAAAATTCACTCAAATTAAATGAAACAATCATATATTGCCTAATTCCCGATAATGTAGCTCTAGTTCAATGTAAAAATACACTGAAGCAATGAAAAACACAGCACCTAATTCCCCCATATTGTAGCTCTAGTGCAATGTAAAATACACTCAAATCAAATTAACAAATAAAATATCGCCTAATTCTCGATAACGTAACTCTAGTGCAATGTAAAAAACACTGAAAACAAATGATCCAATCAAATATCGCCAAATTCTCCATAATGTAGCTCTAGTGCAATGTAAAACACACCCAAATCAATTGAACCAATGAAATACCACATATTTCACCAAAATGTAGCTCTAGTGCAATGTAAAATACACTCAAACAATGAAAATCAAATGAACCAATCAAAAATCGCCTAATTCCTCATAATGTAGCTCTAGTGCAATGTAAAATACACTCAAATCAAATTAACCAATCAAATATCACCATCCGCATAATGTAAATCTATGTAACACCCATATCAATGAAAAAGAATTGAACCAACCCAATATTGCCTAATTTGCCATAACGTAGCTCTAGTGCGATGTAAAATACACTCAAATCAAATTTAAAAAAATATCGCCTAATTCCCGATAACGTAGCTCTAGTATAATATAAAATACACTCAAATCAAATGATCCAATCAAATATCGCGGAAATTCCGATAATGTAGCTCTAGTGCAATGCAAAATACATTCAAATTAACAATCAAGTATCGCCTAATTCCCAATAATGCAGCTCTAGTGCAATGTAAAATACACCCACATCAATGAAAAGATATTGAACCAATCGAGTATCGCCTAATTCCCCATAATGTAGCTCTAGTGCAATGTAAAAACACTCAAGACAAATGAACCAATCAAATATCGCTAAATTAATTCCTCATAATGTAGCTCTAGTGCAATATAAATTACACTCAAATTAAATGAACCAATGAAATATCGCTTAACACCCGATAATGTAGCTCTAGTGCAATGTCAAATACACTCAAAACAAAGGAAATAATCAAACAGGGTTCATACTCATTTTCAGAAAAAAAATTCCCTGAGTTTTCCCTGAGTTAGTTCCCAGAATCAATAATTTTTCCATATCGACAACTAGCGATGTTTATTTTAATCCACTCCTCCCCTCCCCCTTTCTAAAAATAAAAAAAATATAAATAAATATTAGCAAACTAATTGCCTAGAATGTTTTGGATCTGAATAACTTATTTTAAATTAATTTTAAAATCCTTTTCAGACAAAATAAAATTTTAATCAGAATTGGAAATGTGTATATATATAACAAACTCTTGGAAACTTAATTACCTTATATAAAAATTTGCCCTTAAACCAAATACTTCAAAAAATTTGATTAGCCAATGATTATTAAATGACATTGTGCTTTGTAGGGTCACTATCGACCCAAAATGCAAACTGTGGATTTAAGTTTTTAACTGTCCAGTCCAGATTAAATGATGTTTTCCAACTCATGATAATAATTACTTTTTAATTATAATTCAATCCATCTCACAAAAAAATGAAATAAAATGCCTAAGCTAATAAAATAACTAAGCTAAGCACGTGCACACTGCATCAATAAGACTAAATAACAAACTAAATATTTAAAGCTGCTACCAGATGCCGATTATCGAATGAAAACAAATTAACCATGGAGAAAAATCAAGCTAATGAATCTCTTAGGGAGAGTAAAGGTGTGTCTAATTTCACGATTGGATTGTTCATAATGCAAAAAACATGCCCAGTTTTTCATTGGATCAGCATGATGCTAGTAGGCGTGTCTTATCGGATTTCCATAATGACGTCACAGAAACGCAAAAGTACCAGCTTTTTCCAGAGTAGATCCCTGTTTTTCCAGGTTTTGGTGCTTGTTTTGAAAGTTTCCCTGAGGTTTCCCTGAGATTTTATGACAGATTTTTTTCCCCTGAGTTTTCCCTGATTGTCAGGTTCTCCCTGAGGCGTATGAACCCTGTCAAATATCGCCAATTTCATCATAATGCAGCTCTAGTACACAGTAAAATTCACTCAAATTAAATGAAACAATCAAATATAACCTAATTCCCGATAATGTAGCTCCAGTTCAATGTAAAAATACACTGAAGCAATGAAAAACATAGCACCTAATTCCCCCAGAATGTAGCTCTAGTGGAATGTAAAATACACTCAAACCAAATGAACCAATCAAATATCGCCTAATTCCCAATAAGGTAGCTCTAGTGCAATGTAAAATACACTCGAACCAAATGAACCAATCAAATATCGCCTAATTTCGAATAAGGTAGCTCTAATGCAATGTAAAATATACTCAAATCAATGAAAATCAAATGAACCAATCAAATATCACCTAATTCCCGATAATGTAGCTCTAGTGCAATGCAAAATACACTCAAATCAATTGAACCAATCAAATATCGCCTAATTCTCCATAATGTAGCTCTAGTGCAATGTAAAATACACTCAAATAAATGAAAATAAAATGAACCAATCGAATATCGCCTAACTCGGCATAATGTTGCTCCAGTGCAATGTAAAATACACTAATGTACCTGCAGTGCAATGTAAATTACACTCAAATGAATTGAACCAATCAAATATCGCCTTATTCCCCATAATGTAGCTCTAGTGCAATGTAAAATACACTCAAATAAATGAAAAACATATCGCCTAATCCCCCCCCCCCATAATGTAGCAATAGTTGAATCTAAAATACACTCCAACAAAGGAAATAATCAAATATAGCTTAATTCCTCATTGGCCATAATGCAGCTCTAGTGCACAGTAAAATTCACTCAAATTAAAAGAAACAATCAAATATCGACTAATTTCCGATAATGTAGCTCCAGTGCAATGTATAATACACTCAAATAAATTTAACAAATAAAATATCGCCTAATTCCCGATAACGTAACTCTAGTGCAATGTAAAATACACTCCAACAAAGGAAATAATCAAATATCGCTTAATTCCTCATTGGCCATAATGCAGCTCTAGTGCACAGTAAAATTCACTCAAATTAAAAGAAACAATACAATATCGACTAATTCCTGATAATGTAGCTCCAGTGCAATGTATAATACACTCAAATAAATTTAACAAATAAAATATCGCCTAATTCCCGATAACGTAGCTCTAGTGCAATGTAAAATATACTCAAATCAAATTATCCAATCAAATATTGCGGAAATTCCGATAATGTAGCTCTAGTGCAATGCAAAATACATTCAAATTAACAATCAAGTATCGCCTAATTCCTGATAATGCAGCTCTAGTGCAATGTAAATTACACCCACATCAACGAAAAGATATTGAACCAATCGAGTATCGCCTAATTCCCCATAATGTAGCTCTAGTGCAATGTAAAATACACTCAAACAAAGGAAATAATCAAATACCGCATATTTCACAATAATGTAGCGATAGTGCAATGTAAAATACACTCAAACAATGAAAATCAAATGGACCAATCAAAAATCGTCTAATTCCTTATAATGTAGCTCTAGTGCAATGTAAAATACACTCAAATAAATGAACCAATCAAATATCACCATCCGCATAATGTAATTCTAGTGCAATGTAAAATACAACCAAATCAATGAAAAACAATTGAACCAATCAAATATTGCCTAATTGCCCAAAATGTAGCTCTAGTGCAATGTAAAATATACTCAAATCAATGAAAATAAAATGAACCCATCGAATATAGCCTATTTCCTCATAATGTAGCTCTAGTGCAATGTAAAATACACTCAAATCAAATTAATAAATAAAATATCGCTTAATACCCGATAACGTAACTCTAGTGAAATGTAAAAACGCTCAAGACAAATGAACCAATCAAATATCGCCTAATTAATTCGTCATAATGTAGCTCTAGTGCAATATAAATTACACTCAAATTAAATGAACCAATGAAATATCGCCTAACACCCGATAATGTAGCTCTAGTGCAATGTAAAATACACTCAAAATAAAGGAAATAATCAAATATCGCCAATTTCACCATAATGCAGCTCTACAGAACAGTAAAATTCACTCAAAGTAAATGAAACAATCATATATTGCCTAATTCCCGATAATGTAGCTCTAGTTCAATGTAAAAATACACTGAAGCAATGAAAAACACAGCACCTTATTCCCCCATAATGTAGCTCTAGTGCAATGTAAAATACACTCAAATCAAATTAACAAATAAAATATTGCCTAATTCCCCATAACGTAACTGTAGTGCAATGTGAAAAACACTCAAAACAAATGAACCAATCAAATATCGCCAAATTCTCCATAATGTAGCTCTAGTGCAATGTAAAACACACCCAAATCAATTGAACCAATCAAATACCGCATATTTCACCATCATGTAGCTCTAGTGCAATGTAAAATATACTCAAATCAATGAAAATAAAATGAACCCATCAAATATAGCATATTTCCTCATAATGTAGCTCTAGTGTAATGTAAAATACACTCAAAACCACTTGAACCAATCAAAAATCGTCTTATTCCCAATAATGTAGCTCTAGTGCAATGTAAAATATACTCAAATCAAATTAATAAATAAAATTTAGCATAATTCCCGATAACGTAACTCTAGTGCAATGTAAAAACGCTCAAGACAAATGAAACAATCAAATATCGCCTAATTAATTCCTCATAATGTAGCTCTAGTGCAATATAAATTACACTGAAATTAAATGAACCAATGAAATATCGCCTAACACCCGATAATGTAGCTGTAGTGCAATGTAAAATACACTCAAAACAAAGGAAATAATCAAATATCGCCAATTTCTTCATAATGCAGCTCTAGTACAAAGTAAAATTCACTCAAATTAAATGAAACAATGAAATATTGCCTAATTCTAGATAATGTAGCTGCAGTTCAATGTAAAAATACACTGAAGCAATGAAAAACATAGCACCTAATTCCCCCATAATGTAGCTCTAGTGCAATGTAAAATACACTCAAATCAAATTAACAAATAAAATATCGCCTAATTCCCGATAACGTAACTCTAGTGCAATGTAAAATACACTCCAACAAAGGAAATAATCAAATATCGCTTAATTCCTCATTGGCCATAATGCAGCTCTAGTGCACAGTAAAATTCACTCAAATTAAATGAAACAATCAAATATCGACTAATTCCCGATAATGTAGCTCCAGTGCAATGTATAATACACTCAAATAAATTTCACAAATAAAATATTGCCTAATTCCCGATAACGTAGCTCTAGTGCAATGTAAAATATACTCAAATAAATGAAAAACATAGCACCTAATTCCCCCATAATGTAGCTCTAGTGCAATATAAAATACACAAAAATTAAATTAACCAATCAAGTATCGCCAATTTCACCACAATGTAAATCTAGTGCAATGTAATATACAACCAAATCAATGAAAAGCGATTGAACAAATCAAACATTGCCTAATTCACCAAAATGTATCTCTAGTGCAAATTAAAATATACTCAAATCAATGAAAATAAAATGAACCCATCGAATATAGCATAATTCCTCATAATGTAGCTCTAGTGCAATGTAAAATACACTCAAACAAAGGACATAATCAAATATCACCTAATTCCTCATAATGTAGCTCTAGCGCAAAATAAATTACACTCAATTAAATAAACAAATGAAATATCGCCTAACACCCGATAATGTAGCTCTAGTGTAATGTAAAATACACTCAAACAAAACGAAATAATCAAATATCGCCAATTTCTTCATAATGCAGCTCTAGTACACAGTAAAATTCACTCAAATTAAATGAAACAATGAAATATTGCCTAATTCTAGATAATGTAGCTGCAGTTCAATGTAAAAATACACTGAAGCAATGAAAAACATAGCACCTAATTCCCCCATAATGTAGCTCTAGTGCAATGTAAAATACACTCAAATCAAATTAACAAATAAAATATCGCCTAATTCCCGATAACGTAACTCTAGTGCAATGTAAAATACACTCCAACAAAGGAAATAGTCAAATATCGCTTAATTCCTCATTGGCCATAATGCAGCTCTAGTGCACAGTAAAATTCACTCAAATTAAATGAAACAATCAAATATCGACTAATTCCCGATAATGTAGCTCCAGTGCAATGCATAATACACTCAAATAAATTTCACAAATAAAATATCGCCTAATTCCCGATAACGTAACTCTAGTGCAATGTAAAATACACTCAAATCAAATGATCCTATCAAATATCGCGGAATTTCCGATAATGCAGCTCTAGTGCAATGTAAAATATACTCAAATATAGGAAATAATCAAATATCGCCAATTTCACCATAATGCAGCTCTAATACACATTGAAATTCACTCAAATTAAACAAACAAAAACCGCCTAATTCCCGATAATGTAGCTCTAGTGCAATGTAAAATACACCCATATCAATGAAAAACAATTGAACCAACCCAATATTTCCTAATTCGCCATAACGTAGCTCTAGTGTAGTGTAAAATGTACTCAAAACAAATTAACGAATCAAATATTGCTTAATTCCCGATAATGTGGCTCTATTGCAATGTAAATTATACTCAAAACAAAATAAAATGAACCCATAGAATATAGCCTAATTCCCCATAATGTAGCTCTAATGCAATGTAAAATACTTTCAAAACATATGAACCGATCAAATATCGCCGAATACTCATAATGTTGCTCTAGTGCAATGTAAAATACACTCAAATTAATTGAACCAATCAAATATCGCCTAATTCCCGATAACGTAACTCTAGTGCAATGTAAAAAACACTCAAAAGAAATGAACCAATCTAATATCGCTTAATTCCTCATTGGCCATAATGCTGCTCTAGTGCACAGTAATATTCTCTCAAATTAAATGAAACAATCAAATATCGACTAATTCCCGATAATGTGGCTCCAGTGCAATGTAAAAATACACTGAAGCAAAGAAAAACATAGCACCTAATTCCCCCAGAATGTAGCTCTAGTGGAATGTAAAATACACTCAAACCAAATGAACCAATCAAATATCGCCTAATTCCCAATAAGGTAGCTCTAGTGCAATGTAAAATACACTCGAACCAAATGAACCAATCAAATATCGCCTAATTTCGAATAAGGTAGCTCTAATGCAATGTAAAATATACTCAAATCAATGAAAATCAAATGAACCAATCAAATATCACCTAATTCCCGATAATGTAGCTCTAGTGCAATGTAAAATACACTCAAATAAATGAAAATAAAATGAACCAATCGAATATCGCCTAACTCGGCATAATGTTGCTCCAGTGCAATGTAAAATACACTAATGTACCTGCAGTGCAATGTAAATTACACTCAAATGAATTGAACCAATCAAATATCGCCTTATTCCCCATAATGTAGCTCTAGTGCAATGTAAAATACACTCAAATAAATGAAAAACATATCGCCTAATTCCCCCCCCCCCATAATGTAGCAATAGTTGAATGTAAAATACACTCAAATCAATGAAAGTCAAATGAACCAATGAAATATCGGCTAATTCCCGACAATGTAACTCAATGTAAAATACCCTCAAACAAAGAAAATAATCAAATACCTTCAATTGCACTATAATGTAGCTCTAGTGCAATGTAAAACACACCCAAATGAATTGAACCAATCAAATATTGCCTAATTCCCCATAATGTAGCTCTAGTGCAATGTAAAATACACTCCAACAAAGGAAATAATCAAATATAGCTTAATTCCTTATTGGCCATAATGCAGCTCTAGTGCACAGTAAAATTCACTCAAATTAAAAGAAACAATCAAATATCGACTAATTCCTGATAATGTAGCTCCAGTGCAATGTATAATACACTCAAATAAATTTAACAAATAAAATATCGCCTAATTCCCGATAACGTAACTCTAGTGCAATGTAAAATACACTCCAACAAAGGAAATAATCAAATATCGCTTAATTCCTCATTGGCCATAATGCAGCTCTAGTGCACAGTAAAATACACTCAAATCAATGAAAATCAAATGAAATAGTCATATATCGCCTAAATCTCGATAATTTAGCTCTAGTGCAATGTAAAATACACTCAAACAAAGGAAATAATCAAATACCGCATATTTCACCATAATGTAGCGATAGTGCAATGTAAAATACACTCAAACAATGAAAATCAAATGGACCAATCAAAAATCGTCTAATTCCTTATAATGTAGCTCTAGTGCAATGTAAAATACACTCAAATAAATGAACCAATCAAATATCACCATCCGCATAATGTAATTCTAGTGCAATGTAAAATACAACCAAATCAATGAAAAACAATTGAACCAATCAAATATTGCCTAATTCCCCAAAATGTAGCTCTAGTGCAATGTAAAATATACTCAAATCAATGAAAATAAAATGAACCCATCGAATATAGCCTATTTCCTCATAATGTAGCTCTAGTGCAATGTAAAATACACTCAAACAAAGGAAATAATCAAATACCGCGAATTCTCCATATTGTAGCTCTAGTGTAATGTAAAATACACTAAAAACCACTTGAACCAATCAAAAATCGTCTCATTCCCAATAATGTAGCTCTAGTGCAATGTAAAATATACTCAAATCAAATTAATAAATAAAATATCGCTTAATACCCGATAACGTAACTCTAGTGAAATGTAAAAACGCTCAAGACAAATGAACCAATCAAATATCGCCTAATTAATTCGTCATAATGTAGCTCTAGTGCAATATAAATTACACTCAAATTAAATGAACCAATGAAATATCGCCTAACACCCGATAATGTAGCTCTAGTGCAATGTAAAATACACTCAGAATAAAGGAAATAATCAAATATCGCCAATTTCACCATAATGCAGCTCTACAGAACAGTAAAATTCACTCAAATTAAATGAAACAATCATATATTGCCTAATTCCCGATAATGTAGCTCTAGTTCAATGTAAAAATACACTGAAGCAATGAAAAACACAGCACCTTATTCCCCCATAATGTAGCTCTAGTGCAATGTAAAATACACTCAAATCAAATTAACAAATAAAATATCGCCTAATTCCCCATAACGTAACTGTAGTGCAATGTGAAAAACACTCAAAACAAATGAACCAATGAAATATCGCCAAATTCTCCATAATGTAGCTCTAGTGCAATGTAAAACACACCCAAATCAATTGAACCAATCAAATACCGCATATTTCACCATAATGTAGCTCTAGTGCAATGTAAAATACACTCAAACAATGAAAATCAAATGAACCAATCAAAAATCGTCTAATTCCTCATAATATAGATCTAGTGCAATGTAAAATACACTCAAATCAAATGAACCAATCAAATATCACCATCCGTATAATGTAACTCTAGTGCAATGTAAAATACAACCAAATCAATGAAAAACAATTGAACCAATCAAATATTGCCTAATTCTCCAAAATGTAGCTCTAGTGCAACGTAAAATATACTCAAATCAATGAAAATAAAATGAACCCATCAAATATAGCATATTTCCTCATAATGTAGCTCTAGTGTAATGTAAAATACACTCAAAACCACTTGAACCAATCAAAAATCGTCTTATTCCCAATAATGTAGCTCTAGTGCAATGTAAAATATACTCAAATCAAATTAATAAATAAAATTTAGCTTAATTCCCGATAACGTAACTCTAGTGCAATGTAAAAACGCTCAAGACAAATGAAACAATCAAATATCGCCTAATTAATTCCTCATAATGTAGCTCTAGTGCAATATAAATTACACTGAAATTAAATGAACCAATGAAATATACGCCTAACACCCGATAATGTAGCTGTAGTGCAATGTAAAATACACTCAAAACAAAGGAAATAATCAAATATCGCCAATTTCTTCATAATGCAGCTCTAGTACAAAGTAAAATTCACTCAAATTAAATGAAACAATGAAATATTGCCTAATTCTAGATAATGTAGCTGCAGTTCAATGTAAAAATACACTGAAGCAATGAAAAACATAGCACCTAATTCCCCCATAATGTAGCTCTAGTGCAATGTAAAATACACTCAAATTAAATTAACAAATAAAATATCGCCTAATTCCCGATAACGTAACTCTAGTGCAATGTAAAATACACTCCAACAAAGGAAATAATCAAATATCGCTTAATTCCTCATTGGCCATAATGCAGCTCTAGTGCACAGTAAAATTCACTCAAATTAAATGAAACAATCAAATATCGACTAATTCCCGATAATGTAGCTCCAGTGCAATGTATAATACACTCAAATAAATTTCACAAATAAAATATTGCCTAATTCCCGATAACGTAGCTCTAGTGCAATGTAAAATATACTCAAATAAATGAAAAACATAGCACCTAATTCCCCCATAATGTAGCTCTAGTGCAATATAAAATACACAAAAATTAAATTAACCAATCAAGTATCGCCAATTTCACCACAATGTAAATCTGGTGCAATGTAAAATACAACCAAATCAATGAAAAGCGATTGAACAAATCAAACATTGCCTAATTCACCAAAATATATCTCTAGTGCAAATTAAAATATACTCAAATCAATGAAAATAAAATGAACCCATCGAATATAGCATAATTCCTCATAATGTAGCTCTAGTGCAATGTAAAATACACTCAAACAAAGGAAATAATCAAATATCACCTAATTCCTCATAATGTAGCTCTAGCGCAAAATAAATTACACTCAATTAAATAAACAAATGAAATATCGCCTAACACCCGATAATGTAGCTCTAGTGTAATGTAAAATACACTCAAACAAAACGAAATAATCAAATATCGCCAATTTCACCATAATGTAGCTCTAGTGCATAGTAAAATTCACTCAAATTAAATATACCAATCAAATTTCGCCGAATTCCCCATAATGTAGCTCTTGTGCAATGTAAAATATACTCAAATGAATGAAAATAAAATGAACCAATCATTTATCGCCTAACGCCCCATAATGTTGCTCTAGTGCAATGTAAAATACTCAAATGTACCTGCAGTGCAAAGTAAAATACACTCAATTTAATTGAACCAATCAAATATCGCCTTATTCCCCATTATGTAGCTCTAGTGCAATGTAAAATACACTCAAATTAAAGATCCAATCAAATATCGCGGAATTTCCGATAATGCAGCTCTAGTGCAATGTAAAATATACTCAAATCAAAGGAAATAATCAAATATCGCCAATTTCACCATAATGCAGCTCTAATACACAGTAAAATTCACTCAAATTAAACAAACAAAAACCGCCTAATTCCCGATAATGTAGCTCTACTGCAATGTAAAATACACCCATATCAATGAAAAACAATTGAGCCAACCCAATATTGCCTAATTCGACATATCGTAACTCTAGTGCAATGTAAAACACACTCAAATCAAATTAACAAAAAAAATATCGCCTAATTCCCGATAACGTAGCTTTAGTGCAATGTAAAATACGCTTAAGTGAATGAAACACATAGCGTTTAATTCCCACATAATGTAGCTCTAGTGCAATGTAAAACACTCTCAAACAATGAAAATCAATTGAACCAATCAAATACCGCCTAATTCCCCATAATGTAGCTCTAGTGCACAGTAAAATTCACTCAAACTAAATGAAACAATCAAATATCGCCTAATTCCCGATAGTGAAGCTCTAGTGCAATGTAAAATTCACTCAAGTCAAGGAAAAACACAGCGCTTAATTCCCCCATAATGTAGCTCTAGTGCAATGTAAAATATACTCAGATAAATGAAAAACATATCGCCTAATTCCCCCCCCCCGTAATGTAGCACTACTGCAATGTAAAATACACTCAAATCAATGAAAATCAAATGAAACAATCATATATTGCCTAATTCCCGATAATGTAGCTGTAGTGCAATGTAAAATACACTCAAAACAAAGGAAATAATCAAATATCGCCAATTTCTTCATAATGCAGCTCTAGTACACAGTAAAATTCACTCAAATTAAATGAAACAATGAAATATTGCCTAATTCTAGATAATGTAGCTGCAGTTCAATGTAAAAATACACTGAAGCAATGAAAAACATAGCACCTAATTCCCCCATAATGTAGCTCTAGTGCAATGTAAAATACACTCAAATCAAATTAACAAATAAAATATCGCCTAATTCCCGATAACGTAACTCTAGTGCAATGTAAAATACACTCCAACAAAGGAAATAATCAAATATCGCTTAATTCCTCATTGGCCATAATGCAGCTCTAGTGCACAGTAAAATTCACTCAAATTAAATGAAACAATCAAATATCGACTAATTCCCGATAATGTAGCTCCAGTGCAATGCATAATACACTCAAATAAATTTCACAAATAAAATATCGTGTAATTCCCGATAACGTAACTCTAGTGCAATGTAAAATATACTCAAATAAATGAAAAACATAGCACCTAATTCCCCCATAATGTAGCTCTAGTGCAATATAAAATACACAAAAATTAAATTAACCAATCAAGTATCGCCAATTTCACCACAATGTAAATCTAGTGCAATGTAAAATACAACCACTTCAATGAAAAGATATTGAACCAATCAAATATCGTCTTATTCCCCATAATGCAGCTCTAGTGCAATGTAAAATATACTCAAATATAGGAAATAATCAAATATCGCCAATTTCACCATAATGCAGCTCTAATACACATTGAAATTCACTCAAATTAAACAAACAAAAACCGCCTAATTCCCGATAATGTAGCTCTAGTGCAATGTAAAATACACCCATATCAATGAAAAACAACTGAACCAACCCAATATTTCCTAATTCGCCATAACGTAGCTCTAGTGTAGTGTAAAATGTACTAAAAACAAATTAACGAATCAAATATTGCTTAATTCCCGATAATGTGGCTCTATTGCAATGTAAATTATACTCAAAACAAAATAAAATGAACCCATAGAATATAGCCTAATTCCCCATAATGTAGCTCTAATGCAATGTAAAATACTTTCAAAACATATGAACCGATCAAATATCGCCGAATACTCATAATGTTGCTCTAGTGCAATGTAAAATACACTCAAATTAATTGAACCAATCAAATATCGCCTAATTCCCGATAACGTAACTCTAGTGCAATGTAAAAAACACTCAAAAGAAATGTACCAATCTAATATCGCTTAATTCCTCATTGGCCATAATGCTGCTCTAGTGCACAGTAAAATTCTCTCAAATTAAATGAAACAATCAAATATCGACTAATTCCCGATAATGTGGCTCCAGTGCAATGTAAAAATACACTGAAGCAATGAAAAACATAGCACCTAATTCCCCCATAATGTAGCTCTAGTGCAATGTAAAATACACTCAAATCAAATTAACAAATAAAATATCGCCTAATTCCCGATAACGTAACTCTAGTGCAATGTAAAAAAGACTCAAAACAAATGAACCAATCAAATATCGCCAAATTCTTCATAATGTAGCTCTAGTGCAATGTAAAACATACCCAAATTAATTGAACCAATCAAATATCGCCTAATTCTCCATAATGTAGCTCCAGTGCAATATAAAATACACAAAAATTAAATTAACCAATCAAATACAGCCTAATTCCCAATAATGTAGCTCTAGTGCAATGTAAAATATACTCAAACAAAGGAAATAATCAAATATCGCCAATTTCACCATAATGTAGCTCTAGTGCAAAGCAAAATTCACTCAAATTACATATACCAATCAAATTTCGCCTAATTCCCCATAATGTAGCTCTTGTGCAATGTAAAATATACTCAAATCAATGAAAATAAAATGAACCAATCGAATATCCCCTAACGCCCCATAATGTTGCTCTAGTGCAATGTAAAATACACTAATGTACCTGCAGTGCAAAGTAAAATACACTCAAATTAATTGAACCAATCAAATATCGCCTAATTCCCCATTAACGTAGCTCTAGTGCAATGTAAAATACACTCAAATCAAATAATCCAATCAAATGTCGCGGTATTTCCGATAATGCAGCTCTAGTGCAATGTAAAATATACTCAAATCAAAGGAAATATTCAAATATCGTTAATTTCACCATAATGCAGCTCTAGTTCAATGTAAAATACACCCATATCAATGAAAAACAATTGAACCAACAGAATATTGCCTAATTCGCCATAACGTAGCTCTAGTGCAGTGTAAAATGTACACAAAACAAATTAACCAATCAAATATTGCTTAATTCCCGATAATGTTGCTCTAGTGCAATGTAAAATACACTCAAAACAAAGGAAAAATCAAATATCGCCAATTTAACCATAATGCAGCTCTAGAGCACAGTAAAATTCACTCAAATTAAATGAAGCAATCAAATATTGTCTAATTCCCGATAATGTAGCTCTAGTTTAATGTAAATATACACTGAAGCAATGAGAAACATAGCACCTAATTCCCCCATAATGTAGCTCTAGTGCAATGTAAAATACACTCAAATAAAATTAACAAATAAAATATCGCCTAATTCCCGATAACGTAGCTCTACTACAATATAAAATACACTCAAAACAAATGAACCAATCAAATATCGCTTTATTCCTCATTGGATATAATGCAGCTCTAGTGCATAGTATTCATTCAAATTAAATGAAACAATCAAATATCGACTAATTCCCGATAATGTGGCTCCAGTGCAATGTAAAAATACACTGAAGCAATGAAAAACATAGCACCTAATTCCCCCATAATGTAGCTCTGGTGCAATGCAAAATACACTCAAATCAATAAAAAACATATCGCCTAATTCCCCCCACCATAATGTAGCACTAGTGAAATGTAAAATACACCCATATCAATGAAAAACAATTGAACCAACCCTATTTTGCCTAATTCGCCATAACGTAGCTCTAGTGCAGTGTAAAATGTACACAAAACAAATTAACCAATCAAATATTGCTTAATTCCCGATAATGTTGCTCTAGTGCAATGTAAAATACACTCAAAACAAAGGAAAAATCAAATATCGCCAATTTAACCATAATGCAGCTCTAGAGCACAGTAAAATTCACTCAAATTAAATGAAGCAATCAAATATTGTCTAATTCCCGATAATGTAGCTCTAGTTTAATGTAAATATACACTGAAGCAATGAGAAACATAGCACCTAATTCCCCCATAATGTAGCTCTAGTGCAATGTAAAATACACTCAAATAAAATTAACAAATAAAATATCGCCTAATTCCCGATAACGTAGCTCTACTACAATATAAAATACACTCAAAACAAATGAACCAATCAAATATCGCTTTATTCCTCATTGGATATAATGCAGCTCTAGTGCACAGTAAAATTCATTCAAATTAAATGAAACAATCAAATATCGACTAATTCCCGATAATGTGGCTCCAGTGCAATGTAAAAATACACTGAAGCAATGAAAAACATAGCACCTAATTCCCCCATAATGTAGCTCTGGTGCAATGCAAAATACACTCAAATCAATAAAAAACATATCGCCTAATTCCCCCCACCATAATGTAGCACTAGTGAAATGTAAAATACACCCATATCAATGAAAAACAATTGAACCAACCCAATTTTGCCTAATTCGCCATAACGTAGCTCTAGTGCAATGTAAAATACACTCAAATCAAATCAACAAAAAAAAATAATTCCTAATTCCCGATAAAGTAACTTTAGTGCAATGTAAAATACACTCAAGCAAGGAAAAACATAGCGCTTAATTCCCCCATAATGTAGCTCTAGTGCAATGTAAAATATACTCAAATAAATGAAAAACATATCGCCTAATTCCCCCCCATAATGTAGCACTACTGCAATGTAAAATACACTCAAATCAATGAAAATCAAATGAACCAATGAAATATCGCCAATTTCACCATAATGCAGCTCTAGAGCACAGTAAAATTCACTCAAACTAAATTAAACAATCATATATTGCCTAATTCCCGATAATGTAGCTCTAGATTAATGTAAAAATACACTGAAACAATGAAAAACACAGCACCTAATTCCCCCCATAATGTAGCTCTAGTGCAATGTAAAATACACTCAAATCAAATGATCCAATCAAATATCGCGGAAATTCCGATAATGTAGCTCTAGTGCAATGCAAAATACAGTCAAATTAACAATCAAGTATCGCCTAATTCTTAATAATGCAGCTCTAGTGCAATGTAAAATACACCCACATCAAAGAAAAGATATTCACCCAATCGAGTATCGCCTAATTCCCGATAATGTAGCTCTAGATCAATGTAAAAATACACTGAAGCAATGGAAAACACAGCACCTAATTCCCCCCATAATGTAGCTCTAGTGCAATGTAAAATTTACTCAAATCAATTAAAATAAAATGAACCCATCGAATATAGCCTCATTTCTATGTATTTTATATTGCACTAGAGCTACATTGCTCTAGTGCAATATAAAATACACAAAAATTAAATTAACCAATCAAATACAGCCTAATTCCCAATAATGTAGCACTAGTGCAATGTAAAATACACTCAAACAAAGGAAATAATCAAATATCGCATATTTCACCACAATGTAGCTCTAGTGCAATGTAAAATACAACCAAATCAATGAAAATAAAATGAACCCATCGAATATAGCCTAATTCTTCATAGCTCTAGTGCAATGTAAAATACACTCAAACAAAGAAAATAATCAAATATCGCCCAATTCCTCATAATGTAGCTCTAGCGCAAAATAAATTACACTCAAATATATGAACAAATGAAATATCGCCTAACACCCGATAAGTTAGTTCTAGTGCAATGTAAAATACACTCAAAACAAAGGAAATAATCAAATATCGCCAATTTCACCATAATGTAGCTCTAGTGCATAGTAAAATTCACTCAAATTAAATATACCAATCAAATTTCGCTTAATTTCCCATAATGTAGCTATTGTGCAATGTAAAATATACTCAAATCAATGAAAATAAAATGAACCAATCGAATATCGCCTTATTCCCCATAATGTAGCTCTAGTGCAATGCAAAATACACTCAATCAAATTAACAAAAAATATATATCGCCTAATTCCCGATAACGTAGCTCTCGTGCAATGTAAAATACACTCAAATCAAATGATCCAATCAAATATCGCGGAATTTCCGATAATGCAGCTCTAGTGCAATGTAAAATATACTCAAATCAAAGGAAATATTCAAATATCGCCAATTTCACCATAATGCAGCTCTAATACACATTAAAATTCACTCAAATTAAACAGACAAAAATCGCCTAATTCCCGATAATGTAGCTCTAGTGCAATGTAAAATACACCCATATCAATCAAAAACAATTGAACCAACCCAATTTCGCCTAATTCCCCATAATGTAGCTCTTGTGCAATGTAAAATATACTCAAATCAATGAAAATAAAATGAACCAATCGAATATCCCCTAACGCCCCATAATGTTGCTCTGGTGCAATGTAAAATATACTAATGTACCTGCAGTGCAAAGTAAAATACACTCAAATTAATTGAACCAATCATATATCGCCTAATTCCCCATTAACGTAGCTCTAGTGCAATGTAAAATACACTCAAATCAAATAATCCAATCAAATATCGCGGAATTTCCGATAATGCAGCTCTAGTGCAATGTAAAATATACTCAAATCAAAGGAAATAATCAAATATCGCCAATTTCACCATAATGCAGCGCTAATACACAGTAAAATTCACTCAAATTAAACAAAAAAAAACCGCCTAATTCCCGATAATGTAGCTCCAGTGCAATGTAAAATACACCCATATCAATGAAAAACAATTGAACCAACCCAATATTGCCTAATTCGCCATAACGTAGCTCTAGTGCAGTGTAAAATGTACTCAAAACAAATTAACCAATCAAATATTGCTTAATTCCCGATAATGTGGCTCTATTGCAATGTAAATTATACTCAAAACAAATTAAAATGAACCCATCGAATATAGCCTAATTCCCCATAATGTAGCTCTAATGCAATGTAAAATACTTTCAAAACATATGAACCAATCAAATATCGCCGAATACCTTATAATGTTGCTCTAGTGTAATGTAAAATACACTCAAACAAAGAAAATAATCAAATACCGTCAAATTCACCATAATGTAGCTTTAGTGCAATGTAAAATACAACCAAATCAATGAAAAACAATTGAACCAATCAAATATCGCCGAATACCTCATAATGTAGCACTAGTGCAATGCAAAATACACTCAAAACAAAGGAAATAATCAAATATCGCCAATTTCACAGTAATGCAGCTCTAGAGCACAGTAAAATTCACTCAAATTAAATGAAGCAATCAAATATTGCCGAATTCCCGATAATATAGCTCTAGTTCAATGTAAAATACACTGAAATCAAATTAACAAGTGAAATATCGCCTAATTCCCGATAACGTAACTCTAGTGCAATGTAAAAAACACTCAAAACAAATGAACCAATCAAATATCGCTTAATTCCTCATTGGCCATAATGCAGCTCTAGTGCACAGTAAAATTCACTCAAATAAATGAAACAATCAAATATGGATTAATTCCCGATAATGTGGCTCCAGTGCAATGTAAAAATACACTGAAGCAATGAAAAACATAGCACCTAATTCCCCCATAATGTAGCTCTAGTGCAATGCAAAATACACTCAAATCAATAAAAAACATATCTCCTAATTCCCCCCCATAATTTAGCACTACTGCAATGTAAAATACACTGAAACCAATGAAATATCGGCTAATTCCCAATAATGCAGCTCTAGTGCAATGTAAAATACACCCACATCAATGAAAAGATATTGAACTAATCGAGTATCGCCTAATTCCCCATAATGTAGCTCTAGTGCCATGTAAAATATACTCAAATCAATTAAAATAAAATGAACCCATCGAATATAGCCTTATTTCTCATAGTGTAGCTCTAGTGCAATGTAATATACACTCAAATCAAATAACAAATAAAATATCGCCTAATTCCTGATAACGTAACTCTAGTGCAATGTAAAAAACACTCAAAACAAATGAACCAATAAATATCGCCAAATTCTCCATAATGTAGCTCTAGTGCAATGTAAAATACACTCAAACAATGAAAATAAAATGAATATTGCCTAATTCCCCAAAATGTAGCTCTAGTGCAATTTAAAAAATACTCAAATCAATGAAAATAAAATGAACCCATCGAATATAGCCTATTTCCTCATAATGTGGCTTTAGTGCAATGTAAAATACACTCAAACAATGAAAATCAAATGAACCAATCAAAAATCGCCTAATTCCTCATAATGTAGCTCTAGTGCAATGTAAAATACTCTCAAATAAATGAAAAACATATCGCCTAATCCCCCCCCCATAATGTAGCACTACTGCAATGTAAAATACACTCAAATCAATGCAAGTGAAATGAACCAATGAAATATCGGCTAATTCCCGACAATGTAGCTCAATGTAAAATACCCTCAAACAAAGAAAATAATCAAATACCGCTAATTTTACCATAATGTAGCTCTAGTGCAATGGAAAACACACCCAAATCAATTGAACCAATCACATATTGCCTAATTCCCCATAATGTAGCTCTAGTGCAATGTAAAATACACTCAAATCAATGAAAATCAAATGAAATAATCATATATCGCCTAAATCCCGATAATGTAGCGATAGTGCAATGTAAAATGCACTCAAACAATGAAAATCAAATGGACCAATCAAAAATCGTCTAATTCCTTATAATGTAGCTCTAGTGCAATGTAAAATACACTCAAATCAAATGAACCAATCAAATATCACCATCCGTATAATGTAACTCTAGTGCAATGTAAAATACAACCAAATCAATGAAAAACAATTGAACCAATCAAATATTGCCTAATTCTCCAAAATGTAGCTCTAGTGCAACGTAAAATATACTCAAATCAATGAAAATAAAATGAACCCATCAAATATAGCATATTTCCTCATAATGTAGCTCTAGTGTAATGTAAAATACACTCAAAACCACTTGAACCAATCAAAAATCGTCTTATTCCCAATAATGTAGCTCTAGTGCAATGTAAAATATACTCAAATCAAATTAATAAATAAAATTTAGCTTAATTCCCGATAACGTAACTCTAGTGCAATGTAAAAACGCTCAAGACAAATGAAACAATCAAATATCGCCTAATTAATTCCTCATAATGTAGCTCTAGTGCAATATAAATTACACTGAAATTAAATGAACCAATGAAATATCGCCTAACACCCGATAATGTAGCTGTAGTGCAATGTAAAATACACTCAAAACAAAGGAAATAATCAAATATCGCCAATTTCTTCATAATGCAGCTCTAGTACAAAGTAAAATTCACTCAAATTAAATGAAACAATGAAATATTGCCTAATTCTAGATAATGTAGCTGCAGTTCAATGTAAAAATACACTGAAGCAATGAAAAACATAGCACCTAATTCCCCCATAATGTAGCTCTAGTGCAATGTAAAATACACTCCAACAAAGGAAATAATCAAATATCGCTTAATTCCTCATTGGCCATAATGCAGCTCTAGTGCACAGTAAAATTCACTCAAATTAAATGAAACAATCAAATATCGACTAATTCCCGATAATGTAGCTCCAGTGCAATGTATAATACACTCAAATAAATTTCACAAATAAAATATTGCCTAATTCCCGATAACGCAGCTCTAGTGCAATGTAAAATATACTCAAATAAATGAAAAACATAGCACCTAATTCCCCCATAATGTAGCTCTAGTGCAATGCAAAATACAACCAAATCAATGAAAAGCGATTGAACAAATCAAACATTGCCTAATTCACCAAAATGTATCTCTAGTGCAAATTAAAATATACTCAAATCAATGAAAATAAAATGAACCCATCGAATATAGCATAATTCCTCATAATGTAGCTCTAGTGCAATGTAAAATACACTCAAACAAAGGAAATAATCAAATATCACCTAATTCCTCATAATGTAGCTCTAGCGCAAAATAAATTACACTCAATTAAATAAACAAATGAAATATCGCCTAACACCCGATAATGTAGCTCTAGTGCAATGTAAAATACACTCAAACAAAACGAAATAATCAAATATCGCCAATTTCACCATAATGTAGCTCTAGTGCATAGTAAAATTCACTCAAATTAAATATACCAATCAAATTTCGCCGAATTCCCCATAATGTAGCTCTTGTGCAATGTAAAATATACTCAAATGAATGAAAATAAAATGAACCAATCATTTATCGCCTAACGCACCATAATGTTGCTCTAGTGCAATGTAAAATACTCAAATGTACCTGCAGTGCAAAGTAAAATACACTCAATTTAATTGAACCAATCAAATATCGCCTTATTCTCTATTATGTAGCTCTAGTGCAATGTAAAATACACTCAAATTAAAGATCCAATCAAATATCGCGGAATTTCCGATAATGCAGCTCTAGTGCAATGTAAAATATACTCAAATCAAAGGAAACAATCAAATATCGCCAATTTCACCATAATGCAGCTCTAATACACAGTAAAATTCACTCAAATTAAACAAACAAAAACCGCCTAATTCCCGATAATGTAGCTCTACTGCAATGTAAAATACACCCATATCAATGAAAAACAATTGAGCCAACCCAATATTGCCTAATTCGCCATAACGTAACTCTAGTGCAATGTAAAACACACTCAAATCAAATTAACAAAAAAAATATCGCCTAATTCCCGATAACGTAGCTTTAGTGCAATGTAAAATACGCTTAAGTGAATGAAACACATAGCGTTTAATTCCCACATAATGTAGCTCTATTGCAATGTAAAACACTCTCAAACAATGAAAATCAATTGAACCAATCAAATACCGCCTAATTCCCCATAATGTAGCTCTAGTGCACAGTAAAATTCACTCAAACTAAATGAAACAATCAAATATCGCCTAATTCCCGATAGTGAAGCTCTAGTGCAATGTAAAATATACTCAGATAAATGAAAAACATATCGCCTAATTCCCCCCCCCCCCCGTAATGTAGCACTACTGCAATGTAAAATACACTCAAATCAATGAAAATCAAATGAAACAATCATATATTGCCTACTTCCCGATAATGTAGCTGTAGTGCAATGTAAAATACACTCAAAACAAAGGAAATAATCAAATATCGCCAATTTCTTCATAATGCAGCTCTAGTACACAGTAAAATTCACTCAAATTAAATGAAACAATGAAATATTGCCTAATTCTAGATAATGTAGCTGCAGTTCAATGTAAAAATACACTGAAGCAATGAAAAACATAGCACCTAATTCCCCCATAATGTAGCTCTAGTGCAATGTTAAATACACTCAAATCAAATTAACAAATAAAATATCGCCTAATTCCCGATAACGTAACTCTAGTGCAATGTAAAATATACTCAAATAAATGAAAAACATAGCACCTAATTCCCCCATAATGTAGCTCTAGTGCAATATAAAATACACAAAAATTAAATTAACCAATCAAGTATCGCCAATTTCACCACAATGTAAATCTAGTGCAATGTAAAATACAACCAAATCAATGAAAAGCGATTGAACAAATCAAACATTGCCTAATTCACCAAAATGTATCTCTAGTGCAAATTAAAATATACTCAAATCAGTGAAAATAAAATGAACCCATCGAATATAGCATAATTCCTCATAATGTAGCTCTAGTGCAATGTAAAATACACTCAAACAAAGGAAATAATCAAATATCACCTAATTCCTCATAATGTAGCTGTAGCGCAAAATAAATTACACTCAATTAAATAAACAAATGAAATATCGCCTAACACCCGATAATGTAGCACTAGTGCAATGTAAAATACACTCAAATTAAAGGAAATAATGAAATATCGCCAATTTCACCATAATGCAGCTCTAGAGCACAGTAAAATTCACTCAGATTAAATGAAACAATCATATATTGCCTAATTCCCGATAATGTAGCTCTAGATCAATGTAAAAATACACTGAAGCAATAAAAAACACAGCACCTAATTCTCCCGTAATGTAGCTCTAGTGCAATGTAAAATACACTCAAATCAAATTAACAAATAAAATATCGCCTAATTCCCGAAAACGTAGCTCTAGTACAATATAAAATACACTCAAATCAAATGATCCAATCAAATATCGCGGAAATTCCGATAATGTAGCTCTAGTGCAATGCAAAATACATTCAAATAACAATCAAGTATCGCCTAATTCCCAATATTGAAGCTCTAGTGCAATGTAAAATACACCCACATCAATGAAAAGATATTGAAGCAATCGAGTATCGCCTAATTCCCCATAATGTAGCTCTAGTGCAATGTAAAATACACTAAAATCAATTGAAGCAACCAAATATCGCCTAATTTCCCATAATGTAGCTCTAGTGCAATGTAAAATACACTCAAACGAAATTAACAAATAAAATATCGCCTAATTCCCGATAACGTAACTCTAGTGCAATGTAAAAAACACTCAAACCAAATGAACCAATCAAATATCGCAAAATTCTTCATAATGTAGCACTAGTGCAATGTAAAATACACTCAAACAAAGGAAATAATCAAATACCGCATATTTCACCTCATTGTTGCTCTAGTGCAAGGTAAAATACAACCAAATCAATGAAAAACAATTGAACAAATCAAACATTGCCAGTATAGTGCAATGTAAAACACACTCGAATCAAATTAACAAATAAAATATCGCCTAATTCCCGAAAACGTTGCTCTAGTACAATATAAAATACACTCAAATCAAATGATCCAATCAAATATCGTGGAAATTCCGATAATGTCGCTCTAGTGCAATACAAAATACATTCAAATTAACAATCAAGTATCGCCTAATTTCCAATATTGCAGCTCTAGTGCAATGTAAAATACACCCACTTCAATGAAAAGATATTGAACCAATCAAATATCGCCTTATTCCCCATAATGTAGCTCTAGTGCAATGCAAAATGCACTCTATCAAATTAACAAAAAAAAAAAAATATATCGCCTAATTCCCGATAACGTAGCTCTAGTGCAATGTAAAATACACTCAAATCAAATGATCCTATCAAATATCGCGGAATTTCCGATAATGCAGCTCTAGTGCAATGTAAAATATACTCAAATATAGGAAATAATCAAATATCGCCAATTTCACCATAATGCAGCTCTAATACACATTGAAATTCACTCAAATTAAACAAACAAAAACCGCCTAATTCCCGATAATGTAGCTCTAGTGCAATGTAAAATACACCCATATCAATGAAAAACAATTGAACCAACCCAATATTTCCTAATTCGCCATAACGTAGCTCAAGTGTAGTGTAAAATGTACTCAAAACAAATTAACCAATCAAATATTGCCTAATTCCCGATAATGTGGCTCTATTGCAATGTAAATTATACTCAAAACAAAATAAAATGAACCCATAGAATATAGCCTAATTCCCTATAATGTAGCTCTAATGCAATGTAAATTACTTTCAAAACATATGAACCGATCAAATATCGCCGAATACTCATAATGTTGCTCTAGTGCAATGTAAAATACACTCAAATTAATTGAACCAATCAAATATCGCCTAATTCCCGATAACGTAACTCTAGTGCAATGTAAAAAACACTCAAAAGAAATGAACAAATCTAATATCGCTTAATTCATCATTATCCATAATGCTGCTCTAGTGCACAGTAAAATTCACTCAAATTAAATGAAACAATCAAATATCGACTAATTCCCGATAATGTGGCTCCAGTGCAATGTAAAAATACACTGAAGCAATGAAAAACGTAGCACCTAATTCCCCCATAATGTAGCTCTAGTGCAATGTAAAATACACTCAAATCAAATTAACAAATAAAATATCGCCTAATTCCCGATAACGTAACTCTAGTGCAATGTAAAAAAGACTCAAAACAAATGAACCAATCAAATATCGCCAAATTCTTCATAATGTAGCTCTAGTGCAATGTAAAACATACCCAAATTAATTGAACCAATCAAATATCGCCTAATTCTCTATAATGTAGCTCTAGTGCAATATAAAATACACAAAAATTAAATTAACCAATCAAATACAGCCTAATTCCCAATAATGTAGCTCTTGTGCAATGTAAAATATACTCAAATCAATGAAAATAAAATGAACCAATCGAATATCCCCTAACGCCCCATAATGTTGCTCTAGTGCAATGTAAAATACACTAATGTACCTGCAGTGCAAAGTAAAATACACTCAAATTAATTGAACCAATCAAATATTGCCTAATTCCCCATTAACGTAGCTCTAGTGCAATGTAAAATACACTCAAATCAAATAAACCAATCAAATGTCGCGGTATTTCATATAATGCAGCTCTAGTGCAATGTAAAATATACTCAAATCAAAGGAAATATTCAAATATCGCCAATTTCACCATAATGCAGCTCTAGTGCAATGTAAAATACAACCAAATCAATGAAAAACAATTGAACCAATCAAATATCGCCGAATACCCCATAATGCAGCTCTAGTGCAATGTAAAATACACCCATATCAATGAAAAACAATTGAACCAACAGAATATTGCCTAATTCGCCATAACGTAGCTCTAGTGCAGTGTAAAATGTACACAAAACAAATTAACCAATCAAATATTGCTTAATTCCCGATAATGTGGCTCTATTGCAATGTAAAATACTTTCAAAACATATGAACCAATCAAATATCGCCGAATACCTCATAATGTTGCTCTAGTGCAATGTAAAATACACTCAAAACAAAGGAAATAATGAAATATCGCCAATTTAACCATAATGCAGCTCTAGAGCACAGTAAAATTCACTCAAATTAAATGAAGCAATCAAATATTGTCTAATTCCCGATAATGTAGCTCTAGTTCAATGTAAATATACACTGAAGCAATGAGAAACATAGCACCTAATTCCCCCATAATGTAGCTCTGGTGCAATGCAAAATACACTCAAATCAATAAAAAACATATCGCCTAATTCCCCCCACCATAATGTAGCACTAGTGAAATGTAAAATACACCCATATCAATGAAAAACAATTGAACCAACCCAATTTTGCCTAATTCGCCATAACGTAGCTCTAGTGCAATGTAAAATACACTCAAATCAAATCAACAAAAAAAAATAATTCCTAATTCCCGATAAAGTAACTTTAGTGCAATGTAAAATACACTCAAGTCAAAGAACACATAGCGTTTAATTCCCCCATAATGTAGATCTAGTGCAATGTAAAACAAACTCAAACAATGAAAATCAATTGAACCAATCAAATATCGCCTAATTCCCGATAGTGAAGCTCTAGTGCAATGTAAAATACACTCAAGCAAGGAAAAACATAGCGCTTAATTCCCCCATAATGTAGCTCTAGTGCAATGTAAAATATACTCAAATAAATGAAAAACATATCGCCTAATTCCCCCCCATAATGTAGCACTACTGCAATGTAAAATACACTCAAATCAATGAAAATCAAATGAACCAATGAAATATCGCCAATTTCACCATAATGCAGCTCTAGAGCACAGTAAAATTCACTCAAACTAAATTAAACAATCATATATTGCCTAATTCCCGATAATGTAGCTCTAGATTAATGTAAAAATACACTGAAACAATGAAAAACACAGCACCTAATTCCCCCAATATAGCTCTAGTGCAATGTAAAATACACTCAAATCAAATGATCCAATCAAATATCGCGGAAATTCCGATAATGTAGCTCTAGTGCAATGCAAAATACAGTCAAATTAACAATCAAGTATCGCCTAATTCCCAATAATGCAGCTCTTGTGCAATGTAAAATATACTCAAATCAATGAAAATAAAATGAACCAATCGAATATCCCCTAACGCCCCATAATGTCGCTCTAGTGCAATGTAAAATATACTAATGTACCTGCAGTGCAAAGTAAAATACACTCAAATTAATTGAACCAATCATATATCGCCTAATTCCCCATTAACGTAGCTCTAGTGCAATGTAAAATACACTCAAATCAAATGATCCAATCAAATATCGCGGAATTTCCGATAATGCAGCTCTAGTGCAATGTAAAATATACTCAAATCAAAGGAAATATTCAAATATCGCCAATTTCACCATAATGCAGCTCTAATACACATTAAAATTCACTCAAATTAAACAGACAAAAATCGCCTAATTCCCGATAATGTAGCTCCAGTGCAATGTAAAATACACCCATATCAATGAAAAACAATTGAACCAACCCAATATTGCCTAATTCGCCATAACGTAGCTCTAGTGCAGTGTAAAAAGTACTCAAAACAAATTAACCAATCAAATATTGCTTAATTCCCGATAATGTGGCTCTATTGCAATGTAAATTATACTCAAAACAAATTAAAATGAACCCATCGAATATAGCCTAATTCCCCATAATGTAGCTCTTATGCAATGTAAAATACTTTCAAAACATATGAACCAATCAAATATCGCCGAATACCTTATAATGCTGCTCTAGTGTAATGTAAAATACACTCAAACAAAGAAAATAATCAAATACCGTCAAATTCACCATAATGTAGCTTTAGTGCAATGTAAAATACAACCAAATCAATGAAAAACAATTGAACCAATCAAATATCGCCGAATACCTCATAATGTAGCAGTAGTGCAATGCAAAATACACTCAAAACAAAGGAAATAATCAAATATCGCCAATTTCACAGTAATGCAGCTCTAGAGCACAGTAAAATTCACTCAAATTAAATGAAGCAATCAAATATTGCCGAATTCCCGATAATAGAGCTCTAGTTCAATGTAAAATACACTGAAATCAAATTAACAAGTGAAATATCGCCTAATTCCCGATAACGTAACTCTAGTGCAATGTAAAAAACACTCAAAACAAATGAACCAATCAAATATCGCTTAATTCCTCATTGGCCATAATGCAGCTCTAGTGCACAGTTAAACTCACTCAAATAAATGAAACAATCAAATATCGACTAATTCCCGATAATGTGGCTCCAGTGCAATGTAAAAATACACTGAAGCAATGAAAAACATAGCACCTAATTCCCCCATAATGTAGCTCTAGTGCAATGCAAAATACACTCAAATCAATAAAAAACATATCTCCTAATTCCCCCCCATAATTTAGCACTACTGCAATGTAAAATACACTCAAACCAATGAAAATCAAATGAACCAATGAAATATCGGCTAATTCCCAATAATGCAGCTCTAGTGCAATGTAAAATACACCCACATCAATGAAAAGATATTGAACTAATCGAGTATCGCCTAATTCCCCATAATGTAGCTCTAGTGCCATGTAAAATATACTCAAATCAATTAAAATAAAATGAACCCATCGAATATAGCCTTATTTCTCATAGTGTAGCTCTAGTGCAATGTAATATACACTCAAATCAAATAACAAATAAAATATCGCCTAATTCCTGATAACGTAACTCTAGTGCAATGTAAAAAACACTCAAAACAAATGAACCAATAAATATCGCCAAATTCTCCATAATGTAGCTCTAGTGCAATTTAAAAAATACTCAAATCAATGAAAATAAAATGAACCCATCGAATATAGCCTATTTCCTCATAATGTGGCTTTAGTGCAATGTAAAATACAGTCAAACAATGAAAATCAAATGAACCAATCAAAAATCGCCTGTAAAATACACTCAAATAAATGAAAAACATATCGCCTAATCCCCCCCCCCCATAATGTAGCTCTAGTGCAATGCAAAATACACTCAATCAAATTAACAAAAAAAAATATATCGCCTAATTCCCGATAACGTAGCTCTAGTGCAATGTAAAATACACTCAAATCAAATGATCCAATCAAATATCGCGGAATTTCCAAAAATGCAGCTCTAGTGCAATGTAAAATATACTCAAATCAAAGGAAATAATCAAATACCGCCAATTTCACCCTAATGCAGCTCCAATACACAGTAAAATTCACTCAAATTAAACAAACAAAAACCGCCTAATTCCAGATAATATAGCTCTAGTGCAATATAAAATACACCCGTATCAATGAAAAACAATTGAACCAACCCAAAATTGCCTAATTCGCCATAACGTCGCCATAACGTAGTGCAATGTAAAATGTACTCAGAACAAATTAACCAATCAAATATTGCTTAATTCCCGATAATGTGGCTCTATTGCAATTTAAATTATACTAAAAAAAAAAAAAAAAAATGAACCCATCGAATATAGTCTAATTCCCCATAATGTAGCTCTAATGCAATGTAAAATACTTTCAAAACATATGAACCAATCAAATATCGCCGAATACCTCATAATGTTGCTCTAGTGCAATGAAAAATACAGTGAAACAAAGGAAATAATCAAATGCTGCCAATTTCCCCATAATGTAGCTCTAGTGGAATGTAAAATACAACCAAATCAATGAAAAACAATTGAACCAATCAAATATAGCTGAATACCTCATAATATAGCTCCAGTGCAAAGTAAAATACACTCAAATCAAATTAACAACGAAAATATCGCCTAATTCCCGATAACGTAACTGTGGTGCAATGTAAAAAACACTCAAAACAAATGAACCAATCAAATATCGCTTAATTCCTCATTGGCCATACTGCAGCTCTAGTGCACCGTAAAATTCACACAAATTAAATGAAACAATCATATATTGCCTAATTCCCGATAATGTAGCTCTAGATTAATGTAAAAATACACTGAAGCAATGAAAAACACAGCACCTAATTCCCCCATTATGTAGCTCTAGTGCAATGTAAAATACACTCAAATCAAATTAACAAATAAAATATCGCGTAATTCCCGAAAACGTAGCTCTAGTACAATATAAAATACACTCAAATCAAATGATCCAATCAAATATCGCGGAAATTCCGATAATGTAGCTCTAGTGCAATGCAAAATACATTGAAATTAACAATCAAGTATCGCCTAATTCCCAATAATGCAGCTCTAGTGCAATGTAAAATACACATACATCAATGAAAAGATATTGAACTAATCGAGTATCGCCTAATTCTTCATAATGTAGCTCCAGTGCAATGTAAAATACACTAATGTACCTGCAGTGCAATGTAAATTACACTCAAATTAATTGAACCAATCAAATATCGCCTTATTCCCCATAATGTAGCTCTAGTGCAATGTAAAATACACTGAAATAAATGAAAAACATATCGCCTAATCCCCCCATAATGTAGTACTACTGCAATGTAAAATACACTCAAACAAAGGAAATAATCAAATACCGCATATTTCACGATAATGTAGCGATAGTGCAATGTGAAATACACTACAACAATGAAAATCAAATGGACCGATCAAAAATCGTCTAATTCCTTATAATGTAGCTCTAGTGCAATGTAAAATACACTCAAATCAAATGAACCAATCAAATAACACCATCCGCAAAATGTAACTCTAGTGCAATGTAAAATACAACCAAATCAATGAAAAACAATTGAACCAATCAAATATTGCCTAATTCCCCAAAATGTAGCTCTAGTGCAATGTAAAATATACTCAAACAATGAAAATAAATTGAACCCATCGAATATAGAGTATTTCCTCATAATGTAGCTCTAGTGCAATGAAAAAATACACTGAATCAATGAAAAACACAGCACCTAATTCCCCCATAATGTAGCTCTTGTGCAATGTAAAATACACTCAAATCAAATTAACAAATAAAATATCGCCTAATTCCCGATAACGTAACTCTAGTGCAATGTGAAAAACACTCAAAAGAAATGAACCAATAAAATATTGCGAAATTCTCCATAATGTAGCTCTAGTGCAATGTAAAACACACCCAAATCAATTGAACCAATCAAATACCGCATATTTCACCATCATGTAGCTCTAGTGCAATGTAAAATACACTCAAATCAAATTAACCAATCAAATATCACCATCCGCATAATGTAACTCTATGTAACACCCATATCAATGAAAAACAATTGAACCAACCCAATATTGCCTAATTTGCCATAACGTAGCTCTAGTGCAGTGTAAAATACACTCAAATCAAATGATCCAATCAAATATCGCGGAAATTCCGCTAATGTAGCTCTAGTGCAATGCAAAATACATTCAAATAAACAATCAAGTATCGCCTAATTCCCAATAATGCAGCTCTAGTGCAATGTAAAATAGTCCCACATCAATGAATAGATATTGAATCAATCGAGTATCGCCTAATTCCCCATAATGTAGCTCTAGTACAATGTAAAATACACTCAAACCAAATGAACCAATCAAATATCGCCTAATTCCCAATAAGGTAGCTCTAGTGCAATGTAAAATACACTTGAACCAAATGAACCAATCAAATATCGCCTAATTCTCCATAATGTAGCTCTAGTGCAATATAAAATACACAAAAATTAAATTAACCAATCAAATACAGCCTAACTTCCAATAATGTAGCTCTAGTGCATAATAAAATTCACTCAAATTAAATATATCAATCAAATTTCGCCTAATTCCCCATAATGTAGTTCTTCTGCAATGTAAAATATACTCAAATCAATGAAAATAAAATGAACCAATCGAATATCGCCTAACTCCCCATAATGTTGCTCCAGTGCAATGTAAATTACACTCAAATTAATTGAACCAATCAAATATCGCCTTATTCCCCATAATGTAGCTCTAATGCAATGTAAAATACACTCAAATCAATGAAAGTCAAGTGAACCAATGAAATATCGGCTAATTCCCGACAATGTAGCTCAATGTAAAATACCCTCAAACAAAGAAAATAATCAAATACCGCTAATTTTACCATAATGTTGCTCTAGTGCAATGTAAAATACACTCAAATCAATGAAAATCAAATGAACCAATCAAAAATCGCCTAATTCCTCATAATGTAGCTCTAGTGCAATGTAAAATACACTCAAATCAAATGAACCAATCAAATATAACCATCCGCATAATGCAACTCTAGTGCAATGTAAAATACAACCAAATCAATGAAAAACAATTGAACCAATCAAATATTGCCTAATTCCCCGAAATGTAGCTCTAGTGCAATGTAAAATATACTCAAATCGATGAAAATAAAATGAACCAATCAAATATCGCCTTGTTCCCCATAATGTAGCTCTAGTGCAATGCAAAATACACTCAATCAAATTAACAAAAAAAAAAATGTATCGCCTAATTCCCGATAACGTAGCTCTAGTGCAAAGTAAAATACACTCAAGTCAAATGATCCAATCAAATATAGCGGAATTTCCAAAAATGCAGCTCTAGTGCAATGTAAAATATACTCAAATCAAAGGAAATAATCAAATATCGCCAATTTCACCCTAATGCAGCTCTAATACACAGTAAAATTCACTCAAATTAAACAAACAAAAACCGCCTAATTCCCGATAATGTAGCTCTAGTGCAATATAAAATACACCCGTATCAATGAAAAACAATTGAACCAATCAAATATAGCTGAATACCTCATAATATAGCTCTAGTGCAAAGTAAAATACACTCAAATCAAATTAACAACTAAAATATCGCCTAATTCCCGATAACGTAACTGTGGTGCAATGTAAAAAACACTCAAAACAAATGAACCAATCAAATATCGCTTAATTCCTCATTGGCCATACTGCTGCTCTAGTGCACCGTAAAATTCACTCAAATTAAATGAAACAATCAAATATCGACTAATTCCCGATAATGTGGCTGCAGTGCAATGTAAAAATACACTGAAGCAATGAAAATAATAGCACCTAATTCCCCCAGAATGTAGCTCTAGTGGAATGTAAAATACACTCAAATCAATAAAAAACATATCGCCTGAATCCCCCCCATAATGTAGCACTACTGCAATGTAAAATACACTCAAACAATGAAAATGAAAGAAACCAATGAAATATCCGCTAATTCCCGATAATGTAGCTCTAGTGCAATGTCAAAATACACTGAAGCAATGAAAAACACAGCACCTAATTCCCCCATAATGTAGCTCTTGTGCAATGTAAAATACACTCAAATCAAATTAACCAATCAAATATCTCCATCCGTATAATGTAACTCTAGTGCAATGTAAAATACAACCAAATCAATGAAAAACAATTGAACCAATCAAATATTGCCTAATTCCCCAAAATGTAGCTCTAGTGTAATGTAAAATACACTCAAAACTACTTGAACCAATCAAAAATCGTCTTATTCCCAATAATGTAGCGCTAGTGCAATGTAAAATATACTCAAGTCAAATTAATAAATAAAATATCGCTTAATTCCCGATAACGTAACTCTAGTGCAATGTAAAAACACTCAAGACAAATGAACCAATCAAATATCGCCAATTTCATCATAATGCAGCTCTAGTACACAGTAAAATACACTCAAATTAAATGAACCAATCAAATATAGCCTAATTCCGAATAAGGTAGCTCTAATGCAATGTAAAATATACTCAAATCAATGAAAATCAAATGAACCAATCGAATATCGCCTAACTCCGCATAATGTTGCTCCAGTGCAATGTAAAATACACTAATGTACCTGCAGTGCAATGTAAATTACACTCAAATTAATTGAACCAATCAAATATCGACTTATTCCCCATAATGTAGCTCTAGTGCAATGCAAAATACACTCAAATAAATGAAAAACATATCGCCTAATCCCCCCCCTAATGTAGCAATAGTTGAATGTAAAATACACTCAAATGAATGAAAGTCAAATGAACCAATGAAATATCGTCCAATTCCCGACAATGTAGCTCAATGTAAAATACCCTCAAACAAAGAAAATAATCAAATACCTCCAAATTCACCATAATGTAGCTCTAGTGCAATGTAAAACAAACCCAAATCAATTGAACCAATCATATATCGCCTAAATCCCGATAATTTAGCTCTAGTGCAATGTAAAATACACTCAAACAAAGGAAATAATCAAATGGACCAATCAAAAATCGTCTAATTCCTTATAACGTAGCTCTAGTGCAATGTAATATATACTCAAATCAATGAAAAACAATTGAACCAATCGAATATTGCCTAATTCCCCAAAATGTAGCTCTAGTTCAATGTAAAAATACACTGAAGCAATGAAAAACACAGCACCTAATTCCCCCATAATGTAGCTCTAGTGCAATGTAAAATACACTCAAACCAAATTAACAAATAAAATATCGCCTAATTTCCGAAAACGTAGCTCTAATACAATATAAAATACACTCAAATGAAATGATCCAATCAAATGTCGCGGAAATTCCGATAATGTACCTATAGTGCAATGCAAAACACATTCAAATTAACAATCAAGTATCACCTAATTTCAATAATGCTGCTCTAGTGCAATGCAAAATACATTCAAATTAACAATTAAGTATCGCCTAATTCCCCATGATGTAGCTCTAGTGCAATGTAAAATACACTCAAATCAAATTAACAAATAAAATATCGCCTAATTCCCGATAACGTAACTCTAGTGCAATGTGAAAAACACTCAAAACAAATGAACCAATCAAATATCGCCAAATTCTCCATAATGTAGCTCTAGTACAATGTAAAACACACCCAAATCAATTGAACCAATCAAATACCGCATATTTCACCATAATGTAGCTCTAGTGCAATGTAAAATACACTCAAACAATGAAAATCAAATGAACCAATCAAAAATCGCCTAATTCCTCATAATGTAACTCTAGTGCAATGTAAAATACAACCAAATCAATGAAAAACAATTGAACCAATCAAATATTGCCTAATTCTCCAAAATGTAGCTCTAGTGCAATGTAAAATATACTCAAATCAATGAAAATAAAATGAACCCATCAAATATAGCATATTTTCTCATAATGTAGCTCTAGTGCAATATAAATTACACTCAAATTAAATGAACCAATGAAATATCGCCTAACACCCGATAATGTAGCTCTAGTGCAATGTAAAATACACTCAAAACAAAGGAAATAGTCAAATATCGCCAATTTCATCATAATGCAGCTCTAGTAAACAGTAAAATTCACTCAAATTAAATGAAACATTCAAATATCGCCTAATTCCCCATAATGTAGCTCTAGTGCAATGTAAAATATACTCAAATAAATGAAAAACAAATGAACCAATAAAATATCGGCTAATTCCCGATATTGTAGCTCTAGTTCAATGTAAAAATACACTGAAGCAATGAAAAACATAGCACCTAATTCCCCCATAATGTAGGTCTAGTGCAATGTAAAATACAGTCAAATCAAATTAACAAAAAAAATATCGCCTAATTCCCGAAAACGTAGCTCTAGGACAATATAAAATACACTCAAATCAAATGATCCAATCAAATATCGCGGAAATTCCGATAATGTAGCTCTAGTGCAATGCAAAATACATTCAAATTAACAATTAAGTATCGCCTAATTCCCCATAATGTAGCTCTAGTGCAATATAAAATACACAAAAATTAAATTAACCAATCAAATACAGCCTAATTCCCAATAATGTAGCTCTAGTGCAAAGTAAAATACAACCAAATCAATGAAAAACGATTGAACAAATCAAACATTGCCTAATTCCCCAAAATGTAGCTGTAGTGCAATCTAAAATATACTCAAATCAATGAAAATAAAATGAACCCTTCGAATATAGCATAATTCCTCATAATGTAGCTCTAGCGCAAAATAAATTACACTCAATTAAATAAACCACTGAAATATCGCCTAACACCCGATAATGTAGCTCTAGTGCAATGTAAAATACACTCAAACAAAGGAAATAATCAAATATCGCCAATTTCACTATAATGTAGCTCTAGGGCATAGTAAAATTCACTCAAATTAAATATACCAATCAAATTTCGCCTAATTTCCCATAATGTAGCTCTTGTGCAATGTAAAATATACTCAAATCAATGAAAATAAAATGAACCAATCGAATATCGCCTAACGCCCCATAATGTTGCTCTAGTGCAATGTAAAATACTCAAATGTACCTGCAGTGCAATGCAAAATACACTCAATCAAATTAACAAAAAAAATATATCGCCTAATTCCCGATAACGTAGCTCTAGTGCAATGTAAAATACACCCATATCAATGAAAAACAATTGAACCAACCCAATATTGCCTAATTCGCCATAACGTAGCTCTAGTGCAGTGTAAAATGTACTCAAAACAAATTAACCAATCAAATATTGCTTAATTCCCGATAATGTGGCTCTATTGCAATGTAAATTATACTCAAAACAAATTAAAATGAACCCATCGAATATAGCCTAATTCCCCATAATGTAGCTCTAGTTCAATGTAAAAATACACTGAAGCAATGAAAAACATAGCACCTAATTCCCCCATAATGTAGGTCTAGTGCAATATAAAATACACTCAAATCAAATGATCAAATCAAATATCGCGGAAATTCCGATAATGTAGCTCTAGTGCAATGCAAAATACATTCAAATTAACAATCAAGTATCACTCAAATCAAATTAACAAATAAAATACCGCCTAATTCCCGATAACGTAACTCTAGTGCAATGTAAAAAAGACTCAAAAAAATGAATTAATCAAATATCGCCAAATTCTTCATAATGTAGCTCTAGTGCAATATAAAATACACAAAAATTAAATTAACCAATCAAATACAGCCTAATTCCCAATAATGTAGCTCTAGTGCAATGTAAAATACACCCATATCAATGAAAAACAATTGAACCAACCCAATATTGCCTAATTCGCCATAACGTAGCTCTAGTGCAGTGTAAAATGTATTCAAAACAAATTAACCAATGAAATATTGCTTAATTCCCGATAATGTGGCTCTATTGCAATGTAAATTATACTCAAAACAAAATAAAATGAACCAATCGAATACAGCCTAATTCCCCATAATGTAGCTCTAATGCAATGTCAAATACTTTCAAAACATATGAACCGATCAAATATCGCCGAATACCTCATAATGTTGCTCTAGTGCAATGTAAAATAAACTCAAAATTAATTGAACCAATCAAATATCGCCTAATTCCCGATAACGTAACTCTAGCGCAATGTAAAAAACACTCAAAACAAATGAACCAATCAAATATCGCTTAATTCCTCATTGGCCATAATGCAGCTCTAGTGCACAGTAAAATTCACTCAAATTAAATGAAACAATCAAATATTGCCTAATTCCCGATAATGTAGCTCTAGTGCAATGTAAAATACACTTAAGTCAATGAAACACATAGCGTTTAATTCGCACATAATGTTGCTCTAGTGCAATGTAAAACACTCTCAAACAATGAAGATCAATTGAACCAATCAAATACCGCCTAATTCCCCATAATGTAGCTCTAGTGCAATGTAAAATATACTCAAATAAATGAAAAATATATCGCCTAATTCCCCCCCCATAATGTAGCACTACTGCAATGTAAAATACATTCAAATAAATGGAAATCAAATGAACCAATGAAATATCGGCTAATTCCCCATAATGTAGCTCTAGCGCAATGTAAAATACACGCAAATCAAATGATCCAATCAAATATTGCGGAAATTCCGATAATATAGCTCTAGTGCAATGCAAAATACATTCAAATTAACAATCAAGTATCGCCTAATTCCCAAGAATGCAGCTCTAGTGCAATGTAAAATACACTCAAATCAAATTAACAAATAAAATATCGCCTAATTCCCGATAGTGTAACTCTAGTTTAATGTAAAATACACTTAAAACAAAGGAAATAATCAAATAACGCTAATTTCACCATAATGCAGCTCTAGAGCACAGTAAAATTCACTCAAATTAAATGAAACAATCATATATTGCCTAATTCCCGATAATGTAGCTCTAGATTAATGTAAAAATACACTGAAGCAATGAAAAACACAGCACCTAATTCCCCCATAATGTAGCTCTAGTGCAATGTAAAATACACTCAAATTACATATACCAATCAAATTTCGCTTAATTCCCCATAATGTAGCTCTAGTGCAATGTAAAATATACTCAAATCAATGAAAATAGAATGAACCAATCGAATATCGCCTAACGCCCCATAATATTGCTCTAGTGCAATGTAAAATACACTAATGTACCTGTAGTGCAAAGTAAAATACACTCAAATTAATTGAACCAATCAAATATCGCCTAATTCCCCATAATGTAGCTCTAGTGCAATGCAAAATACACTCAATAAAATTAACAAAAAAATATCGCCTAATTCCCGATAGCGTTGCTCTAGTGCAATGTAAAATACACTCAAATCAAATGATCCAATCAAATATCGCGGAATTTCGATAATGTAGCTCTAGTGCAATGCAAAATACACTCAAATCAATGAAAAACATATCGCCTATTTCCCCCCCCCCATAATGTAGCTCTAGTGAAATGTAAAATACACCCATATTAATGAAAAACAATTGAACCAACCCAATATTGCCTAATTCGCCATAACGTAGCTCTAGTGCACAGTAAAATTCACTCAAACTAAATGAAACAATCAAATACCGCCTAATTCCGATAGTGAAGCTCTAGTGCAATGTAAAATATACTCAAATAAATGAAAAACATATCGCCTAATCCCCCCCCCCCATAACGTAGCACTACTGCAATAAAATACACTCAAATCAATGAAAATCAATTGAACCAATGAAATATCGGCTAATTCCCGATAATGTAGCTCTAGCACAATATAAAATACACCCACATCAACGAAAAGATATTGAACCAATCAAGTATCGCCTAATTCCCTATAATGTAGCTCTAGTGTAATGTAAAATATACTCAAAACCACTTGAACCAATCAAAAATCCTCTTATTCCCAATAATGTAGCGCTAGTGCAATGTAAAATATACTCAAGTCAAATTAATAAATAAAATATCTCTTAATTCCCGATAACGTAACTCTAGTGCAAAGTAAAATACACTCAAATTAATTGAACCAATCAAATATCGCCAATTTCACCACTGGATTTACATTAATGTAAATCCAGTGCAATGTAAAATACAACCAAATCAATGAAAAACGATTGAACAAATCAAACATTGCCTAATTCCCCAAAATGTAGCTCTAGTGCAATGTAAAATATACTCAAATCAATGAAAATAAAATGAACCAATCGAATATCGTTATAGCCCCACAATGTTGCTCTAGTGCAAAGTAAAATACTCTCATTTTTATTGAACGAATCAAATATCGCCTTATTCCCCTTAATGTAGCTCTAGTGCATAGTAAAATTCACTCAAATTAAATATACCAATCGATTATCGCCTAATTCCCGAAGACGTAGCTCTAGTACAATATAAAATACACTCAAATCAAATGATCCAATCAAATATCGCGGAATTTCCGATATTGTAGCTCTAGTGCAATGCAAAATACATTCAAATTAACAATAAAATATCGCCTAATTCCCAATATTTCAGCTCTAGTGCAATGTAAAATACACCCACATCAATGAAAAGATATTGAACCAATCGAGTATCGCCTAATTCCCCCATAATGTAGCTCTAGTGCAATGTAAAATTGACTCAAACCAAATTAACAAATAAAATATCGTTTAATTCCCGATAACGTAACTCTAGTGCAATGTAAAAAACACTCAAAACAAATGAACCAATCAAATATCGCTTAATTCCCGATAATGTGGCTCCAGTGCAATGTAAAAATACACTGAAGCAATGAAAAACATAGCACCTAATTCCTCCCATAATGTAGCTCTAGTGCAATGTAAAATACACTCAAATCAAATTAACAAATGAAATATCGTTTAATTCCCGAAAACGTAGCTCTAGTACAATATAAAATACACTCAAATCAAATGATCCTATCAAATATCGCGGAAATTCCGATAATGTAGCTCTAGTGCAATGCAAATTACATTCAAATTAACAATCTTGTATCGCCTAATTCCCCATAATGTAGCTCTAGTGCAATGTAAAATATACTCAATTAAAATAAAATGAACGCATCGAATATAGCCTTATTTCTCATAATGTAGCTCTAGTGCAATGCAAAATACATTTAAATTAACAATCAAATATCGCCTAATTCCCGATAGTGAAGCTCTAGTACAATGTAAAATACATTAAAATCAATTGAACCAATCAAATGCCGCCTAATTTCCCATAATGTAGCTCTAGTGCAATGTGAAATAAAATCAAATCAAATTAACCAATCAAATATCACAAAAATCCCTATAATGTAACCTCTAATGCAATGAAAATACAACCAAACCAATGAAAAACAATTGCGCCAATCAAATATTGCCTAATTCCCCATAATGTAGCTCTAGTGCAATGTAAAATACACTCAAAACAAAGGAAATAATCAAATATTGCCAATTTCACCATAATGCAGCTCTAGTGCACAGTAAAATTCACTAAATTTAAATGAAACAATCAAATATCGCCTAATTCCCGATAATGTAGCTCTAGTGCAATGTAAAATACACTCAAATCAAATTTACATAAAATATCGTTTAAATCCCGACAAAGTAGCTCTAGTGCAATGCAAAATACACCCACACCAATGAAAAGCAATTTAACTAATCGAATATCGTTTAATTCCCCATAATGTAGCTCTAGTGCAATGTAAAATACACTCAAATCAAATGAACCAATCAAATATCGCCTTATTCCTCATAATGCAGCTCTAGTGCAATGTAAAATACACTGAATTCAATAAAAAAACATTCACTAGAGCTACATTATGTCCCAGACAGCACATCACCTCCCCAGGATATCTTCAAAATGTGTTCTGGATGACAAGGCATCCCACAAACGTCCTTAAGATGTACTGTGGATACGTTAAGCCTAACTGTGCTGTTAGGGGTGGGAATTAGGCGCTATGTAAAATACACTCAAATCAAATTAATAAATAAAATATAGCCTAATTGCCGATAATGTAGCTCTAGTGCAATGTAAAATACACTCAAATCAAATGATCCAATCAAATATCGCGGAATTACCGATAATGTAGCACTAGTGCAATGTAAAATACAACCACATCAATGAATGGCAATTGAACCAATCAAATATTGCCTAATTCCCTATAACGTAGCTCTAGTGCAATGTAGAATACACTCAAAACAACGAAAAACAAATGAAACAATCAAATCTCTCCATATGCGTCATAATAGAATTGTTAAGTTATACAAGGATATGCAGTTTCTCGCTTGGGAAGTTTGCCAAGCAGAAAGTAAATCTATGTTCTCCGGCTGAGCCAAAAAAAGTACCGTAAATTAAAAAATAATATATTATGTATTGTACTTTATTCTTAGGGGCGAAACCCAGACAGTCACGCAAGGCCCAAAATCTTGGTATAATGGTATACTGACCAAACGTCCCCATTTTCTGGGGACAAATGGGGACGCCCTATTTTTTGAAGGCATTTTTCTAAGTTTTAAAAAATTGTAGAAACTAAATTATTAATCAATACCACTTTATTTTTAGTCCTTATTTATTAGGAATGAAAAAATACATCCATAATTTGATAATTGCAGCAGTTTTTAATGCTTCTCTATTATAAAGGTACTTTGATCTGGTCAGCCTATATAATGGACACAAACCCACTCAAACACTAAATAAAGGTATTCTAAAAACTTTCAACAAGTGTCAGTTGACCAGCAGTCCCCATTTCCTGGGTACATCCTTTTTTTCGAATGCATTTTTCTGAGTTTTAAAAATACAATGTAGAAACTAATATTTTATTTTTAAGTCCTTATTTATTAGTAACGAGTTTATTAGTAACTTATTTATTAGTAACGATACATTCGTAAATGTATAAATGTAACAATTTTTACCGCTTCTCTATTATAAAGGTACTCTGATCTGTTCAATCTACCTCAAGAATAAGATGTGACATTTGATATTTTTTCAAATTTGTAGTATAAATAAAAGCGGCCCAAAGAGAATGAGAGCAATTAGTCATCCTTTATTAGTGGCGAAACCCAGAGAGTCGTGAAATCCACAAAATGTACCACCAGTGACATATAAACCCACTCAAACGCTAAATAAAAGTACTCTAAAAATTTTCAACAAAAAGTAATTATATAATTTAAGTGGGATTCCCAGACTGTCGCCAAACGCCAATAATGTACGACAAGTTAAACTTGTTCAACTGTTTAAATATTGTACTCTGAAATTTGTCGCGAAATGACGATCCGCGATTGTAATGATCGATAGATGGCGCTTTCTCAGCACTGCAGTTGTTTGTAAACATTATAGACACGTGTGTTCCATTAGTGTTCTTTGTTATTCTACTTAATATTCGTACTATAATTTCTCCGCCATTACATCATGGAAAATTGATTGCTTTTGGAAAAAATACTTCAGTTTATTCAAAGTTCGATCGGAAGTAGATTTTTAACTGGAGTTGAACAAATATTAGTTTCAAATCATCTGATTAATTCTTTACTTCCATTAGCCGAAGCAACTGAAATTTTAAATTTGTCATTTGGAAATAAATGGAAGCTCAATTCTGGATTTCTTGATCCTATGGAGTTAGATTGTAGCACACAACAGTATGTGTTATCTTTTTTACCGTATTTATTCATTTTTATTCAATAAATATATGTGAAACTAAATATCGGCAAGCAATGGCGGACGTATGGAATTCGAATTAAACCACGTTTATTGTAATTTCACCTTAGCCCACCAGAGGGCGAGCATTTCATTACAATCGCGGATAGTCCCAAACAATCGGTAAATGCCAATAGTATAGCACAAGTTAAACGCAAAATTTTCTCAACCGGTAAATAACTGTACTCTAAAGTTTGTCAAAAAATATTAGTAACAGTTGTCTCCTCGATGACTCCCAGACCGTCGTCAAACTTCTACAATGTACAGTCGGTAACAAAAGTGTCCGAACATTAGCAAAAATTCCTATATAATAAAGGTACGCTTAATACAGTTTTGTTAAATAAATCCTTGTCGAATCCTGTTCGTACACTGACTAAGAACAGGATTCGACAAGGATTTATTTAGCAAAAGTGTATTAAGCGTATTTTTTTTTTTTTCATAGGAATATTTGCTAGTGTTCGGACACTTTTGTTACCGACTGTAGCACAAAATAGACGTAAACACATACTTAATTTGCCAATAAAGGTACTCTAAAATTTCTCAACAAACGCAAGCAACCATAGACAGTTGCGTAATGCACGAAGTATACCACCAGTGACATATAAATCCACTTAAACGGTAAATAAAGGTACTCTAAATATTTTCAAAAAAAGTTAACTACATAATTTAAGACGGAGTCTTAGACCGTCGCCAAACGCCAATAATATACGACAATTTAGCCGCAACTCAACTGATTATTAAATGCACTCTAAATTTTGTCGCCAAATGACAATAGTAAAGCACAAGTAAAACGCAAAATTTACTCAACCAGTTAATAAATGTACTGTAAGTAATCTGACAAAATGTACCCATTTTCAGGGACAAATGGGGACATGTGGGGACTTGCTTTATTTTGAAGGCCTTTTTCTAAGTTTCAAAAAATTTTATAAAGTAAATTATTAATCAATAATACTTTATTTTTAGTCCTTATTTATTAGGAATGAAAAAATACATCCGTAATTGGGTAATTGTTCTCTATTACAGAGGTACTTTGATCTGGTCAGCCTACTCTAAAGTTTGCCAAAAAGTATTAGTAAGAGTATCTCATTCGTGACCCCCAGACCGTCGTCAAACGCCTGCAATGTAGCACAAAATAGACGTAAAACATACTTAATCTGCCAATAAAGGTACTTTAAAATTTCTCAACAAACGCAAGTAACCGTATGTCATTTGCGATTATCAGACCAACGCCAACCATACATTATGTAGCACTAGTGTGTGGTTGAACACACTCAAACAAATACCACATATCGTATCCTACAGGTGAAATCCAGACCATTGCCAATTTTCCGGTTAACTTATCTTAGCCCATTGTGCAGCATAAAGTTACGTAAAAACCCCTCAACCTATTAAAAAAATGTACCGTAAATTTTCAAAAAAAATTATATATTGTACTTTATTCTTAGGGGCGAAACCCAGACAGTCAAGAAAGGCCCAAACTGTAGGTTTAATGAGACATAAACCCACCCAAACATTAAATAAAGGTACTCTAAAAACTATCAACAAGAGTCAGTTGACCAGATCTCCCCATTTTCTGGACACAGCCCAGTACAACCTTTATTTTGAACGCAGTTTTCTAAGTTTTAATTATTTTTAGTCCTTATTTATTAGTAATGAAAAAATACATCCGTACTTGAATAAATGTAACAATTTTTAACGCTTTTCTATTAGAAAGGTACTCTGATCTGTTCATTCTACCGCAAGAATAAGATATGACATCTGATTTTTTTTGCAAATTTGCAGTATAAATAAAAGCGGCCCAAAGAAAATGAGAACATTTAATCACCTTTTATTAGTGGCGAAACCCAGAAAGTCGCGAAATGCGCAAAGTGTACCACCAGTGAGATATAAACCCACTCAAACGCTAAATAAAGGTACTCTAAAATTTTTCAACAAAAGTTAATTATATCATTTATGTGGGAGACCCAGACTGTCGCCAAACGCCAATAATGTACGACAAGTTAGAAGCAAAACTTACTCAACGGAACAACACAATGTACTCTAAAATTTGTCGCCAAATGCCAATAATATAGCATAAGTTACACGCAAAATTTCCTCAACCGGTTAATAAATGTACTCTAAAGTTCGCCAAAAAATATTAGTAACAGTTATCTCCTCGATGACTCTTAGACCGTCGTCAAACGTCTACAATGTAGCACAAAATCGACATAAAACATACTCAATCTGCCAATATAGGTACTCTAAAATTTCTCAACAAGTGACAGTAACCGTACGTCATTTGCGATTCTGAGACCAACACCAAGGGTTACATACAAACGGAACGCTTGCAACTTCTATGACGTAAATTTTGCAATATTTTTTGCCAATACAGTCGGCAGCAAAAGTCCGAGCATTAGCAAAAATTCCTATCTTAAAAAAAGTACACTTAATGAAGTCTTGTTAAATAAATCCTTGCCGAATCCTGTTCTTAGTCAGTCTAAGTACATGATTCGGCAAGGATTTATTTAACAAAACAATGTTAAATGTGCTTTTTTTACATAGGAATTTTTACTAGTACTCGTATTCTTTTGCTGCCGACTGTAGTTATAAATTTGGAACTCTTGCAAACGGCTTTGCAACCGGAAGTGTTTCGTTTGTATGTACCCCCAACTATACATTAAAGCCCCGTTCACATGAGCAGTTTCAACCCGGGTTGTACCCGCGTCAGTCTGAAGCTGCTCACATTCTTCCTTCTCGCGTAAAAGGAGGGTTAGACGTGGGTCATTTTTCCTCCGGAATCAACCCCGCATTATACTAGGACTAGGGCTAAATCGGGGTTGACCCGCGAATTACCCAGAGTTCATTTCGTTTGTTTCTGTTTCAGATTACGACAGCGAATTGCACTATGTTCAAGAGTTAAACTGCGATCTTTTTTTATTTATTTTATTTTATATGTGTGTATTGCTCTCTGAAGTTAATTGAAGAATAATAATACTAGCGGAAGGAATTTAAAATAATGCGTGGGTATTATATAAATGAAAAATATAAAACAGACACGGTGTTTTGTACTTTTCTTTTTTCCTTTTTAATTAAATTTCTAAAATTCTCAGTAAACTAAGATATAGTAAATTAATATTGTTTTACAATATGAATATTATTATTAATATTATTTTCTTGTGGTATAAAAGTTATTTAGGGAAAAGGTTAACATATTTTTTTCCTTTGTAAATAACTTCTTAGAATTATAAAAATTTTGCATGCATATGCATTAGAATATAACAATATTAAGTATTAATATTTCTCAAAAACTATTTAAATGCAGTAAAATTAAATTAAAATTTCATATATTTTTTAAAATATTAATCCGGCTGAACAATTTTTAACTTTTTCTCTTGATTTTATATTATTATAATTTATTTAACAATATATTCTAAACATTTTGAATATTGCTTTCGCTATTAAATGATAAATTGATTTTTAAAAAAGGTTTTTATATTTGAATATTATTTTTTTTCATTTAATTTTCAACATTCAAACAATATATATACATATATAAATATTTTTAAGAAATTAATTTATCACAGTCAATCTTTAATTATATATATATATATATAATTTAACTTACTAATGAATCTACAAAGTAATAACCAAATGTACTTATTAAATAATGCTGAGTTGCTGTAATATTTAAAATCCATTGTCCACACGAGAGCCTGAACCGGGTGGAATGCCCTTTAGGGAGACTTTCAAAGGAATACTAACTCATACTCATGGGAGTTTTAGGGAAAACTACGGAAAACTATTAAAATCAGCCCGGCAGTGGTTCGAACCCGATACCCATATTTATTCGCCTAATAGTATGGCCAATATATCGATTTTTTTTTTTTTTTTTTTTTTTTTGGGGGGGGGGGGGTTAATAAGAGTTATAAGAAGCCTATATTTTTTTTTCCGGGTGGGAGAAAGAGAGGCATTTTTAATTATATAAACAGAACAAATTTAAAATTTATAATATCTATATCTTGAGCTCATGTATAAATTTAACTTTAGAAGTAGGTTAGAAATAGATAAACTATTTGGGAACATATTTAAATAATATATATATTTCATAATCGGTTTTATATTTTACTATATTAGATTTCATTGAAATTTTTATTTTGTGGATCGGAAAAATTAATCACAAAAAAAAAAAAAAAAAAAAAAAAAAAAATCAAGTGGTGGTGAGCATTAAGGCTGGTTCATATTACATGGGTTCTAGACCTAGCTGGAATGACCTCCACGAAATTATTTTGAGAGGTTCTGATTTTAGTTTTGGATTATTTAAGAGGTTTCGTGATTTTTTACTGAATTTTGGTTACAGAATATTTTTAATTTTAAAAGGAGTTTTAATAATAAAATATATATGCACAAAAGTTTGATTTATAGTTTTTATCACACATGCACAAGAATACTTTTTTTTTTTCGATGCATAATAAAAGATTGACTTATGAAAGATTTAAGTTGAAATATTTTTAAGAATATCTGTTAGTTATGATAGTGAGAAATGAAATAAGTATCTGACCTAGTATTCATTAATGTAGTAATATTACTTTAAATTTTTAAGGTATTAAAATCTAAATTAAAAATTTAATCATTTATTTTATTATTTAATGCATTCAGATTTAATACACCGCTCAAAACAATTAAAGGATATTGTAAGTCTTATATAAAATAACGGTACAAGCGAAATTTTTTTTTGCAGAAAACGTTAAGAAGAGGGTCACAAATACAATTTTTTCTCGTTTTCAAACTTCGGAGTATGCAGATTTTGAGTTTGACCTCAAAAATGACGTTTTAGCGGCAGCGAATGAAATTTGTCTTTACACTAAATGAAAGACAAAGCAGAAAATAATGGTCAATATTCAGTAAGTACGTTGTTTCGATGATTGCGATGTCTTAACGAAGTGATTTAACTTATTCAATAGCTTGGAGAGTTGTTGGTCGGTTAGAGGGGGTCCAAACACAAACCGAAGTAGCCGAAACCACTGGAGTTTCGCAAAGTGTGATTTCCAGTATTTGAAAACAACTTTTGGAGACTGGAAATGCAGGCTGAAGATCAAGGCAAGGTCATAGAAGGCAACAACGTCCAATGAACATCGATATTTAACGTTAACAGCTCGGAGAAACCGAAATATGAATGCCTCTATTCTTCAACAATTACCTTCTCTCGGCTACTAGCGCCACATTTTTTACCCAAACTGTCCAAAACCGGCCCCACGCTATAGCAATAGGTCTGACGATCTCATCCCTATATCGACGAATGGTCAGAGCTCCCTTTCGAATGATGTGGGGATCAGTGCCCCTATCAATTGATCCCCCACCCTCCAACCGCCAAATCTGATACTTCTGTGCACGAACGCAGGATTGTTTCTAGATCGACTTTACCTACAAATGAACATATGCCTATTATCGTGATGAACAGAAAAACTAGACTTTCCAGATAAAAAAAATATTGCGCCATTCATTTCTCTCCACTTTACATGCTCTGTCGCCCACCCCCTGCGAACGCGACGATTTCTTGCTATTAACGTAACACACATTATTGGTCGGAGAGCATACAGACTTACAGCGTGGAGCCAATTTCGGACAGTTTGAGTCGAAACTGTGGTGAAGGAAGCTAAGCGAAGTTGTTTTTGTAGAAGAGTGGCATTGAAATTTCGAAGTCTCCGAGCCGTTAACGTTAACTATCGATGTTCATTGGACGTTGTTGCATTCTATGATCTTGCGCTGATCTTCAGCCTTCATTTCCAGTCTCCAAAAGTTGTTTTCAAATACTGGAAATCACATTTTGCGAAACTCCATTGGTTTCGACTACTCGGTTTGTGTTTCGACCCCCTCCAACCGACCAATGACTCTCCAAGCTATTGAATCGGTTAAATATCGAAACACTTACTGAATATTGACCATTTTTTCCCGCTTTGTCTTTCATTTAGTATAAAGCCAAATTTCATTCGCTGCCGCTGAAACGTCATTTTTGAGGTCAAACTCAAAATTTGCATACTCCGAAGTTTGAAAACGAGAAAATATTGGGCGCATTCGAAAGTATTTCCCGGTCACTTCCCGAGTTGGGAAATGACGTCACGCGGGAAGTTCGGGAAATTAGAACTACCATATAGGAGCCATGTTTGTTTATATATTTGTTTCCCGGGAAGATGAGATGTGTACGGAAGTAGTTATATCTTGGTCATTTTTCGTAAGGCTCCTATATGGTAGTTCTAATTTCCCGAACTTCCCGCGTGACGTCATTTCCCAACTCGGGAAGTGACCGGAAAATACTTTCGAATGCGCCCATTGTATTTGTGACCCTCTAACGTTTTCTGCAAAAAAAAATTTCGCTTACACTGTTATTTTATATAAAACTTACAATATCCTTTAATTGTTTTGAGGAGTGTATAATTATAATACATAATTTGTTCTAACTAATTTAAAATCAAAGTATCGTAAAGTTAATTTAATTAGTATTTCAATTGACATTTATAAGTTTAATTGTAATAACAATAATATAAATAAAACTAGTATCAAAACTTATTTTATTTCCCGATCCTATTTGTATCTTTATATTCAAAATAATATTAATAATTAAATTTCTAATACATAGACTTTTTTCTACTCCATATAAAAATGATAGTGAAATTTTCCTGTTTAAAAAATTAAATATTAATAATGAAGAATAATATAAAATATAAAATCCTAAAATTTAATAATGCATGTAATCCTTTTATTCTCAGCTGCTGTCAAACAGGAAATTCACCTTTTATAATCCCTTTATTCTATTTTCACCTTTGACAATATCGTTTCGTTTTTACTCTTTTATCGGAACTCATGCAACAGCCAATCAGAATTCAAAAAACGTATGACGCTGCTACAGTGATTTTTAACCAGTGAACAGCCTAAAATGTTGACTCTGTAAAACCCCGCTTTTCAAATTCCCGGGTCGTTTTGACACGGGTTGAAGTTGCTTCATGTGAACGGAGCTAAAGAATGAAGTTATCAGTTATTATTGTTTTAATAATCCACTAAGCTGGAAGTATCAAATATAACAATGAACCTAATTGTGTATATGGGCAGTTTTCAAAATGTGGGAACATGAAACGTTAACATCAAGTAAATGCATTACATATGCTTTATTTAAAGAAAACGACTAATTATTTAGGAAAAAATTGCACCAAATGTTTTTATACATTTTAGGGTATCAAATCATCAGATATCAGGTCATTTACACAAATATTTTGCAACAAATTGTATCAATGTTTGTCTTTTTCTTTGAACAGAATTAGGATTCTAGTGAAAAAAAAATGAAATCAGTGAGAATACATTTATATTTATTATTAAAGCTTAAAGTTATGGTATGTGTTCTGTGCCCACCTTTTGATAATTGCCCATATACACAACAAAAGTTCTGAAACATTTCATGAAAACATGCTGTTTGCCATTTTACTTAATTTTGTCTTCAAAAGGCCTTTTTTAAATTTCAAGATGTGCAAAATCCTTCATATGTACGTCAATTATTCTTTCTTACAACTATTCGGTACTCGGCCGAGTAGTAAAAAGCCGAGTACTCGGTTACTCGGCCAAAGTGCTACTCGGTGCAACACTAATATCAGATATCCTATCTTATTCTTAGGGGCGAAACTCAGTCGCAAAATGCCCAAAATGTAGGTCTATATAAACCATTCAAACACTAATTAAAATAAAGGTACTCTAAAAAATTTCAGTCAGTTATATGGCGACCAAATTTTCGAGAGGAAAAAGTGGGAACAAATCAGCCAGGTGTCTCCAATTTAAAAGTAAGAAATGATGACTAAAGCAGTACTTAAAAAAAGTGCATTATCGATTTTGAATTATAAATTGCGGAAAAACCTTTATTTGGAAAACAAGGTTAAGCAGGGAAAAAGAAAACAAAATGCAAAAAGTGGGTACATTTGGTCACCTTATCTTAGGTATGACTCCCAGGCCATCGCCAAAAGCCAATAATTCGCAGAAGTTAAACGCAACACCTACTCAACCATTAATAAAGGTACTCTAAAAATTTTCAACAAATATTAGTATACTTACCTCTTGGTGACTCCCACACCGTCGCCAAAAATACATAGTAAAACAGTGGTTTAATTTTGAACGCACTCAACGGATAAATAAATGTCCTCTGAAGAATATAAACAAACGTCAATTATCGTTTCCTTGGGATGATACCCAGACCACTTCGAATACGCTATCAAAGTGATGATGTCAGTAGCCTGATATTTCATCTTCTCGATACAAGCAGAACCAGTTAGGAATTTGACATTAGCTATAGAGCTGACTTGCACCAAGCAGACGAAATTTCTGACGATTGACGTCATACTTCGATATCATACTCCCCATAATGCAGTAATAATGAGACTCAAAACCAACACACACTTTAAATAAGGGTTCTCTGAAAAATTTCAACAAATGTCAGCTACGTTACACTATCTTAAGGTTGAGTCCCAGTCCGTCGCAATATGCCAATAATGTAGCACAATTTAGACGCAAAACTTACTGAACCGATTAATAAATGTAATCTAAAATTTGTCAAAAAATGTCAGTAATCGTATCTCATTAGTGACTCCCAGACCGCCGCCAACTGCTACTCTAAGGGGTGTAAACAAATGTCAATTATAAGGGGGACATCCAGACCATTGCCAATTCCACATAATGTAGTACAAGTGAGACTTCGGATTTCCTATTCTGGCTATAGAGGCAAATTCCACAAACATCACTGCGGTTTTTGTGGGAATGGGCGCTTTCTTTTTACGGAAATCGCTTTCTTAGCAACTGTTTCATGAAACACAGCGTAGAATTCCGCGACAGAGGTGGACTGCGGCAGCCCAGTCGATAGAGAGCCGGGCTCGTAATTGGAAGAGTGCAGGTTCGGTACTCGAGCTGCCCCAAAACCATCGTGTACACTTAGGCTGACCAGATCAAAGTACCTTTATAATAGAGAAGCATAAAAAATTCCTACAATTATCAAATTATGGATGCATTTTTTCATTCCTAATAAATAAGGACTAAAAATAAAGTGTTACTGATTAATAATTTACTTTCTACAATATTTTAAAACTTAGAAAAATGCCTTCAAAAAAAAGGGTGTCCCCATTTGTCCCCAGAAAATGGGGACGTTTAGTCAGTATATGTACACTACAGGTGGCTGGTGCACGTAAAATCTGTCGTGGTCACAATGTCCTCCATATTCTCATCAAAATTATACCTCTGGGGGTCACCAAATTGGAGAGCCGTCCCTTCCGTGGAGGATCAAAATTGCGATGGCATGTTTCCGGACCACCTCTGGGTGGTGAGTCCCAGACCTTTGCTGTGAAGATTGCCCATTGCGCAGCACTAGTGCGACGTAAAACCCAAGCAATCAACCAACCGCGACAGGGATAGGTGGAAGACCTGCTTTGGCGGAAGTGGAATGTCGGTTCGGCGAATGAAATGGTAGATTGGTGGGGATGGGATGTTCAGGGAGAAAAATGTTACTAGTCCTGGATCTACTCTAATATATACAGACCAAACGTCTCCATTTTCTGGGGACAAATGGGGACGACCTTTTTTTGAAGGCATTTTTCTAAGTTTTAAGAAATTGTAGAAACTAAACTATTAATCAGTAACACTTTATTTTTAGTCCTTATTCATTAGGAATGAAAAAAGGAATCCATAATTTGATAGTTGTAGCAATTTTTTATGCTTCTCTATTATAAAGGTACTTTGATCTGGTCAGCCCACTCTAATATGAAGTCAATGCTTAACACAAACACACAATATAAATAAAATTACGCTAATAATTTTCTACAACTTTTAATTACCATGTCTTATTTAGTGAGTCCTACCCAGTTGCCAATTGCCTATAGCGTAACATTAATGTAATGTAACCTATATTAAACTACCTACATTCAACTTACAGTAAAATCATAGACCTATTATAAGAGTGGACGAAGCATTCCATTATTAAGGACTATGAGAAAAGGTGCAAAGAGTAAACCCCTGTTACTGTTGAAAAGGTTACCTTTTTGGCATTTTTCGCGTTATCGGAGATTTTTTGTTCTGATTATTATTATTAAAAGGTAAGCAAGAAAACCTTGTATAAAACGAAACAGCTGCTGAAATTTATTTTTACCTTGTTAATTCATTTTCCAACAAAGTTCAAAAGTGTTTATAACTTTGGTTTGTCTATACTCACTTTAATTCTCATAAATAATCATGGACATTTTTGAAATCATATAAGGTATAATATATTTAAACTAATTCAATTTAGAGAGTTAAGTATAGAAATTATAAACATTTTATAAAAATAATTGCTTAAAAAGAACGAAATAATAAAATATTAAAGAGAATCTTACCTGTGAAATAAAATCCTTATTTTACATAACTTCTAGGGCTTTTAAAGTACATCTAATTACTATTTATTGCTATAAAATTCTTTTTAAATTCAAAACAATCTAATTTTTAACGTGAAATAAAATTTTTAAATAGAACTTTCAAAGAAAAAGGAGAAATATCGTCTGCTTAATAAAAAGCAGAGTTTAGAGCATGGCGAGTAAATTTCAATACTGGCCAGTTTCACTTCCTGTAGATCAACATTCACATGACCTTTGCCACTAAAAAAAGTTGCCATTGTCCCATCCACTCTTATAATAAGTCTATGAATGAAATACTGTAAATTTGTAAAAAATATCAGATATCGTATCTTATTCTTACGGTACTTCTGAGGACAGCACTTGAAAAATGAGGACATCTGGTCACCCTATGGTAGAGTGAACTAATCAGAATACCTTTATAACAGAGAAGCATTAAAAATTGCTACAATTATCCAATTAGGGATGTAGCTTTTCTTTCTTTATAAAGAAGGACTAAATATGAAATATCAATGATAAATGGTTTCCCCGTGGCAGAAACACGGCGACACGACGACAATGTCGCAGAAACAGAAATGTTCTTGCAGAAAGATTTTACTTAAGTCAAATAAATTTTGCCATTGTGTTTAAGAGAGAGAGAGAGAGAGAGAGAGAGAGAGAGAGAGAGAGAGAGAGAGAGAGAGAGAGAGAGGGGGGGGGAGGGAGAGAGAGAGAGGGAGAGAGAGAGAGAGAGAGAGAGAGAGAGAAAGAAAGAAACTCAAAGAATAGTTTATAAACTGTTCTGCAGAACAAATTATCGTTTCTCCATATACGATCGCCTCAATCCTGAAGAAGGAGAGGACATAAAGCGGATGTAACTCACTTGGGTTAGCTTTGATACGGCATGCATTAGCGATTCGTGATGCGGTGATATGATTCGGTGTATCGACACTTTTCACTGGTAACCTCTTCACATCGGAACTTCATTTTCGTGTCTCCAATCTTTGTTTTCACGCCGCGCCTGTCGCTTGTGTCGTGTGTATTTATTGTACTGCGAAAAGATGTTTTTTCGAAAGAATGTGGCTTTGAGACCATTTTTCGAATTTCATATTTCATGCATTTTCAGATTCATGCATAACAAAATAGCTGCATCCAGTATTTTTTATTTTTTTTAAATAAGTGCATGATTGCTGCTGTACCGATTTTCACACATTTCCTGATTTACGCACGAAAATTTAGTTGCATCTAGTGATTTTTTTTCTTTAATGTATGCGAAGCGTGCATACGTGCGTGGTAGTAAATACACGTAAATTTTTAAAAGCTGCATTAATTTTAATGTTTGGTTCAAACTATGTAATACATTTCACAAATATATACAGAAATAAGACTATGGGAAAATTTGTAACGTCTGTAGTTATACGCAAAATAAAAAATGAAGCTTCAAACCTTGCTTCAAAAAATAGAAAATTAAGAAATTAATCTTAAAAATACTTTATTGGTTTTTAGCATTTTATATGTAGTAAAAGATCTTAGCAATAAATATTAATGGGTATTTTAAGTTATAAAACTGGTAACTTTTCTCATTTTTTTTTCTTTGCTAATCATTAATTATTTTAATTGTGATTAAAATTCTTAGCTTTAAATTTTGTTGTTTAAGCGTATGAAATCGTTAAAAAAATTATTAATTTATTTTACAAAAATACTCTTATCATTAGTTTCTACAGCTTGTTCTTTTCATTTTTTAAGCATTTGAATTTTTAAAAAATGTTTTTTTTAATTGAAATATTGCAAATTAAATGATTATTTTGAATAAAAATCAAACCAATGGTTTTATTGAATATATATATATATTAAGATAAAGGAATTTTATCTAATGGTAGTGTTTTGAATAAATACTAATTAAATAGCAAATGTTTTTATTTATTTATTTTTATTTACTTATTCGTATAGATATCAATATCAAATATTACTTTTAATTGATTTCTATTTATTTCATTCATCTATAATCATATTCTAATATAGATTTTATCCATGAAATATGTTACATTTCCCATTTCAACATTTCCTTAAAAATTAAATATTTCATTTGCCTCAATATTTATGAAAATATTTCGGCTATGCTTTGTCTATAATTGTGTTACTTAGATCTTGTATTCTGCTTTACTTTATGTATTTAAATGATGGTATAATTATACATTCTGAGTTCTATAATGTCAAATCACGTTTTTTAGATTTCAAATACGCATCTTTATTCTATTTGTATATAATATAAAAAAATGAACCTTGTGTATTAGAATGTTATCTTGCATCTTTCTAGAATTAAATTATATTATTAAAAATTCGTATTATTACATTTCTGTTATAAGAAGCACTATACAATTTATAGTGAAAGTAAAATGCAGGTGTACAATGAACATCATATAACGCCGTATAAAAGAGAAAATATTATCTCTGTATATTAAGGAATGTGCTTTAAGCAATTCAGAAATATTTGTAAGACAGCGTTATGTGACATTCTTACGCTATATTCCTATTCCTACTAAAAAAAAAAAAAAAAAAAAGTATAAAAAAAATGAATAAAAATAGTAATAATTAAGATGCATTGAGCATTTTCAGTTTCTATATAATACAAAAGAATTATATTATTAAAAATTCGTATTATTATATTTCAGTTATAAGAAGCACTATACAGTTTATAGTTCAAACAATATGCACACTGTGAAAAAAAAACTGTTAAAAGTACAGGAAAAATCTGGCAGCTAGTGTGACAGTATTTCTCCAAATATACAGGACAAAACTGTTCTTTTAACAGAAAACCTGTTTAATTTACAGGATTCCTGTGTAAAATGTATGTCAATGATAACATTTTATGGTTTTAAACTATATATTTGACGGAGAAATATTGGCACGACAGCTGCCAGACTTTTCCTGTACTTTTAACGGTTTTTTTTTTTCTTTCTTTTTGCAGCACAGCAGTACAATGAACGTCATATAACCCCGTATAAAGAGAAAATATAATCTCTGTATATTAAGGAATGTGCTTTAAGCAATTGAAAAAAATTTGGAAGACAGCGTTATGTGACATTATTAAGCTATATTCCTATTATAAAAAATATGAATAAAAATAGCAATAATTTAGATGCATTGAGCATTTTCAGTTACAAAAGAATTAAATTATATTATTAAAAATTCGTATTATTACATTTCAGTTATACGAAGCACTATACAAGTTATAGTGAAAGTAATATGCAGCAGTACAATGAACATCATATAACGCCGTATAAAAGAGAAAATATAATCTCTGTATATTAAGGAATGTGCTTTAAGTAAATGAGAAAAAATTGGAAGACAGCGTTATGTGACATTCCTAAGCTATACTTCTATTTAAAAGAAAAAAAAAGAAAAAGTATGAATAAAAATAGTAATAATTAAGATGCATTGAGCATTTTCAGTTTCTATGTACTACGAAAGAATTAAATTATACTATTAAATTTCGTATTATTACGTTTCAGTTATAAGAAGCACTATACAATTTATAGTGAAAGTAATATGCAGCAGTACAATGAACGTCATATAACGCCGTATAAAAGAGAAAGTATAATCTCTGTACATTAAGGAAAGTGCTTAAAGCAATTGAGAAAAAATTGGAAGACAGCGTTATGTGACATTCCAAAGCTATATTCCTATTAAAAAAAAAGTTAGATGCGTTGAGCATTTTTAGTTTCTATATAATACGAAAAAATTATAATCAAATTACTTAAAATTCAGTATTATTAAATTTCAATCATAAGAAGCACTATGCAGTATTGTTAAATTAATATGAAAAAGTACAATGAACATCATATAACGCCGTATAAAGGAGAAACTATAATCTCTATATTAAGGAATGTGCTTTATGCAATTGAGAAAAATTTGGAAAACAGCGTTATGTGACATTCTTACGCTATATTCAGACTTAAAAAAAAAAAAAAAAAAGTATTAAAAAAATCAATAAAAATATTAATAATTAAGATGCATTAAGCATTTTCAGTTTCTATATGATACGAAAGAATTATATTATTAAAAATTCGTATTATTATATTTCAGTTATAAGAAGCACTATACAGTTTATAGTTCAAACAATATGCACACTGTGAAAAAAAAACTGTTAAAAGTACAGGAAAAATCTGGCAGCTAGTGTGACAGTATTTCTCCAAATATACAGGACAAAACTGTTCTTTTAACAGAAAACCCGTTTAATTTACAGGATTCCAGTGTAAAATATATGTCAATGATAACATTTTATGGCTGTAAACTATATATTTGACGGAGAAATATTGGCACGACAGCTGCCAGACTTTTCCTGTACTTTTAACGGTTTTTTTTTCTTTCTTTTTGCAGCACAGCAGTACAATGAACGTCATATAACCCCGTATAAAGAGAAAATATAATCTCTGTATATTAATGAATGTGCTTTAAGCAATTGAGAAAAATTTGGAAGACAGCGTTATGTGACTATATTAAGCTATATTCCTATTATAAAAAATATGAATAAAAATAGCAATAATTTAGATGCATTGAGCATTTTCAGTTACAAAAGAATTAAATTATATTATTAAAAATTCGTATTATTGCATTTCAGTTATACGAAGCACTATACAAGTTATAGTGAAAGTAATATGCAGCAGTACAATGAACATCATATAACGCCGTATAAAAGAGAAAATATAATCTCTGTATATTAAGGAATGTGCTTTAAGCAATTGAGAAAAATTTGGAAGACAGCGTTATGTGACATTCTTAAGCTATATTCCAACTTTAAAAAAAAAAAAAAAAAAAAAAAAAAAAATGTATAAAAAAAATGAATAAAAATAGTAATAATTAAGATGCATTAAGCATTTTCAGTTTCTATGTAGTAAGAAAGAATTAAATTATATTATTAAAAATTCGTATTATTACATTTCTGTTATAAGAAGCACTATACAATTAACAGTGAAAGTAATATGCAGCAGTACAATGAACATATATAACGCCGTATAAAAGAGAAAATATTATCTCAGTATATTAAGGAATGAACTTTAAGCAATTGAGAAAAAATTGGAAGACAGCGTTATGTGACATTCTTAAGCTATATTCCTATTTAAAAAAAAAAAAAAAAAAAAGTTAGATGCGTTGAGCATTTTTAGTTTCTGTATAATACGAAAAAATTGTAATCAAATTATTTAAAATTCAGTATTATTAAATTTCAATCATAAGAAGCACTATGCAGTATTGTTAAATTAATATGAAAAAGTACAATGAACATCATATAACGCCGTATAAAGGAGAAACTACAATCTCTATATTAAGGAATGTGCTTTATGCAATTGAGAAAAATTTGGAAAACAGCGTTATGTGACATTCTTACGCTATACTCAGGCTTAAAAAAAAAAAAAAAAAAAAAAGTATTAAAAAAATCAATAAAAATAGTAATAATTAAGATGCATTAAGCAATTTCAGTTTCTATATAATACGAAAGAAATATATTATTAAAAATTCGTATTATTATATTTCAGTTATAAGAAGCACTATACAGTTTATAGTTCAAACAATATGCACACTGTGAATAAAAAACTGTTAAAAGTACAGGAAAAATCTGGCAGCTAGTGTGACAGTATTTCTCCAAATATACAGGACAAAACTGTTCTTTTAACAGAAAACCTGTTTAATTTACAGGATTCCTGTGTGAAATGTATGTCAAAGATAACATTTTATGGTTTTAAACTATATATTTGACGGAGAAATATTGGCACCACAGCTGCCAGACTTTTCCTGTACTTTTAACTTTTTTTTTTCTTTCTTTTTGCAGCACAGCAGTACAATGAACGTCATATAACCCCGTATAAAGAGAAAATATAATCTCTGTATATTAAGGAAACTGCTTTAAGCAATTGAGAAAAATTTGGAAGACAGCGTTATGTGACATTATTAAGCTATATTCCTATTATAAAAAATATGAATAAAAATAGCAATATTTTAGATGCATTGAGCATTTTCAGTTTCTATGTAATACAAAAGAATTAAATTATATTATTAAAAATTCATATTATTACATTTCAGTTATACGAAGCACTATACAAGTTATAGTGAAAGTAATATGCAGCAGTACAATGAACATCATATAACGCCGTATAAAAGAGAAAATATAATCTCATTATATTAAGGAATGTGCTTTAAGTAAATGAGAAAAATTTGGAAGACAGCGTTATGTGACATTCCTAAGCTATACTTCTATTTAAAAGAAAAAAAGAAAAAGTATGAATAAAAATAGTAATAATTAAGATGCATTGAGCATTTTCAGTTTCTATGTAATACGAAAGAATTAAATTATATTATTAAATTTCGTATTATTACGTTTCAGTTATAAGAAGCACTATACAATTTATAGTGAAAGTAATATGCAGCAGTACAATGAACGTCATATAACGCCGTATAAAACAGAAAGTATAATCTCTGTACATTAAGGAAAGTGCTTAAAGCAATTGAGAAAAAATTGGAAGACAGCGTTATGTGACATTCCAAAGCGATATTCCTATTAAAAAAAAAAAAAAAAAAAGTTAGATGTGTTGAGCATTTTTAGTTTCTATATAATACGAAAAAATTATAATCAAATTATTTAAAATTCAGTATTATTAAATTTCAATCATAAGAAGCATTATGCAGTATTGTTAAATTAATATGAAAAAGTACAATGAAAATATCATATAACGCCGTATAAAGGAGAAACTATAATCTCTGTATATTGCGGAATGTGCTGTATGCAATTGAGAAAAATTTGGAAGACAGCGTTATGTGACATTCCTAAGCTATACTTCTATTTAAAAAAAAAAAAAAAAAAAAAAGAATAAAAATAGTAATAATTAAGATGCATTGAGCATTTTCAGTTTCTATATAATAAGAAAGAATTAAATTATATTATTAAAAATTCGTATTATTACATTTCAATTTTAAGAAGCACTATACAATTTATAGTGAAAGTAATATGCAGCAGTAAAATGAACATCATATAACGCCGTATATAACAGAGAAAATGTTATCACTGTATATTAAGGAATGTGCTTTAAGCAATTGAGAAAAATTTGGAAGACAGCGTTATGTGACATTCTTAAGCTATAGTCCAACTTAAAAAAAAAAAAAAAAAAAAAATGTATAAAAAAAAATGAATAAAAATAGTAATAGTTAAGATGCATTAAGCATTTTCAGTTTCTATGTAATAAGAAAGAATTAAATTATGTTATTAAAAATTCGTATTATTACATTTCTGTTATAAGAAGCACTATACAATTTATAGTGAAAGTAATATGCAGCAGTACAATGAACATATATAACGCCCTATAAAAGAGAAAATATTATCTCTGTTTATTAAGGAATGAACTTTAAGCAACTGAGAAAAAATTGGAAGACAGCGTTATGTGACATTCTTAAGCTATAGTCCAACTTAAAAAAAAAAAAAAAAAAAAAAATGTATAAAAAAAATGAATAAAAATAGTAATAATTAAGATGCATTGAGCATTTTCAGTTTCTATGTAATAAGAAAGAATTAAATTATATTATTAAAAATTCGTATTATTAAATTTCAATTATAAGAAGCACTATACAATTTATAGTGAAAGTAATATGCAGCAGTAAAATGAACATCATATAACGCCGTATATAACAGAGAAAATGTTATCACTGTATATTAAGGAATGTGCTTTAAGCAATTGAGAAAAATTTGGAAGACAGCGTTATGTGACATTCTTAAGCTATAGTCCAACTTAAAAAAAAAAAAAAAATGTATAAAAAAAATGAATAAAAATAGTAATAGTTAAGATGCATTAAGCATTTTCAGTTTCTATGTAATAAGAAAAAATTAAATTATATTATTAAAAATTCGTATTATTACATTTCTGTTATAAGAAGCACTATACAATTTATAGTGAAAGTAATATGCAGCAGTACAATGAACATATATAACGCCCTATAACTTTAAGCAATTGAGAAAAAATTGGAAGACAGCGTTATGTGACATTCTTAAGCTATATTCCTATTTAAAAAAAAAAAAAAAAAAAAAAGTTAGATGCGTTCAGCATTTTTAGTTTCTATATAATACGAAAAAAATTAAAATCAAATTATATAAAATTCAGTATTATTAAATTTCAATCATAAGAAGCACTATGCAGTATTGTTAAATTAATATGAAAAAGTACAATGAACATCATATAACGCCGTATAAAGGAGAAACTATAATCTCTATATTAAGAAATGTGCTTTATGCAATTGAGAAAAATTTGGAAGACAGCGTTATGTGACATTCTTAAGCTATATTCCTATTAAAAAAAAAAAAGAATAAAAATAGTAATAATTAAGATGCATTAAGCATTTTCAGTTTCTATATAAGAAGAAAGAATTAAATTATATTATTAAAAATTCGTATTATTACATTTCAATTTTAAGAAGCACTATACAATTTATTATGAAAGTAATATGCAGCAGTAAAATGAACATCATATAACGCCGTATAAAAGAGAAAATATTATCTCTGTATATTAAGGAATGTGCTTTAAGCAATTCAGAAAAAATTGGAAGACAGCGTTATGTGACATTCCAGAGCTATATTCCTATTAAAAAAAAAAAAAAAAAAAAAAAAAAAAAAAAAAATTGAATAAAAATAGGAAAAATTAAGATGCATTGAGCATTTTCAGTTTCTATGTAATAAGAAAAAATTAAATTATATTATTAAAAATTCGTATTATTACATTTCAGTTATAGGAAGCGCTATACAAATTATAGTGAAAGTAATATGCAGCAGTACAATGAACATCATATAACGCCGTATAAAAGAGAAATTATAATCTCTGTATATTAAGGAATGCTGCGCTTTATGTAATTGAGAAAAATTTGGAAGACAGCGTTATGTGACATTCTTAAGCTATATTCCTACTTTAAAAAAAAAAAAAAAAAAAAATGTATATATATATAAAAAAAAAAAAAAAATGAATTAAAATAGTAATAATTAAGATGCATTGAGCATTTTCAGTTTCTAT
>OZ005655.1:304612584-304645584 GCA_963930645.1 Salticus scenicus
GTAATACGAAAGAATTATATTAATAAAAATTCGTATTATTACATTTCAGTTATAAGAAGCACTATACAATTTACAGTGAAAGTAATATGCAGCAGTGCAATGAACATCATATAACGCCGTATAAAAGAGAAAATATTATCTCTGTATATTAAGGAATGTGTTTTAAGTAATTGAGAAAGATTTGGAAGACAGCGTTATGTGACATTCTTAAGCTATATTCCAACTTTAAAAAAAAGTAAAATGCGTTGAGCATTTTTAGTTTCTATATATTACGAAAAAATTATAATCAAATTATTTAAATTCAGTATTATTAAAATTTCAATCAGAAGAAGCACTATGCAGTATTGTTAAATTAATATGAAAAAGTACAATGAACATCATATAACGCCGTATAAAGGAGAAACTATAATCTCTGTATATTACGGAATGTGCTGTATGCAATTGAGAAAAATTTGGAAGACAGCGTTATGTGACATTCCTAAGCTATACTTCTATTTAAAAAAAAAAAAAAAAAAGAATAAAAATAGTAATAATTAAGATGCATTGAGCATTTTCAGTTTCTATATAATAAGAAAGAATTAAATTATATTATTAAAAATTCGTATTATTACATTTCAATTTTAAGAAGCACTATACAATTTAGAGTGAAAGTAATATGCAGCAGTTAAATGAACATCATATAACGCCGTATAAAAGAGAAAATGTTATCTCTGTATATTAAGGAATGTGCTTTAAGCAATTGAGAAAAATTTGGAAGACAGCGTTATGTGACATTCTTAAGCTATATTCCAACTTTAAAAAAAAGTAAAATGCGTTGAGCATTTTTAGTTTCTATATATTACGAAAAAATTATAATCAAATTATTTAAATTCAGTATTATTAAAATTTCAATCAGAAGAAGCACTATGCAGTATTGTTAAATTAATATGAAAAAGTACAATGAACATCATATAACGCCGTATAAAGGAGAAACTATAATCTCTGTATATTACGGAATGTGCTGTATGCAATTGAGAAAAATTTGGAAGACAGCGTTATGTGACATTCCTAAGCTATACTTCTATTTAAAAAAAAAAAAAAAAGAATAAAAATAGTAATAATTAAGATGCATTGAGCATTTTTAGTTTCTATATAATAAGAAAGAATTAAATTATATTATTAAAAATTCGTATTATTACATTTCAATTTTAAGAAGCACTATACAATTTAGAGTGAAAGTAATATGCAGCAGTAAAATGAACATCATATAACGCCGTATAAAAGAGAAAATGTTATCTCTGTATATTAAGGAATGTGATTTAAGCAATTGAGAAAAATTTGGAAGACAGCGTTATGTGACATTCTTAAGCTATATTCCAACTTAAAAAAAAAAGTATAAAAAAATCAATAAAAATAGTAATAATTAAGATGCATTAAGCATTTTCAGTTTCTATGTAATACGAAAGAATTATATTATTAAAAATTCGTATTATTACATTTCAGTTATAAGAAGCACTATACAGTTTATAGTTCTAACAATATGCACGCTGTGGGAAAAAAAAAACTGTTAGCTAGTGTGCCAGTATTTCTCCAAATATACAGCACGAAACTGTTCTTTTAACAGAAACCCTGTTTAATTTACAGGATTCCTGTGTAAAATGTATGTCAATGATAACATTTTATGGTTTTAAACTATATGTTTGACGGAGAAATATTGGCACCACAGCTGCCAGACTTTTCCTGTACTTTTAACGACTTTTTTTTTTTTTTTTTTTTTTTTTTGCAGCGCAGCAGTACAATGAACGTCATATAACGCCGTATAAAAGAGAAATTATAATCTCTGCATATTAAGGAATGTGCTTTAAGCAATTGAGAAAAATTTGAAAGACAGCGGTATGTGACATTCTTAAGCTATATTCCTACTTAAAAAAAAAAAAAAAATGAATAAAAATAGTAATAATTAAGATGCATTGAGCATTTTCAGTTTCTATGTGATACGAAAGAATTAAATTATATTATTAAAAATTCGTATTATTACATTTCAGTTATAAGAAGCACTATACAATTTACAGTTTAAGTAATATGCAGCAGTACAATGAAAGTCGTATAACGCCGTATAAAAGAGAAAATATTATCTCTGTATATTAAGAAATGTGCTTTAAGCAATTGAGAAAAATTTGGAAGAAAGCGTTATGTGACATTCTTAAGCTATACTTCTATTTAAAAGAAAAAAAAGAAAAAATATGAATAAAAATAGTAATAATTAAGATGCGTTGAGCATTTTTAGTTTCTATATACTACAAAAGAATTATAATCAAATTATTTAAAATTCAGTATTATTATTTAATTTCAATCATAAGAAGCACTATGCAATATTGTTAAATTAATATAAAAAAGTACAATGAACATCATATAACGCCGTATAAAGGAGAAACTATAATCTCCGTATATTAAGGAATGTGCTTTATGAAATTGAGAAAAATTTGGAAGACAGCGTTATGTGACATTCCTAAGCTATACTTCTATTTAAAAGAAAAAAAAAGAAAAAATATGAATAAAAATAGTAATAATTAGGATGCATTGAGCATTTTCAGTTTCTATGTAATACGAAAGAATTAAATTATATTATTAACTTTCGTATTACTACGTTTCAGCTATAAGAAGCACTATACAATTTATAGTGAAAGTAATATGCAGCAGTACAATGAACGTCATATAACGCCGTATAAAAGAGAAAGTATAATCTCTGTACATTAAGGAAAGTGCTTTAAGCAATTGACAAAAATTTGGAAGACAGCGTTATGTGACATTCTTAAGCTATATTCCAACTTTAAAAAAAAAAAAAAAATGTATAAAAAAAAATGAATAAAAATAGTAATAATAAAGATGCATTAAGCATTTTCAGTTTCTATATAGTAAGAAAGAATTAAATTATATTATTAAAAATTCAAATTATTACATTTCAATTTTAAGAAGCACTATACAATTTATAGTGAAAGTAATATGCAGCAGTAAAATGAACATCATATAACGCCGTATAAAAGAGAAAATGTTATCTCTGTATATTAAGGAATGTGCTTTAAGCAATTGAGAAAAATTTGTAAGACAGCGTTATGTGACATTCTTAAGCTATATTCCAACTTAAAAAAAAAAAAAAAAAGTATTAAAAAAATCAATAAAAATAGTAATAATTAAGATGCATTAAGCATTTTCAGTTTCTATGTAATACGAAAGAATTATATTATTAAACATTCGTATTATTACATTTCAGTTATAAAAAGCACTATACAGTTTATAGTTCAAACAATATGCACGCTGTGGAAAAAAAAAAAAAAAACTGTTAGAAGTACAGTAAAAATCTGGCAGCTAGTGTGCCAGTATTTCTCCAAATATACAGCACAAAACTGTTCTTTTAACAGAAAACCTGTTTAATTTACAGGATTCCAGTGTAAAATATATGTCAATGATAACATTTTATGGCTGTAAACTATATGTTTGACGGAGAAATATTGGCACCACAGCTGCCAGACTTTTCCTGTACTTTTAACGTTTTTTTTTTTTTTTTTTTTTTTTTGCAGCGCAGCAGTACAATGAACGTCATATAACGCCGTATAAAAGAGAAATTATAATCTCTGCATATTAAGGAATGTGCTTTAAGCATTTGAGAAAAATTTGGAAGACAGCGTTATGTGACATTCTTAAGCTATATTCCTACTTAAAAAAAAAAAAAAAAGAATAAAAATAGCAATAATTGAGATGCATTCAGCATTTTCAGCTTCTATGTAATACGAAAAAATTAAATTATATTATTAAAAATTCGCATTATTACATTTCAGTTATAAGAAGCACTATACAATTAATAGTGAAAGTTATATGCAGAAGTACAATGAACGTGATATAACGCCATATAAAAGAGAAAATATAATCACTGTTTATTAAGGAACGTGCTTTAAGCATTTGAGAAAAAATTGGAAGACCGCGTTATGTGACATCCTAAGCTATATTCCTATTTAAAAGAAAAAAAAGAAAAAATATGAATAAAAATAGTAATAATTAAGATGCGTTGAGCATTTTTAGTTTCTATATACTACGAAAGAATTATAATCAAATTATTTAAAATTCAGTATTATTATTTAATTTCAATCATAAGAAGCAATATGCAATATTGTTAAATTAATATGAAAAAGTACAATGAACATCATATAACGCCGTATAAAGGAGAAACTATAATCTCCGTATATTAAGGAATGTGCTTTATGAAATTGAGAAAAATTTGGAAGACAGCGTTATATGACATTCCTAAGTTATATTTCCATTTCAAAAACGTGAATAACAATAGTAATAATGAGGATGAAATGAGTATTTTCAATTTCCATGTAATACAAAGGATTATAATTAATTTATTAAAAGTTCGTATTGTTACATTTCAGTTATAAGAAGCACTATGTATTATATAGTTAAGATAATATGCAGCAGTACAATTAATGTCATATAACGCCGTATAAAATTGAAAATCTCCGTATATTAAGGAATGTGCTTTATGCAATTGAGAAAAATTCGGCAGACAGCGTTTTGTGACATTCTTAAGATATACTTCTGTTTCAAAAAATTATGAATAACTATATAGTAATAATTAAGATGCGTTGAGCATTTTAAGAAGTATTCAGCATTTTCAGTTTCTATGTAATACAAAGGAGTTATTTAAGTTATTAAAAAAAATAAGTTAATAAGTTAAGTTAATAAGTTTATGCATTAAATACATTAAAAATATATTTAATACATTATATATTTAATACATTATAAACTAAGTTAATGAGTTTATACATTTAATTTATTAAAAATTCGTATTATTATATTTCAGTTATAAGAAGCACTATGTAGTATATAGTTAAATTAATATGATAAAGTACAATGAATATCATATAACGCCGTATAAGAGAGAAAATATAATCTCTGTATATTAAAAAATGTGCTTTATGCAATAGAGAAAAATTTGGAAGAAAGGGCTATAGGACATTCCTAAGTTATATTTCCATTTCAAAAAATATGAAGAACAATAGTAATAATTAAGAAGCGTTGAGCATTTTCAATTTCTATGTAATACGAAAGGAATATAATGAAATTATTGAAAATTGAGTAATATTAAATTTCAATCATAAGAAGCACTATGCAGTATATTGTTAAATTAATAAGAAAAAGTACAATGAACATCATATAACGCCGTATAAAAGAGAAAATATAATCTCGTTATATGAAAGAATGTGCTTTACAAGAAACTGAGAAAAATTTGGAAGACAACGTTTTATGACATTCCTAAGCTATGTTTCCATTTGAAAAAATATAAATAACAATAGTAATAATTAAGATGCCCTGAGCTTTTTCAATTTTTATGTAATACGGAATAGTTATAATAAAATTATTAAAAATTCAATATTATTACATTTCTGTTATTAGAAGCACTATACAGTTTATACATAAAATGATATGGAGCAGTACAATGAACGTCATATAACGCCGTATAAAAGAGAAGTTATAATCTCTGTATATTAAAGAATATGTAAAAATTAATATGAAAAATAGATTGAAAATCATATAACGCCGTATAAAGAGAAAATATAATCTCTGATCTCCGTATATTAAGGAATGTGCTTTATGCAATTGAGAAAAATTTGGAAGACAGCGTTATATGACATTCTTAAGTTTTACTTGTGTTTCAAAAAATTATGAAGAACGATAGTAATAATTGAGATGCATTGAGTATATTCAGTTTCTATGTAATTCGAAAGGATATCAATTAAATTATTATAAAAAAAATATTATTACATTTCAATTATAAAAATCACTATATAGTACATAGTTAAATTAATATGAAATAATACAATGAATATCATATAACGCCGTATAAAGAGAAAATATAATCTCTGTACATTAAAAATGTACTTTATGCAATTGAGAAAAATCTTGAAGAAAGCGCTATAGGATATTCTTAAGTTATATTTCCATTTCAGAAAATATGAGTAACAATAGTACAATTTAAGATGCGTTGAGCATTTTCAGTTTCTAAATAATACGAAAAAATTATAATCCAATTAGTGAAAATTCAGTATTTTTAAATTTCAGTTATAAGAAGCACTATGCAGTATATTGTTAAATTAATATGAAAAACTACAATGAACATCATATAACGCCGTATAAAAGAGAAAATATTATCTCTTTATATTAAAGAATGTGCTTTATAAGCAACTGAGAAAAATTTGGAAGACAGCTTTAGGTGACATTCCTAAGTTATATTTCCATTTCAAAAAACATGATTAACAATTGTAATAATTAAGATGCATTGAGCTGTTTCAGTTTTGATGTAATATGGAAGAATTATAATTAAATTATTAAATATTCAGTATTATACATTTCTGATATAAGAAGCACTATACATTTTATAGTTAAAATAATATGGAACAGTACAGTGAACGTCATATAACGCTGTATAAAACAGAAAATATAATCCCTTTATATTAAAGAATGTGCTTTATAAGCAACTGAGAAAAATTTGGAAGAGAGCTTTAGGTGACATTCCTAAGTTATATTTCCATTTCAAAAAACATGATTAACAATAGTAATATTTAAGATGCATTGAGCTGTTTCAGTTTTGATGTAATATGGAAGAATTATAATTAAATTATTAAATATTCAGTATTATACATTTCTGATATAAGAAGCACTATACAGTTTATAGTTAAAATAATATGGAACAGTACAGTGAACGTCATATAACGCTGTATAAAACAGAAAATATAATCTCTTTATATTAAGGAATGTGCTCTATAAGCAAATGAGAAAAATTTGGAATTCAGATTTGTATGACATTCCTAAGATATATTTCCATTTCAAAGAATATATGTAATAATAATTTAGTGAGTATTTTCAGTTTTTATCTCATAAGAAAGAATTATAAATAAATTATAAAAATTTATTGTTACTGCGTTTCAGTTGTAAGAAACACTATGCAGTGTATAGTGAAGATTAATATATAGTAGTAGAGTGAACGTTATATAACACCGTGTAAAAGAGAAGAAAAATAAATGTCTTTATATCAATATGTATACTGTCTATGTGACTGGTAAGCTATATGTAATTGGTAACTTTGGTAGCGTCAGGTGGGGTAAAATAAGTCAGGGGGTAAAATAGTTCTGTTTAAAAAAAAACTCTTTAAAAAAACATCCAAACATTTTTTAAATTCCAATTTTGCAGGTTTTATATACTATTTATATTAGTCTTCATTTTGTATGCAAAATGAACTGTAACTGATACTTTTTAGTTACAACCAGTAATTTATGTGTTTCGTATTAGTAACTTGAAAATGTTGGTAAGAAAAACTTTCGTTTTGAACTAATTCAAAAGCAAATTTTACAGTATTTTCTTATCATATTTCAAAGATCACATTTTAAAGATGAATTTCCTAAACTTTTGTGAGAAAAAAATGAAATATTAATAATTTGGTGAAAAAAAAAAAAAACGTGTGGGGTAAAATAGGTCAGGTGTTGAATCATGTTATGCTTAGCAAACGTAAAGTAAATAATTACATTTTTTTTGTGTTTTATATAATTCCATATGTAACATTTTGATATATTAGTTTAAAATTAAGCTATATATTGCTATGGAGCTATTTCATACGCATAGATATTAAATAATTTAATGTTAAAAAATAATTTAATGTTAAGAGAGAAAAAAAAGACAATACATATTAAAGCTGAATCAAAACATTTAGTTTGTAGGTGTAATTCAAATTCCAGCTTATTTATGAAGGGTACCAATTTTTCATGCGAAGGGCAGGCAGGACAAAACATTCTCCTGAGAGTGTCTGAGTGACACTCTTTAACTTAAAATCAACTTCAAATGCAAGAGTGGATGAATCCAGATCATCAATGATCAATTTGACAAATTAATTCTAGTGCGACTTCAACAGTCTTGGAACAGGATACTATTTATATATTCTCCTTTTAAGTGCATAAAATCTGCAATTATAAACACTTTATCATCCAATCAAACACTGTCTTCTAAAGAAGCTTTGAAAAATGCACACAAAAAAAAAGAACCCATACGCAACAGAAAACAGGAGTAAATTTAACAAGCATTTTATTTTTCAATTGATTGTATGACGAAAAAATCAACAGAGATTCTAAAATCACAGAAACATCAACTATAAAAGAAACAAAAAACCAAGTTTTTCTCAAGAAAAAAATCTGGACAGCATTAATACTAATCAATTTGCAGAAGTTAGAAATTGTGTTAAAGTAGAATTTCTTGGGAAAATATCAAAGAAAATATTTCATGGCATTATTCTTTCACACAATCATGAATATTCTGAAAAATTTGAAGGGATAAAAAAAAAAAAAAAGTATAAATGGAAGTTCCTATTGTATTTTCCAGAGAAAGATATTTCTGATGTAGATGCATCGTAAATTCTAAATGTTATTCCTGAACTGATGATGGACCATAGAGACATTTTTTCCTTGAAAGAACACAAAATCAAGTTTTTATCAAAAAAAGGAATGTGTATTTGTAATTTTATTTTCATGAAGTAAACTGTATTAAAATTTAAAACAGTTTTAAAGGAAGACTTATTTTACCCCAACCTATGGGATAAAATAAGTCACAAACAACATATTTTAAAATTTATTTTTCAGTACAAATTTTTTGTCTTTTCAGAGATATTTCTCTTAAAATGTCATAAGGAATATTCATATGCATATTTTGTGCAATTTTTTTTTAACAAATGGAACCAATACATTTCTGCTGTTTAAGTGCATATGTAAATATGGTGTTTTTTGACCTATTTTACCTCACCTGACCCTAATCTATAACAATAAATAAAAGGTATTTGTTTGTGTATCGATACGTTCAGCCGTCACAAAGCATAGAAATACAAAAATTGACATACACGTGCACAGAAGCCTTGCTGTGGGGATACATAAATAAAAATTGTAAATAATTCTGTAGATATTAATTAAAATGTCATGTTGTGTCAACTAATATATATATATCAATTCCAGTTTAAAAAATTCTCCAAGGAGCATTAAATATCAAAATAAATTTGAAATGTTGGTCTCGTTTTATTTATTTATTTATTTCAAATTCTGTATCACGAGATAACTGGAATTTTTTCTGAATCGAGGTTTGCAACTCGCTAATCTATATGATGATTAGTTTCTGTGTAATTAAGTAACTAATAATTTTTAATGGTAACCATTTATTTCCCGATTTCCGTGCAATACATTTTAGAAGACTATGTTCCGGTCGGGAATAATTGCTTTCCAATTTTTACGTCCATTACCCTACTACCGGAGGTAATGGAAGTAATGTATTCGGTCCAAAAATTCGATATCGAGTTTTCACCTGATTTACAAGTTTTAAGATTGCCTGAGTCCAAAAAGTAGTTTTTGGCAATTTGTCAGTGTGTGTGTATATATATGTGTGGAATCTTCTGGCTATCATATCTCCGAAACTAATAAAGATGGAACTACGAAACTTCAGAATGGAGATGGGTCTGGTATACAGATGAATTTTCCAAATTTTGGTAAAAATTGGAAAACCGGAAATTGGACAGTAAATCCGTATCTCAAAAACGGCTTTAACAATTTTCTTCAAAGTTGCTATATAAACACTCTATTAGATGCCCTTTCGAATGATTTAGTTAGTTCAGGAAATTTGATAAGCGTCCTGTATAAATAACTCAAATTTCAGATCTCGCAAGGGCGTGTTCCTTTCAAAAACGGCTGTACGGATTTTTTTCAAATTCGTCATATTAATTCCCTTTTAAATATCCTTTTTTGCGTAATTCTTGTTTTCCGGTCAATAATGGAGTATGCCAAGTTTTAGTAAAAGTTGGTGTCTCAAAAACGGCTCTAACGATTTTCTTGAAAATTAATCTATCAAATCCATTTTACATACCCTTTTCATGTATTATGTGGTTATTACAGAAAAATTAATGGTCGTTCTGATTAGATAGTTCAATTTTAGATCCCGAAAATCGGTGTTTAAAAAATAACTCGATCATCATTTGTTTTTCTTATTTTTTAACTCTCTGTGTAAACTCCATTTTATATGCCTTTACACGTGTATCAAGTTTCTTTTGCTGGAAAATTCCAAAAAATGCATATGATACGTGTAATAGTGGGTAATGGAATTCGTGTGGTTGTTTCACACCAGATTTTTTATGTAGTATGTGGGGGACAAAAAAAAAAAAAAAAAAAAAAATGAATCGACAGCAAAATTATTGAAGCGCTACCAATACTTTCCACTTAAAGGATGGCCACCTAATACTGTTTTGTTAAATAGATATTTGTCGAGTCATGATCTTAGTCTTATACTGTTTATAAAAAAGTAAGTTGATGATAAGAATTAGCGATCAAACTAAAAACAAAAGATGAAAAGTGTGGATGTGCTTCAATAATTTTGCTGTCAACTGCAATACCCAATTTCTCGGGGACAAAATTACATTTCTAGTTTTATTCCGACAAATAAAGGTACTCCAAGAGTTTTCAACAAATGTCACATATAAATTAATTTACTTATTAATTACTTTCTGACAAATCGGTAAAAAAAATACTGGGTCAAAGTAAAAGAATTCTAACGGTAATTCCTTACAGCTCAGTAAGATCAATAATATCTGAAATGTTTCATTTTGAGCTCTACTGAGTGAGTCGTAAAACCCACTCAATCAAATAAAGATATTCGAAATATTATCAGCAAATGTCAAATACCCTCAAGGGCGAGTCCAAGATTGTCGTCAATGGTAGGCCGACCAGATCAAAGTACCTTTATAACAGAGAAGCGTTAAAAATTGCTACAATTATCCAATTACGGATGCATTTTTTCATTCCTAATAAATAAGGACTAAAAATAAAGTATTATTGAATTACAATTAACTTTTTGTAATTTTTTAAAACTTAGAAAAATGCCTTCAAAATAAAGGAAAGTTCCCAGATGTCCCCAGAAAATGGGGACATTTTGTCAGCTTAGTCAATGGTTAATAGTGTAGGTTTAGAAGGCCGACATAAAAGGCACTCAATCGATAAATAAAGGTACTTTAAAATATTTTAAACATCAAATGCCGTATCTTAACAGATACCCAGAATGACTCAAATCGTTTATAGCGCAGCACAAGCGAGATGCAAAAGCAATTCACCCGATAATAAAGGTACTCTAATAATTAAAAGAAAACTCTTTTGTATTTTAGTGGTTGTCTCAAACCGTCACCAATTGTGCAAAACATAGCACTAGAGACGTAAAACGCACTCAACAGATGAATGAAGGTACTCTTAAAAAATTTTGAAACACCGTATCACATAATGAAGTGCCCTAGACTGACGCAAATTGTGCACAGTGTAACCCTACAGAGACGTGAACCTTACTAGTGTAGCAGTAGTGAGACATAAAACACACTCAATCTATAAATAAAGTTATTATAAAAATTTTCAACAAACATAGGATACCGTATCTGACAGGCGAGTCTCAAACCGTCGCCGATGCCAATGTAGCACTAAGTGACGTAAGACATTTCATCCTTTAAATAAAGGTACTTAAAGAATCTTCAACAAATGTTAGTTATCGTATCTCACGGTCGACTCCCAGGTCATCGCCAATACCCCCATAGCTTAGAACTAGTTAGACGTATAATACACGCAATAGGTAAAAAAAGGTACTCTAAAAAATTTTAAAAAGTTGTCAGAGAAAGGAAGAAAAAATCCACCCATTTATATAAATATAATCACTCTAAAATAATTCAGTGAAGGTTCAGTCTAAGAAAATAATTTCATTTCAAATATTTTGATTTCCAGTGGAGTCAAGAGTGAAGGCGTTTAGTTTAAAGAGCACTAGTTTTGCACTATAGGTATTTGACTACGTCCTGGGACACACACCGAAAGATGTTTCGCAATCGTGGCATCGGAATTTTATCCGGCGACCCAATCATAGATATAGCAATATATATAGATCTATCATCCCCATGTTATGGAGCAAAAAATTTTGATGCCGAAAAAAAGTTCTCAAATCAGCCATTAGAGAGTATTGAAAAAAAGAATAAAAAGAAAAATGAATTTGAAACTGTGTCTGGAGTTTTTCATTCACCTTTAGTAAATACTTTATTCATAAATTTTGTTTACTAAATTATCCGTGTGTATTCCTCACTGAGCTGAAAAACAACTGGAGCAAGTGCTTCCAATACTTTTACACAGTGTTCGTGCGTGCCAGTTTTTCTGCAATCGTTCGCCTGCTTTGCATGGCAAGCAACATTTGTCGGGTCGTCTATTACTATTACAATCTTTAAAGAATTAAAATTTAAAATTGTAATGTCCTGTTTAGCATATGGTTGTTCGAACAGACAACTTTTACACAATTTTACTTTGAAATATAAATATATCAAATGCTTTTTGCCATGCAACGCTCGGAAGACAAACCTTCCAAAAACGGCACGCGAAAACCGGTCCAGCATTTCCTCCAGTTGTTCTCCAGCTCAGTGGTATTCCTGTGTGTGATTTACTCGGAGAAAGGCCGCCATTAGAGTGACTTTTCTCGAAAAAAAAATTTATCACTTTTTCCCTCTCGCTGATCAATCTATATCTTATTACTATATCTATGGACCCAATAGTGCAGAATGAACTCGGTGGAAAAAATAATTGTACTGTGATTCTTTCGATTAAAAATAAATTTGAATTAAGTATTTTGCAATTTACAATACATTCGTAGGTGAAAAGACTCGTTACCGTAAAATCAATACTTTTAGGAATTACAGATTTGGATGAACCAATTCCTTGATAAAGAATGAAAATCCAACGGCATGTCTTCGGACTATATTTTGGAATAAATTCCAGACCATCGCCAACTGCTCCGACGTATATTCGGCAGCGAAATTATTGAAGCGCTACCAATAATTTCCACTTAAAGGATGACCACCTAATCTTGTTTTGTTAAGTAGATATTTGTCGAGTTATGATCTTAGTCTTATACTGTTTATACAAAAGTAAGCTGAAGATAAGAATTAGCGATCAAACTAAAAACAAAAGACGAAAAGTGTGGATGTGCTTCAATAATTTTGCTGTCAATTGTAATACTCAATTTCTCGGGGACAAAATTATATTTTTATTCCGACAAATAAAAGTACTCCAAAATTTTCAACAAATGCCACATATAAACTAATTTACTTATTAATTACTTTCTGACAAATCGGAAAAAAATAATTCTGGGTCAAAGTAAAAGAAATCTAACGGTAATTCATTACAGTTCAGTAAGATCAATAATATCTGAAATGTTTCATTTTCAGCTCTAACGATAAAGGTACTCTAAATATCGCCAACAAACACCAGTTATATAGTCACATATCTTGAGGGCGAGTCCCAGATCGTCACCAGTCGCCTATAAGTTCAGTACTAAGCTTGTCAATAACTACTCAACCCATAAATAAATGTAGTCTAAAATTTCAACGAATGTCAGCTATCTTGTCCAGATGCGAGCCACAGACCGTCATCAATCGCCTACAGTGTAGAACTAAATAGAAGTTATAAAACCAATTCAACTGATAAATAAAAGTACTTTAAAAAATTTTCAATAATTATCGGAGTCCGAAACGAATTCCCACAGTGCAGCACCAGTGAGACGTAAAACCCACTCAAACAACAAATAAAGGTATTCTAAAAATTTTCAACGGAGGTTACAATCGGCAGCAAAATTACACATCCACATTTTACATGTTTTATTTTTTTTTATTTTTTTTTATTTTAAGTTTGATCGTTACTTTTTATCATCAACTTAAGTTATAAACAGCATGACTAAGATCATGATTCGACAAATATTTACTTAACAAAAAAGTATTATGTGCAAATCTTTTAAATAGGAATTATTGCTAGCGCTTCAATATACTTGCTGCAAAGCACACATCCACACTTTTCGTATATTTTTTTTAGTTTGATCTCTAATTTTTATCATCAACTTACTTTTTTATAAACAGCGTAGACTAAGATCATGACTCGACAAATATTTACTTATCAAAACAGTATACTAGGTGCCCATCTTTTTCAGTAGGAACTATTGCTAGTGCTTCAATAATTTTGTTGCCGGCTGCAGATACTGTACCTTAGGGCCAGTCTGAGACCGTCGCAATTCCCAATGTACACTAGTGCGGCGTAAAACACACTAAACCGATAAATAAAAATAATTAAAATATTTTAAGGAATTGCTAGTAACAGTAACGTAGGGACAAATCTCAAATCGTCGCCACTTGCTCATACTTAACACTAGAGGACGTTAAATTAGGCTGACCAGATCAGAGTACCTTTATAATAGAGACGCGTTAAAAATTGCTACAATTATCTAATTACGCATGTATTTCTTCATTCCTAAAAATAAAATATTATTGATTAATAATTTACTTTCAACAATTGTTTAAAACTTAGAAAAATGCCTTCAAAACAGAGGCTGTCCCCAGAAAATGGGGACATTTAGTCAGCTTACGTTAAATGCGCTGAACTAATAATAGATAACTATATTCTAAAAATTTTCAACGAATGCCAATTATTGTAATATATAGCACTTGAATATTCTTTAACCACATTTCTTGCGACCATGGAAGCTTCTGCGCAAATGCGGATTGAACGAGTCCAGTGCCAAAATAGGGGTGACTGAGAGAAAACAAGCGATAAGGGAACACCGAATAACTGGATGTTTGCCAAATAACTATCTCTCGGCCAATTTTGCATCCCTCTAAACTTTTGGACTCGGCCTCACTGCTAGTCGTAAGAAACGTGGTCGCAGTATACTTTCAATAAGAAATTTGTAAATAAATACACCCACTCTTATAAATAAAAGAACTTTAAAAATAATTCATTATAAGTGGAGTGCAAAAATTTTTTTTATTTAAAGTCTTTTGGTTTTCTCATTTAATTTTTTATAAAAATTATTACTGCGTTGCATTTGCATTTTTTTTTTATTTTTTTTTTTAAATAAATTTTCGGTTGAAACTGAGCTTGGGGGAGGGGGGGGGGTATCGTCGCATTACATCTACAAATGTCGACAATCCTTGCGTAAAATGTTTTATTGTCTAACAAGGAAACATTCAAAAGGTGTCATCTTCAAAAAGTATAGAAAAAAATACATGTGATTCTACTCTTCATAAAACACCAGAAAATGAAAAAATTATAGGCTGAAATGAATTACAGTGACCACAAAAAATTATCAAAATTAAGCATATTTGGCGATTTAGCGCTGTTAGGCAATACGTTTGCTAGCACCGAGATTGCCGTGTACGAACAGAGGCGTGTTTTGCTTTTCCGCCAAGAACTTAAAATCTTTTTAGTCTTGTTTTGTTTCTTTTGTTCCTTTTTTAACCCTTTCCTCCCCCCCCTTCCCTCCTTGTGGCGTCAGCAGCACAGCAAAGACCACCATGACAAGCAATTCAGCAAAAGCCTAGCCAACTGTGTAAAATCACATGATCCAGATTCCAGAAATGTTTAAGAGCCACACTTCAACTGCTGGTGTCAACCCATCAATGCTACATGGCTTGAAGCCTTTAACAGCACTACAATGCAGTACACCAGCATGCCCTCTGTCGCGAGGAGCCGGCTGGGCTCGGCAAGCTGATCAACAAAAAACTATGTATATAAAAACTTGTCTCTCTCATCGCCCATTGTCGCGGGTAGGATCTAAGCCTGGCGATGAATTCTGTATTTTTTTTTTTCCTTTCGTTTTTCAATAAACGTCTCGGGACAGCCCACGTGGACTTCGGTCCTAGCATAGCTCAACACCGCTCTTCGAGCGGTGAGCCGGGGCTGCTCCCCTGTTCAATCGCCAGCAGTGTGAAATCGCCAAATATGGTTAATTTTGATAATTTTTTTTGTGGTCGCTGTAATTAATTTCAGCCGATACTTTTTTCATTTTCTGGTGTTTTATGAAGAGTTGAATCACATATATTTTTTTCAATACTTTTTGAAGATGACACCTTTTGAATGTTTCCTTGTAAGTTTCACCCCCTAGGTGTTGGTCGTGGACCTACAACGATAATTTCAATTCTCCGCAAAGGTTTTGCTGCCCCCGCTTAAATGATTCCCGGAAAATAATATTACGAATATGAAGGATATTGCAGTCACGACAGTCTTTGGTGGTCTCGAGCATAGAACCCGCTATCCATCTATTACAAGCTCGACGTTCCGTTCACGAGGTTAATGCGAATTCTCATTCATTTAGAAAAAAAAAATGTATATATATAATTTAAGCACATATTTATAGGGTACTTTTAAAGTTACTTTCATCTATTTAAGTATAAAACTGATTATACTTAAATGATACTGATTATACTCAAGTATAATAGTGATTATACTTTATCACTCAAAACGTATTTTATGATAAATGCTGCTAAATAATAAATAAGTTAATTTACGATAATCTAAAAGAATGATATAATTCACAGTATTTGTAGGCGGAGCTTATTTTCGCTAGAAACTCTGCTGGTCTTTCTAGCTTAAAGTAAAGAACGGAAGTAACCATTTTCTATCAAAGAATACAGTAAATTATTGTTAATGACTATTGACTTGAATGACTATTATTATCACAAATATTTATTTTTTAATTTTGCATTTAAAAGTTAAAAATAATTCTCATTATGTAGATGTATGCGAAATTTTGTCCTATACCGTGATGTAAACATCTTGAGAAAATGAGGTGACAGTGCCACTGTCAGCAATGACACTGTACAAATGTAATCAGCACTGATTTAAGTGAAGACCTCGCAACTAAATGTATCAAATTTAGTTAAATTTCGTCTATTCGTTCGGAAGATACAACATCTCCATAACATTTTTCATACACACACAGAGAGGGAGAGAGACACTCACAAAGATAGTCTCCCCATGCACATACCCAGAAAATAAAAATAAAATAAAATAATTACAAGATAAAAAGAACTTTTATATACCATGTTTTTAAATTTTCTGTTGAATCATATAAACGCTACTGAAGTCAGCGGGAACCCGAAACAATTGGATAAAAGTATTAAAAAAAATTCCTTGCTATCGTGTTTTGAGCTATCATAAAAGTTTCAAATGGCTATTTAGCCGGGAAGTTAGTTAAAAGTTGGTTGCAAGCTTTGTACTGGTAACGCTGCCGAAGGCAGCAGTGTCCCAAAGCAATTGGTTAAAAATATTTTTAAAATGCATTTTCACCGTATTCTGAAAGTTTCAAATGTTTAGCTACTCGGGAAGTTAGTTAAATAAATTTTCTGTTTAATCATATATACGCTTCCGAATACAGTAGGGGCCTGAAACAGTTGACTAAAAGTATTTAAAAAAATGTATTGTCACCGTGTTCTGAGCTATCCTGTAGGTTTCAAATATCTAGCTAGTCGGGAAGTTAGTGAAAAATCGATTGCAAGCTTTGTACTGGTAACGCTGCCGAAGGCAGCAGGAACCCGAAACAGTTGGCTAAAAGTATAAAAAAAATGCATTTTCACCGTGTTCTGAACTATTGTGAAAGTTTCAAATGTCTAGCTAGTCAGGAAGTTAGTTAAATAAATTTTCTGTTGAATCATATAAACGCTGCCGAAGGCAGTAAGGACCTGAAGCAGTTGACTAAAAGTATTAAAAAAAAATATTGTCACCGTGTTCTGAGCTATCCTGAAAGTTTCATGTGTCTAGCTAGTCGGTAAGTTAGTGAAAAATCGATTGCAAGCTTTGTACTGGTAACGCTGTCGAAATCAGCAGGAACCCGAAGCAGCTGGTTAAAATATTTTAAAAATGCATTTTCGCCGTGTTCGAACTATTCTGAAAGTTTCAAGTATCTAGCTAGTCGGGAAGTTAGTTAAATAAATTTTCTGTTGAATCATATAAATGCTGCCGAAGGCAGTAGGGACCTGAAACAGTTGACTAAAAGTATTAAACAAATGTATTGTCACCGTGTTATGAGCTAGCCTGAAAGTTTTAAATGTCTAGCTAGTTGGAAAGTTAGCGAAAAGTTGATTGAAAGCTTTGTACTGATAACGCTGCCGAAGGCAGCAGGAACCCGAAACAGTTGGCTAAAGGTATTAAAAAAATGCATTTTCACCGTGTTCTGAACTATTCTGAAAGTTTCAAATGTCTAGGTAGTCGGGAAGTTAGTTCAATAAATTTAATGTCGAATCATATAAGCGCTGCCGAAGGCAGCGGGACTTGAAATAGTTGACTAAAATTATTAGAAAAATGTATTGTCACCGTGTTGTGAGCTGTCCTGAAAATTTCAAATATCTAGCTAGTCGGGAAGTTAGTTAAAAATCGATTGCAAGATTTGTACTGGACAAACAAACAAACAAACAAACAAACATACAAACAAGAAGCGAAGTTAATAAAAACATGGTAAAATACAGAAGGCGTTTCTCATGGAATTATGTATGTTAAAATATATATATATATGTTTTTTTTCGCCGGAATCATGAGAATGTCTGTTACTTGGCTACATCGCTCATTGGCTACGCAAGAAAATTTGAAGCAAAATGGTTTATTGAATAATGAAAACCTTTTCCTATAGTCTTCAGACTAAAACAATCTAATCTTCAAATAAACACTTGCATAACTACAATTTTGTTAAGTATATTTATTTATAAATCGGTATATTGAAATCGAATTATCGTATATCACCAACCTTTGTTGATTGCGGAAAACTTAAATAAGAAAAGGGCATGTTTACAAACAAACGCTCCGTCAATCAATCATTGCCACTCTCGAATGGCAAAAGATCAACCTCTATTGGTGGAAATACCAATGTTTTGCCACTTTACCCATAATTTGACTGCGAGTGACGTCACGTGCCCTTTCCTTATTAACTTAAAACTTATTTGATATTTTCGTGTAATTGCTAAACACAAAATTTTATATATTCTTCGACCACATTTCATGAAACCATGGAAGCATCTGCGCAAGTGCTAACTCAACGAGTGCAATGCTAAAATAGGGCTGACAGTCATCTGACTCGGAGAAAATGAGCAATAACAGAGCGCTGAATTACTGGATGTCTTCAAAATTTAAAACTGTCAGTCAAGCTGGCATCCCTCCAACATTTTGGACGCGTCCTCACTGCTAGTTTTAGGACTGCACTGTACCTTTTTTTTATTGTGTAATAAATAAGAACAAAACAATTTATAAATGAAGAAATATTAATCAATTATCAGAATGCTTTTTGTAAGTTAATGGAAATTCGGTTCAGATCCACTCGTTCAGCAATATATACGCTAAGGGACAAAAAGTAAAAAAAAAAAAAAAAAAGCCGCATTGCAGAAAAATTGGCTTACAGCTTTTGTATTTGAAATGACTTAAAAACTAACGATTGAAACAAATAAAACTGTCATGTTTCCATAATACGGAAGTCATAACATGATACCTATGTACATTTTTGATTTAATAATTGGCTTTATTACACCCTATGAAGTACTTAATAAAAAATCTACATAAAACTTTCTTTTTAAACGTAATATAATAAACATACATTTTGTATTCTGTTTTGATTTATTATATGAAATAAACAAGTTACGTTTTAATACACGAAATAAAACTATTTATTTATTAGATCTAAACAATTATTGAATAAAAATATGTATTTTGCAATGGGTTAATTTTACCTTTATATGGAATAACTGCTTTAATGCGCAATAGCATAGTATTATAGTGTTTTAATAAAAAAAAAATCAGAAATTTCAGTGTGCCAAATATCACAAATAATTTTTTCTAGCTCTTGCAGAGTTGTAGACTGCAAATTTCGAATTCTTCTCGTCTCCCCCCGCCTTTTTACCGACTAAACATTTTCGAACGGGTTGAGATCGGAACTATTTGCAGGTCTGGTAAAGAAGAAATTCTACGATATTCTTTGTGGGATTAAACTTAAAGTGTAAAAGATATGATTACTTATAGAATTATAGGTGCTCATGGGAATGGATATGTAATATTAAGTATTTAAATCTCATAAACATACCCCAGACGCCCTGTAGCAAGGTGCATTATCGTCTTGAAATGCTGTTTGTGGAAAAGTCTAAGATACCTTCAAAATAGTCGGTCAGGCACCACTTTTGTAATGACCGTGTTTTATTCCGAGTTAATTGACCCTTTCAGCATGAAAATTTGCCCGACTCCTTGAAAAGTTGTACTGATAAGTATAAAGGATTTAAGTCCATATTCTTGATTTTTCAGGAGACGAAAAATAAAGTTAAACTAATTAAAAACAAATCAGTAGACTCGATTAGGCAAAAGGGGTTTCGTTGACTTATACCCTTTATACCTTTCAGTGATTGTCAACCTTCATTTAATAACTGGAAAAAATTGAATTAAATATTTTATACCATACATAAACGGTAAATTTCTGACTTAAACCTTTTTTTATCAATGGATTTTCTCAAAGACTAAATGACATGGACTTAAATCCTTTATACCAATCGATTGAAATTTTTTTTCTGAGTCTGACTAGGTACTTAACTCAAAATCGACATTTTTGGACTTAAATCCTTTATGCTTATCAGTACAGAGTTATGCACATCCGTACCATTATGTACGGAGAATATGTCACTGTTTTAAGCGAGCAAATTTTCATTAAATTGGTCGCATTTTTCCGTCCTACTAGAACTTTTCATCAGCTCCAAATAAATTAAACTTGATTCACGAGAGAAAACCAGATCAGCCCAATAATTAACTGATAAGTTTTTTAAATTTTTGGTTAACGTAATACCTGCTTTTCTTTTTTTTAAACTCTTTTCCTTAATAATATATTTTTTTGCAGATCTTCTGGTTTTTAACCTGCTTTGTTTAATTGTTGCTGCACTATTTTTGAAGAAGTTATTTTGCTAAACACATTTTTTAATCTTTTCTAAGTTCTGAACATGTTATAAAACGATTTTTTAAATATTTACTTTTTAACTTGCGGTCATCTCGCCAGGATGAGCAACGTGACCACTTAAAGCCAGTTTAAACAGCCTAAACAATTTTATATCTTGCTAAAAACCTTCTCGCCAACACATCGTCAACATTTAATTATTTTGCCATGTTGCGTATTAAAATACCTTTTGATTTTCATTCTAAAATTAATACTTTTTGTGGCATTGTTAATTGCCTCACCCTTGCCCTTTTTGAAATATTTTTAAAATTACAACTTTCCTGACAATCGTAATTTCTTTTTAACATTGAGCTCAATCTTGAAGTGTACGTGAAGGACGGAGTAATAAAATCTGTTCGAAAATTTGCTTTTTAAACGATAAAATTGGCGGTTACAGAAAGAGAAAAGGAAAATATTCAAGTGCGGTTTTTACTTTTTATTTATTTATTTATTTTTTTTTGGGGGGGGGTTGTGCCTCAGAGTGTGTGTATATATGTAATGTAAAAAGGGAATGCACGAATCTTAAGAAGGTCTAAGGAGTCCTTTACATGAACAAAGTTGTTTTTTTCAGTTCGAGAGCTGCAGTCTCTTGGCCGGGAATGAGGCAAGTAAATATCTACAAATATTCATCAAAATCTATACTGTTCGTATGACAGTGACTTAAACATGGGTACAGATTTTCATTTCATCCGAATGATTCGTTTAGACATTATCCCACTTTAAATAATTTGACCCCATAGGCCATCATGATAAGAAATTCTTCTTTGTATCCATGTGTAAAAAAAAAAAAAAAGAAGAAGAAAAAGTATAAGTGCTAGATTCACCTAACTCTATATAGTTCCCACGATGGTGACCTATGTAACATCCATACCAACTTGCAACTCATTTGAAAAAGCGTTTAGACGCTATCAAGTTCACTCACACGCATACACACACAAGCATACATACATCATCGTAAAAATATTAAAACTCAGGGAACCTTAGAACGTGTAGATACGTCGAAATCTCAAAATGGAATTTTTGTCATAATTACAATTCTTTCCTTACATATGTATGTTCGGAAAATAAAAAACGGAAATTTTTTTTCAGATATAATAATAATAATTAATAATAATAATGACCATCTTCTGTCAGGAACAATTCCGGTTAGACCGCTTCAAAACAGAAACTTGGTAGCCTTATTTATTTATTTTTTTTTCTTATAAATGCTATGCATTTTTACATATGTACTGTCGGTAACAAAAGTATCCGAACACTAGAAAAAATTCCTATGAACAAAAGGTAGAGTTAATACTGTTTTGTTAAATAAATCCTTGACGAATCATGTTCTTAGTCAGTCTAAGAACATAATCCAACAAGGATTTAGTTAATAAAACAGTATTAACTCTACTTTTTTTTTTTTTTTAAATATAGGAATTTTTGCTAGTGTTCGGATACTTTTGTTACCGGCTCCATATTAAGAAAATAAAAAACAAAAGATTTTTTTCAGATATAATAATAATAATAAGCGATTCAGATCATAAATTGCAAACTGCGTGTGGTCACCCTATGTGACCATACGCATATGCATCATAAAGAGAAAATTATTTTTAGATTAAAATAAATAAAAATGGCAAAATTTGAAGGTAGTCAGGTTCATGTCCTCATAGTTTATTTACATACATACAAAGATTTTATTATTATTATTATTCCCAATAGGGTTTTCGAATTGAAGCAATTTGTAGTTTGTTTTAGTAATGTTAAATTATTTAAAACAGAATAAAACTAGTATATGATACATTGCTTTGTTAAAGTATAATCATCATGAAAATAAATCTGGTGTGACTCCTCTCGACTTTCTGAACATTAAATAATGAACGGCTGTTTAAATAGACAAAAGTAAGAGAAATCGTTCAATAAACGAAATAGGGAGTTACAATAGGGTATATGAGTATTTTTCTCTATATAGTATGTCGTTTAATTTAAAGCTAACGCATTTACGTGATAGGGTGACCTGTAACATACGCGCCAACTCTTAGCTCATTTGAACAAAGCGTTTAGACGCTATCGTGTTCACTCACACACATACATACATAAAACACCGTAAAAAAGTAAAAATGAAGTCAGGGAACCTCAAAACCTATAGATACACCAAAATCTCAAGGTCAAACTTTTGTCATGACTACAGTACTTTCCTATCGGAAATGGAACCGAAAATCGGCGTCTCAAAAATGGCTCTAACGACTTTCCTGAAAATTGCTATATAAAACCCTTTTTAGATTTTCTTTTGCATGTATTACTTGGTTATTACAGGAAAATTAACCGTCATCTTGATTAGATAGGTCACAAATGGGTGTTTCGGAAAACGGCTCTACCTTTTTTTTTTTGTACTTGCTATGTGAACTCGGTTTTATATGCCTTTACACATCTATCAGTTTCCTGGTACAGGAAAATTGTAAAGTGTCCAATTTCTTAGGTCAGTTTTATGCCTTCTGACCACATTATCTCCCAAGAGTCTATTATGTGTAATAGTAGGTAATGGAAACAATGCTGTTGTTACACAGCATTTTTTTTTTTTTTTTTAATAGTGTATAATCAAGATAGGCTCTTAAAGAAAAAAAAAAAAAAAGAAATTATACCCCGAAAAAAATTCAACGTCAAAGTGACGACAAAATTTAAAATTCAGCAAGAAGGTCCTGTACAAGGTTACACATACAACTTTTGATTAGATTTTTTTTAATTAATTAAAATATGAATTTTGTGGTTGATTCCTTTGCAACTTGCAAAACAGTGGAAATCAATATTAGCAGCTATTAAAATAGCTTATATGTCAATCGAGTACCAGATGTATAAATACGTTTTATTTTTTACTAGCCGCCTTCGGCGACCAGCTGGTTCACGATCCTTGAAAAGCCCGAAAGTACGAAACTCCCGCTCGGTGGCGCCTACGGCGCCTTATCCCCGTTTCAGAACTTACAACACCTTCCTCGCTCGTTAGAATTTAAAATATTGAAATTTTAAAATGTTACAGCGCCATCTGACGGTAGAAATTTCTGTAATGTACTGTTCGATTTTAAATCAACAAAGCTTTCAAATGATGTATTACTTATGAAATTATTTTAATTAGTAGCTGAGATAGAAAAGGAAACCTAATCAGGCGACCTCAAAACGTGTAAATAAGGTGAAATCTCGAATTCCACTTTCGATAATATAATATCGTCTGCGAACTTAAAAGAGATAACTTCCATGGTAACCAAACCACTAACTGTTGTTTGAACGCAAACGCGGATTCAGAATGTCATCAAAAACTGCAGGCATGCAGAAAATTAAAAAATTTATAACGGATTCGGTTTTTGAAAAAATCTCTCAATCTTTTGAAATATGATTCGTCTAATAGAGGTCTATGAATAAATAAAAAAAAAAAGAAATGATTTATCTCTAAAAAATTTTGAGTTATAAAATGTTTTGTGAAAAAATCGATGTTTCGTAAAATCTAAAAATATGGATCGCTAATCCGTATTTTGTTAAAATGTTTATGTGGTTCGAAAGAGAATGAAATGACCTTTCCAAATATACCAATTGTTAAGAAATGGGACAATTACTCTTTCGTACAGGGCGATTCAAAAAAGACAATCTAGAAAAAGAGAAATTTTGGACCCTTTTTAAAACTTTTTTTTTTAACTATAAAAATTCCGTATTTTTCAAACAAATCTGTACTGTAAGAGTCGGTAATAAATGCTCTTTCTCGTGGTACAGGTGTATTTTCAATATCTCTATTAGTTGAGCAGCGATCGCTTTACAAAACCCCACGAAATTTCCTCTCTTTGCTTTTTCTTTTCAGGTACGCGGTTACGGAACAAAATGACTGTCGCCTCCGATTTTGAATCGTTTTTTGATTTGACATGGGTCGACATTTTAATTAATATCTCCGGAACTAATTGAAATTTTTAAATTCTTTTTTCACTATGCACTCCGGCGGGCTTCTGAGCACCCGTATGTCAAATATTGTAGTTCTGCATTCAATAGAACTCTGAACTTATAGATGCTCAGACAGACAGACAGAGAGACGGACATCTTCTTTTATTATTAAAGATTCATTAGCCTAAAATTAAAGTAGTAATAAATAGTGAAGTACTGCTCTTTCAAACATTTGGAAATATAACTATTTAATAATAAAATCAATCAATCAAAATATTTAAAATTGGAAGTGATGTTCACCCATTACAAACAGGGTTGCCTCATAAGATTGAAATTCCACTGAAAGCATATCTTAATATTATATTCGACGTGAAACTGCTTACAGAATTTTTGAGAAACGAATGTATACATATAATTATATTATGTTAATATTATTATACATTTTAATTATACTATATATATAATATAGCAAATAATAATAATATAATAAATTTTAATTACAAATTTAATAAAACAGAGCAGAGATTGGAAAAAAATTGTTCCTGTAACTAAATTTTGTTAATGTGTGATACGAAAACTAAACGTTCTAATGGATGCTGAGATATACTAAAATCGAGGTTCTTGAATAACAGCAGCATCAACAGTCTATCGATGAATATAAAAAATGAAATACTCAAGGCGCTGCCAAAGGCAGTAGGAACCTGATCAGGTATAAAGTGAAAGGTGAAGATGCTGCCAAATGCAATAGTTTTGAATGATCTAATTGGAATTTGATTTAGTTATTAATTTTAAAATGATATAAAAAATGTTTATCTTAAAAAAAAAAAAAAAAAAAACAATAGTGACAAACGAATCAGGCAAAGTATGTTAGTTATAAAACTTTCTAAATAAACACAATAATTGGTGTAAAAAAAAAATGCCTAAATTGTTTCAAGTTGAAGTAATACCACATCCTTTCATTAGTCCAACAATGAAGGCACGAGTGCAGCAATTCAGTTTTAATCCACTCCTGCCTGTATTGTTTACCTGATGAACGGTCGTTGTACTTTTTCGGCTGCAAACAACAGCTGTGATTTTTTTGGAGTTTACGATGGTAGCTTACAGAAATTTTTATTTTTCAAAAATTATTTAATTTTTTTAGAGTTACTCAGCGCTTTAGTTCCTCCCAGATGGTTGGTTGGTTTCCTTTTTTGGCACAAGGTCCACAGGAGGACATGCTGCGCCAAACAAAGAGGTAAAAAAAAAGCTTCTGGATGGGTTCCCATCCAGAATGTCATCAAAAAACAACATTAAAAGAGAAAAACAAGATTAAGTAAAAAGTAAAAGACTGAAAACAGTGTATATAATAAAAAAATTGTAAAATGCAATGGACATTGAAAATAAAAACAGGGGTAAAGTGTTATGAATAGTGAATATAAATGTAGATATAAAATGTGATAAAAAGTGTAAATAATAAAACCAAATATAAAACGTGATGAAACGTGTAAATAATAAAATCAGATATCTTTATAAAAGCCAGCCTCTTTTACAAAGTTTGTTAATAAATGATGAGGATTAATACCCAAAAGGCTGGTCAGATTTGGTGAGGATGAGTTGAAGTAATGCCTGTAGAGTTCCTCCCAGAAATTTAGTAGCTATATAGCTGTTGTTGAAAATCAAACTTCTTTTAACTCTGATTTAAATATTTTATTAATAGTTCTCTGAATTGCATACTCGAATATGAAAAATTTTATTTCAATATATTATCACATTAGAAAATAAAGCTACATTTATTTATATATAACTAACAAGGGAGGGTCACCAACTGTTCAGAAGGTATTTATACATACTATATATCATCTGAAAGGTCTTACTGAGCTGACAACGAAAATATCCATCTTATCGGCAAATGCGCCCCTACAGTGAGTTATTCTCAATTAAAGTTTTTAAGTTGCAGATTCTTTAACAATGTAATTTGTATAGTTTCTATCAATATAATCAGTTTTGTAAAAGATTCTCATTCTAAAAACCGTTGTATATATTATTAGTAAAGATTGCCCGTATATTGTAGTGGTTAGCGTCCCTAACTCACTCACAGTGGGGTCGGGTCCGAATCCTGGACAAAGCATGGATTTGCTATCCCTGCAAGTGGTGGCGATGGTCGCCCATTAGGTACTCCTTCACAAATGGTTATCATTTCAGCGGCCGCACAATCAATGCTCAAGTACCGCGCTATTGAAAAATAAATAAATAAATATGCATGTTATTTACTGTTTAATAATTACTTCGTGTCAACAATAGATTTATACAAGCTAAACTGTATGAAAAGTATAAAAAAGATAAAAGAAAAAAGCAGTTAAAGTAAAATAGGAGCTATTGTATTGGGTAGATTCCTTATAGGAGATCTACCTATTGCAATGGTTATGGCTCTCATGACACGACTTCTGGAAAATTTCTTCATATCTTCACCGATCATGACACCTAGAACCCAAAACCACCCTCTGTTCAAAAGTATATACATATATATATGTGTGTGTGTATAACGCTTTTTCTCATGTTAAGTTGTGAATAAGATAACTGGAGTAATTTTTATTTAAATTTAACCAACTCGGGATATGTTGTCAGGACAATAAAAATCTCGGTCGAATTCGTAGGTGGGGCATCCAGCTCAAAGGGGGTGGAAATGGTGGGGGGTGGAAATTTTCATTTGGCCATAATTTCTTTAATATTCAATACAGGAAAATACTTCAAATCAGGCGAATTACCGCCTTACCTTAAAGAACAACTTTTGTATTTAAACTTTTTCGATAACTTCAATTGCTTAAACGTTACAAGTTAAAGAGTGATTTTTCGTCAATTGTGATGAAGCCGACTTTTTCTATAGCTTTAATTGCTTAAATTTATAATCTGATGCTTACGTCAAATGCAAACGATAATAAACTAGTATGTTGTGGCCACCACAAGACTTTCTTCTATATTTACCTATACATATTCAATCAGTAACAATATTTAAAAAAAAAAAAAGAAAAAAGTACGATTTTTTTTTTTTTCCAAGTTTTTTTTTTTTTTTTTTGTTAAAAGTGAAAAAAATCGATAACTTTGTTTTAAATTATCACAGATTTATAGTTCAACCATTCGTTTTAAAGGTATTGACGAGACCTTTCGAAAGATACCCATCTTGAAAATTTATCCCTCCCGGGGGGGTACTTCCCCCCCAGGGGGGAAGCGATGCCCCCCATGCAGAAAATTTTTTTCCTAGTTACATACTACTATTATCAATAATTCATATTAATTTTACAATCACAAGTTTAAAACAACTCTAATTATGCACATTTATACGAATTTTTGTCCTATGCTGCCATGTTAAAAATTTAGATAAAATGCTATCACAGCGCCACCTGTTGAGCTATTGATCCCCAAACATAATCAGCACCAGTTTATGTGGGGGACCAACTAAATACCAAGTTTGGTTAAATTTCGTTAAAAAAAAAAAAAAAAAAAAAAAAAAAAAATTGCGATATTTTTCTGTTTTTTTTTGTTACAAGTAAAAAAAATCGATAACTTTGGTTTAAATTATCACAGATTTATCGTTCAACCATTCGTTTTAAAGGTATTGACGAGATCTTTCGAAAGATACCCATCTTGAAACTTTGCCCCCCCGGGTCGGAACTTCCCCCCCCGGTGGGGGGGCAACCGATGCCCCCACATGCACAAAAATTTTTTCCCAGTTAACTATTACTATTATCAACGAGACCTTTCGAAAGATACCCATCTTGAAAATTTACTTCCCCGGGGGGGGATTTTCCCCCCTGGGGGGGGAACCGATGCCCCCCATGCACAAAATTTGTTTCCTAGTTAACTACTACTATTATCAATAATTCATATTAATTTTACAATCGTTAGTTTAAAATAACTCTCATTATGCCCATTTATACGGTATTTTGTCCTATGCTGCCATGTTAAAAATTTGCATAAAATGCGATCACAACGCCACCTGTTGAGCTATTGATCCCCAAATCTAATGGGCACCAGTTCATGTCAGGGTGCAACTAAATACCAAGTTTGGTTAAATTTCATTCATTGGTTCGTGAGATACAGCGTCCACAAAAAAATGATACAGACACACAGACAGACAGACAGACACACAGACAGACACACAGGCAGACATTTTTTAAAAACTATCAATTCGTGTTCAGGACATCCCAAAACGTGTAGATCCGTCAAAAAACGGAGGTCGAAAATTTTCGCGAATCCAATACTTTCTCTATATTACATACAGAAGAAAGTAAAAAGATTACTGAAAATATAAAAACAACCATGGTAACGGCTTTAATTTAATCATTTTAAAATATAAAATTAAAATAATACGTTAGTCTTGGTAAAAAATATCGTTTGCAGTGAATAGTTTTAAACGCCGGTTTACGCAAGAATTTAAAATTTACGATTGAAATTGAGAGTAATACGTTACAGCTTCCTTTGATTTTTTATCTTGTAGAAACAAGATATTGGTCCGTGAAGAGATATGAGATTTTTGCATGGGAAGAAAATATAATGACGTCAAAGCTGCCATTTTTCATCGCCAAGCTCGCCAAATTTTGTCATCAAATAACGAATTTCGTCGCCAAATCAAAAAATTCGTCGTCAACTATCAAATTTTGACGCCAAATCACAAATTTCATTGCTAAGTCGCAAGTTTTGTCACCAAATTATATATCTTTATGGCTTCTATTTGTTGAATGATTATGAACTTGGATTTTAAAAAATTGAATCATTTACTGACCAATAAATCTAGCCTAAAATTTGAAGAAGAATGTATAGTAGTAGATGATAATTACATTTCTTAAAAACAGAATAGCGACATAAATAATGCAATGTGTGGGAACAAAGCCACATTTACTAAGTATGTGTTAATGCATATGTAATATTTCTTTACTTTTGTAACATTAACGTAAAAGAATCTACCTTTGCCTTTAAGCTTGCCGAAAAGGGATTTTTTTTTATAATAACGAAGAAATCTATTACTTTATATATTCATTTTCATTAAAACATTATATTGTAGGTAATAATATAATTATTATTTTTTTAAAAGTAGATATTTATTTTCCCGTTTACTTTCCCTCCTCCATTACTGTGTTAGTGCATTAAATTTCTTCTATTGTTCCCCCATCCAATGTCAATATCCAAAATATCGATTACGTCGCTGTACAGGAAAATCTTTCTGATTGCGAATATTTTACACATGGCTACATATATAAATTATGTATCAAATTATAATCCAATACTTTAGTACTAGATTTATAAATTTAAAGCTATGGCAAAATTAATAATAAACAGATAATAAAATACGTTACTAACAATACAAATAGTCATAATTAGTACTAGAATCTGTTAAAAAATTGATTCTAATGATAGAAATTCTTTAAAGTACATTACTGAAGAGCCTGTAATTTACGAACTTTAATTGAGAATAACTCACGCTAGGGGGCGCATTTGCCGATAAGACGGATATTTTTATTATCAGCTCAGTTAGAGTTTTAAGAGGATACATAACATTTATTAATACCTTTTGAACAGTTGGTGACCCTCCGTTGCAAGTTATAGAAACACACTGATATAATAGAACTTTAAAAAATAATCTTTGAAATTAAAAAATCTGCTGTGAAATAATGACACGACTTCCATTACTCGCTATTACACGTATCATATGCATTTTTTTTTTTTTTTTTAGATAATGTGATCAGAAGACATAGAAGTGACCTGAAGAAGTAGAAACCTAAAATGTTTCCGGAAAGAGAAACTTCATACACATGTAAAGACATATAAAACGAAGCTTATATATAGCGAGATAAGAAAAAGAAAAAAGGGTAGAGTTACTTTTTGAAACTCCAATTTTCGAGGCCCGAAGCAAGCCTACCTAAGCAGGATGACTGCTAAGTTTCCTCTAATAACCACATGGTACATGATAAAAAAAAAAAAAAAATGGATTTATATAACAATTTTCAAGAAAATCGTTAGAGCCGTTTTTGAGATACCAACATTTACCAAAACTCAATTATTAACCAGAAAACAATAATTACATACAAAAAGACATTTAAAAGTGAGTTAATAGGGAGAGTTTGAAAAAAATCTGTAGAGCCGTTTTTAAAGGAACGCGCTAGCGAGACATGAAATTGAGCTATTTATACAGGACACCTGCCAATTTTTCTGAACTATTCAACTATATCACTCGAAAGGACACCTTATAAAGTGTTTATATAGCAAATTTGATGAAAATCGTTGGAGACGTTTTTGAGATACGGACTTATGGTCCCATTTCCGGGTTTTCAATTTTTACCAAAATTTGGAAAATGCATCTGTACACCAGACCCGTCTCAATTCTGAAGTTTCGCAGTTCAATCTTTATTAGTTTCGGAGATATGATAGCCAGAAAATTCCATACATCCACACTGACCAATTGCCCAAAACCACTTTTTTGGACACAGGGGACCTTAAAACGTGTAAATCAGGTGAAATCTGGATGTCGAATTTTTTGACAGAATACAATAATTCCATTACCTTCGGTAGTAGTGTAATAGAAGTTAAAATATGCTAAATAACGAACAGACAAATTATTTTAAAAAAATCGCGCCCTTCTTGCTCCCAAATTTAACCACCACGACCCAAAATAGCGCATTTTTTCTCCTTTTTAAATATTCTTAGTGCTTTATTAATACAAACTTTCTAGAAGCTTTTTCACTTTTCTGTGTGTTCTACTTATTGCAAAAGCGAGTTGACACTTAGCAGGTGTATAAACTATTTATCAGCGCAAACATAGTTGCCGTCGAACTTCTTTAAATGACCCTGAAGCCTGCTGGCTATAAGGGTGGGGTGGGGAAGAGACAAATAAGTGCCTCCCCGGTGTTAGCAAAAAAAAGAACGGGAAAATATGGAAGATATTGCTCTTTCTTATATTCCAATAATCCTTTTGCATCATAAATCATGTTTTTTTTTTTTTTTTTTTAATCTTTAAAATCACGTTAACAAAAATAACTTTTATGATCTAGCTGAAGAACCACAAAAATCATCGTTAAGTTCAATCTCATAAATAAGTAAAAAAAAAAAAAAAAAAATGACTCAGGAAAGAGAAGTGTTTGTTTACATTAGATGAAAAACCACAATCAATTAGAATCAAAAGCTGAAAGAAGGGGGAATGAAAAGGAAATCTAAATTGTGCAGTGCTTTGGTTTTTATTTACACGATTACCACAGACAAGGATATTCTTTTTATCTGTGACAATAACAAAAGTTCATTTATTTTAATGATATTTTGAAATTTGTGTAAAAATGCTCTCGCATTTCGGTAATTAGCCACAAAATTATTACAAATATCACAAATCATTCAAAAAAAAAAAAAAAAAAAAAACTAATTACATCGATTAGCGTAAAATTAAAGCCTATCTTAGGTATTGCTATTAAACATAAATTTTGATAATTAACGGCAAAATGATTAAATACTTCCGCTATCGGCTAAAAAAAATATTGTGAATTTAGAAAGTCAGCTTTTTATAAAAGTACGGATTTTATTAACATCGGAATAATAAAGTATTTCATAAATAGTTGCAATTAAACGTAAATTTTCGAAAGTTTGCGGTGAAATCGAAATGATCCTGTATTTCCGAAATCGGCTGCAAAATTACTGCATATATTGAGATTAAACTATAAAAATAACTCAAATTTTATCGATTAATGACGGAATAGATAATTATTTGGAAATTTAGCTTTGAAAACAATGTGATTTTAATCTTAGCAGCAAAATAATAGAGTATTTCGATTCTTACAGTTTCCTTTTTACTTTCTTCTATATTTAATAGAAGAAAGTACTGGATTCGTAAAAATTTTCGACTTCCGGTTTTCGACGGATTTACACGTTTTGAGAGGTCTAGAACATGATTTGACCATTTTTAGACAATGTCTGCCTGTGTGTGTATGTGTGATAAAAATTTTGTGGCAACTGTATCTCTGGAACTACAACTCAGAATTGTATATAAATTTATATGTCGATACACCTTGACCAAAATTAGTACCTATCAACTTTTGGTGAAAATCGCTCAACAGGTGGCGCTGCAATACAGCGATTTCCGAAATTTAAAGGAGGCTATATCTCAGGTTCTATTGCATATAATCGAACAAAACTTGATTTTTAAGGTCTTTATGAGACATTATGATGATTCAATGTAAATGTTTATCGGCCAACAGGTGGCGCTGCTATACATCAATTTCTGCAATTTATGGGAAG